>VCRD01000113.1:270147-496455 GCA_006783055.1 Trinorchestia longiramus
AGTGGACTACTTGCATTTTTTCCCGTGGAAAATATATTATATTTACCATGGGAAAAATGCAAGTAGTCCACTAGTGCTTTCCACCCTTCAATTGAAGAGGTTTCTAGATTTTTAACCAAATTTCCTGAACTTACTTAAGTTTAAATATATGATATTCATTTTTTCCACTGGATTTTGACTTTCGATTGATTCATCCGTGAAAAATAAAGTACTATCAAGTACATATGCTATATGCTCTACCTGTCAGTATCGGCATTGTACTAAAATCTACGGACATAAGTGCCAACATTTAACTATCTTTTTCTCCGCTCACTAACAAGTTTGCAAGAATTACGATGAGTTGTAACGTACTTCTTATAAATAGACGTTTACATAAGCTTTATATTAGCAATGACTAATTAAATATGTTAACTTACTCGGAATAAAAAGGTATTTTAGTCACAAGTCTAGCATTTGATGTCCCACTCAAGCACATGATGTTAGCGGAACTTGAAGAAATTCTCTCAAAAAAGGAAATTTATGAACACAGAACATGACATACTGAGGGAGAGCCTGAAACTGCTAGTATTACCATGGATTTTTTCTCATATAAGATAATAAAACTTCATGTTTCAAACACTTCAGTGTTGCTTTTGAAATAAATGCAAGTTGTGCGTGAATTAATTCACCTCTTTCATATTTCCATTTTTTCACGAACGTAGAAACATGCTAGATGCAGCATATCTAATTCAATTTAATCATTAAATGCATGCAAAAAAGACTTGCTTGTTTGACAATTTTGTAAGTTAAAAGTACGTAAGTAAGAAATTTTTATTTTCGGAACGTAGTGAATACGGAAAAGATAAAATTTTAGTGTCAATGCGTATCATCCAGCATGATTTACGACGAGTATAATTACAATGCAGCCATTTTACTTACATATGGAGGTGGCAAGCAATAAAAAAGGTATATAAAGATGATTTATAAGTTCTTTTAATTTTTTAGCGAGACCAACTATTATATATTATTATTATTGTTATTATTATTAATATTATTATTATTATTAAATATTATTCAATTGATTGAAATTTTCTTCAGCTCAGAGATTAAAGGTGACCTACTGAGTTCATTTCACAGCATTTATGTATTCAAGTATTGAGCTAATCCCAAGGGGAATAAATAGCTTTTTTCTAGTGCTGAAGAAGAGGATGAAGAGCGCCAGACAGAATACTGCAACAGTTGTGACGTGACGTTGGTGCAAGAAGGTGTTGTGCCACTCGCGCTCTGGGCTCATCACTCGTGGCAAGATTCATTTTAAAAAGATGTGGTACATAAAAAATCTTGTAGGCGAATCGAAAATAAGCGAGTCTTCGATTTAATAAAGTATATATTTTATGGGTCTGCGACGTTCACTACAAATGTTTTATCTATGTAAGTAGAATGAGTTATGTTTGTTATAAACTTTTAACATGAGAAAACGATGGAGTTTCTTTCCATTTTACTCAATGAAAATCATATAAAAAATATTTGAAGCAATATTGATATATAATCTGTAATCTTAAGACTTGAGAACTTGGCAAAATATCTGTACTTTATCATAGTGTCAACTGTCCAAGCACCCGCGGCACACATGTACTGAACAATTGTTCTATAATGAAGTGAGATTAATATTGATCAAAAAGTTTACTAAAAACAAGGTTAGGTTAAATAAATAGTCGGACTTAAAAAATGTAATAAACGTTTCCAAATGTTTCAAAAAAATATGGAGGTGTTCGTAGTAACACATGCAGAGTATACGAATGCGCCCTGAAAAAAATTCTGTTATCGTGGATTTTCCACCGTGAATAATTTCGCATACCAAAATTTAGAAGGATTTCAGGATTTCTGTAGGTGTCTACTTGCGCCCTGGTAGTCAGTAATGAGTGTTGGTGCAAAGAAATTGACTGGAAAGTTCATTTAAACTTTCTTGTGAACTTATGATGACTATTTCAAACTTATTGAACAAGCCTTAATTGTAAAAAATATATTTTGAAGGTATTGCTCGAAAACTCAGTTTTATGAACTAGTTTTTCAAAAAAACTTCTGTGTTGTTGATTCGGTGTCATTATTTCCAGAATACCGTGACACTCAATGGAATAAAGAACGGAAGAAAGAACATGCCATGAACAAAAGAGAGTCTTCGGCATATTAAGTGCATCTGACCTGGATTTTGTGATTTTTAAGCTCTAGATTATCTAGTTTCAAAAATCTGGAGTCAAATTAACCATGTTCTTGACGAAGCTAGACCTTGCAATACCCTGCATCTGTACACTGTATTTGGAGCTCCTTCTACTTTTCCATTCTGCATCTGCTTCTCTGCAATCAGGTGCGTATCCTAGCTACCAGAAGTTCAAGGTGGCGCAATAGTAGAGTATATTTGTACAAAATCAATAACAAGAAATCTAGAAGAAATCAAGAACTTTAGATAATTTCACGTGATAGAACATAATTGAAATTTATCAACGTGTTGCATCTACATTGCCCGTACAATAAATTCGAAAACTGAATTTTGACCCATAGTACATATGTGTTTTCTTTGCATTTCTTTCAGTTGCATTTAGGTTAAAAGAAACCACTATTGTGATATTTGAGGTGTCTCTGACGCTGTAACGCCTTGGTTTAAATGTTATAATTCACTTAATATTCATTAGAGCTTCTAGAATAAAGATGCGTTCAAAAGACATTACGCCGTATGATAAGGAACGCCTTGTCACTGTCTATGAAAGAGGTACATTAATGCGTGATATATTTACAGGAACAGGTATAGGTATGGTGACTCTACAGAAAACAATTGCTCGCTGGAAACAAGCTGGCGAAGCAGGTTCGTCTCCTAGAAAATGTGGTAAACATCAAATTTTGCATTAGAAACATGTGCGCTCTTTGAGGTATTTGGTGAAGATAAATCGGTAATGAACAGCAGTTAACCAGCAAGTCCTATGGAGGTCCCAAAAAAGATTTATCCAGAAATTATATGTAGTGAACCGGAAACATTGGGTGTACGCAGTTACATACAACACAATCAGGAAGCCACATTTGTCGGTAACAAATCGTAAAAAAGACTTCAGTTTGTCAATGAAGCTCAAAACTGAACTGTTAAAGACTGACAACATGTCACGTGGTCCGATGAATCGAGATTTACTTTCTTCCTGACTCATGTGAGTCTTACAGTGACGTGAGAACCTCAGGAATCAATTGATCTATCAAGCAATAACTCAGTTTCTGTTTAGCTGAAAAAATAAGTACAGCCACCATCTGAGAGCTGAAACAATAAGAATTAATTTACATTTGCTACAAAATTTCAAACTGAGCTCCTCTGGCTTCAATGCACTGTTATAGCCGTCGATGATAAAGAGTTAGCTGGTCCATTTTAAGGTGAGGGAGTGAGATTGTTGAAACGGAGTATGGATCCAAGACTCTGCATGATGATAGCATTTACGTTCAAATAACCAATATAAAGAATATATACTCTGAAACGAAATTTTTTGAGCTTTTCGATGGTAGTTGTATTTATTTTTTTCACTTAACAGAAAATAAGTTAATGCAATTTAAAAAGTATATATATGTACAATTTTTTAGCTACCCAGTATTCTACTCATCGTTATTACATATTGCAGTCATACTTTGTAAAATTTAATTTCAAGAATTTCTTAGAAGTTAATTAAGATGTTAGAAAAAATGCAATAAAAAGGATCAATTATTACGGTACATAAAGATCAAACATTTAATGTTGAAAGTCCTAACAAAAATTTAGTGGAAACAATGGGCCCTATGTTAAGAGAACTATGTTTATTAGATGCTTACTCCACACCAGTTAATTTTTTTAGTTTCGGTGGTGTTTCGTAAACGTCCCGATTTCTAGATCTGAGATCTCATGATTTTTTCGTACGGGATGTTAGAAAAGTTTATATCGCAAAGCCTGATACTTTGATGAAATTAAATAAAACGTCGCTCAAGAATTCAACGACTCAGTTTAAGATGCCGAGTAAAGCAATGAACAGCTTTATTTAAAGGGTACATATTTATTTCAGCAGTAACGGAAATGGATTAAATCATTTTATTTTATTCACTTAAATAAAAGTTCTCACAAGTTTTTTACTAGACTTCTCTATGAAGCACTTAATGGTCGTCTGTGTCTGCGAATTGGGAGTAAAATTTTCTGTGTATTTTTGTTCTGTGCCTTTGCATTTCATGATTTCATTTACAGCATTACTATTGAAAAATGACATTTCTGCCCGTATAATAGTTTTTCAGGTACACGTAAAGATTTAAGAACAACTTATAAGTGAGCAAAACAGCTCTCACGTTATAAAGTTTGATAGTTTTCGAAAAATGGAAGGCTGTTAGAATAAATTGCTTCTATACAAGTATTTCAAATTTGTAAAATTTTGCTAGTCTTTGATGAATTTAATATTGAGGGAACAGTATATCGTTAAGTACACTAGTTCTTTTAATATAAAAAACAGAAATATAAATGAATGAATCGTAATTCAGAAGAAACAGTTCTTTTAAGTTAGAATAAGCTCTTAGAAATAGAAAAGAAGTAAATGAGAAGTTTTTTATTCAAAACAGCGGCTCTTTCAAGTGAATGTAGTCTTTGTGTAGAACCTAACTCTGCTGAGAAGCCAGCCATACTCAGTCAGAAGTTGTGGGTCGAGTTTGCGGTCCGAAGTTACCTCATGTTGTGCAAACTACAGTCCTGTTGTTTATGTGATAACAAGGTGGCCTCAATAGAGAGGTGATTCTCAGCCCAAAAATTGCCTAAACGTACAAACTTGCCCCATAATTATGCTCAATAATTGCCCAACGGAAAACTTACATGCAAGCTTATGAGAGGCATCGACTCGAAAAACATACTTAGTATTTAACTTAAAATTGGGAACAGTGAATAGAAATAGAGCTTAAACACTAACTTCCAGTGAATTAATGGATTAAGTAGTCGAGCATTATTACTTCTTTTCAGCGGCCAAAATGCTAATTAAAAAGAACAAAAAAAAGTTTTTCGTAATGTAATACTAATACCGTACTTATATTTTGTTTGGATTGAAAATGATTCAATTATCTTTAAAGACTTGAGAGGAAAAGCTGTATAAGTTCAAAGAAGTTTTTATACTGGTAAAAATATATATTGTTAATTATATATGTATTTAATAATATATATATATATATTTAAATATAATATATTTTAGCCAATCATGGATATATTTCATAATAATCAATGAGAGCTCAACTGTAAGTTCTAATTGCACTGAAAGTCTCAGTACTAAAACAGTATAGTTATGAAAATGTTTTGTTAATTAAACTGTAAACTTATAAAACAACTATCAATAGAAATTCTTTTAGACTGAACCCTGTTTTTTTGTTATACCAATGTTTTTACTAAAAAATAATTTGTCGATAAAATTCCTCTAGCTATTAAATTCAATTAACATTAAATGTATGTTGAGTATCATATGATACTTTTATAAATAGATAAAAATCAAAACTAAAAATAATGACATTAATATACCGACGGGTCATTCTCAATGTGATCTTTTGTAGGAAAATCAATCATACATATGTTAATCAACGTGTAAATTTCAGATTACCTACGAAAGCTCACAAAATTTTCCGTTGAAATGGTTTTATTGCACGATTTTAATATTTAAGCCCAGAATTAGAGGTGTTGTTCAACCGGGAAATTCCGACCTTTGCACTCACCGCCCCGCAGCAGCAATGCGAAGCAAATTTTAACATCACAGTGGAGTAGATTTTATTGCCTGAAATAGTGCACTCATGGAAACAAACTGAAAATGTTTTGTCCACGTCTTCTGAAAAAGCAGCCATGATTTTGTTTCTCTCCAGCCGTCCTACCACATTTGAAACTGGACGCTAAAAGTGCAACCTTAGAAATTTCATTTTCATTTTCGTGAAGAAATACGGCTGTGTTCAAGAAAAGCTATTTCTTCAGGAATCTGGGACACAATCCATTAGGCTCTATTGAAAACTTTCGCGCGTTAAAGGGGTGCACAAATATTTTTAAAAAGTATACCGTTCCAAAAGCTGGAGAGAAAGTTTTTCCGTCGGAGAACTTTGAAAAAATGTCTCCTCTCATTATCCATCATACGAAATCAATGCTAGTAATGGAACAAAAATTATCTAATAATTGTTTCATTGCGGTATTTTGAAAATACACTTTGTCTGCAGTAAGTTCAAGTTGATTATCAAATGTAAATTTCATTTCTGTTTGAACTTACAGGTATTGGTATACTAAGATCATGTGAAATTTTACGTAATTCTAGAAGAGCAGCGTGAATTTTATTTGCAGTTATTAAATAATCATTTTACGAGAAAATTAGTGAAACGTGTTTCGGAGTTCCGCTGATTTTGTCCTTTTTGGCAGTTTGTTTAAGAAGTCAATGCATGAAGTCTTGATACTTTACTTAGTTACCTGCCTGATGCTATTAACATGCTCAAACTATTTAGTATCTTTCAGTAAAAAATATCTCACTACATACTACTCGGTACATATTGCAAAGTACATTTCTAGTGCATTAAAGAGTACAAAACTTTTGCACTATACACTCAGGGTTCACTTATATTCTCTAATGTACATTTCAAGTGCATTTCTACACTGTACTCGTACATTCCATACATTTAAACTGCCACTTCAGGAGAGAGCAGCAAAGCCATATCACCGAGAAGGGCACTACAAGTCTTGTTTATTTTGCACAATACTGCAAACCATTTTATACCATTTGGCGAGGCTTTACTGCGTGAAAGTCGTTTTCAAAGCTTTGCTTTCGCAATAGTATAACTTGGCTCGCTTCTGTAGTTTCAGAAGCAATAACTTGCAAACTAATAAAAGCTACCTCTAACATTACAGTCCTTTAAAATTTGGAACTAAAGCGATAATACCCTGCACAAGTATTTTTTTCACAAATTTTTGCAGCTAAATTTAGTGCTACCGCTGTTGTAGCATACAGTCTCACACATGACGAGGCGGCACACATGACACACATGACGGGGCACACATGACACACATGACGAGGCACACATGACACACATGACGGGGCACACATGACACACATGACGGGGCACACACGACACACATGACGGGGCTGATTGCCTTGCATTGACCAGAGCAGACCTAGAAATACATCTTCTCCGAATTTATTTGATCGAAAAGCTCGCTTCTGAGAAAACTATGAACGTCAAATAGCGTATTTTGTCATCAAATCAACACAATAATCTTAGAAAGTAATGAATTTGCTAGTATGTCTATTTTCACTTATTTTATACTCGTTTCTATACAAATCTGCATAGAAACTCACTCATGGAACTTAATGCAACTATGCAAGACATCTGATCAAACAAAAGATATTTTTCTTCATAAATTCTTTGCGATGGTTTATCTTAATTTAAAATTACTTCAATTTTGATATATCTCCAATGTTTTAATGTTAATATAAGAAAGTAACTGAACAGCGTAAGTTTTTAGTCTTCCGTTGTTCCAGGAGTTTGAAGGAACTTCAGGCATACAGTCGCTACACCTGCGTCTACCACGCCTGTGTTGAGAAACACATCAGCGTTAATTGCACGGTTGTGCGTGGTGTTGTGTTTGGCACGTAAATGAAACCAAAATTTTTAGAACTATTTGCATGCGTGCATTTAATGTTGACGTGTTACATGCAGTAACGCTATTTAGTTGAATTGAAAGGATTTCTCTGTAACTTCATTTAATCAAATACTCTATCCCAGAAATCAAAATGAAACTACAAAAAACTTTCAATGAATGCATTTGAAAATATAAATGGAATTGGAAAGCGACTGGGATTATGAATGAAAAAATAACAGCTAAGTTCTAGATTGATCATAGGGATAAAACATGAGCTGTAAGAAAAAATGATGACAAACAAGAAAAACTACATAAAAACAGAACAAGGAAAAGCAAACAAAGTTGAAAACAAAATTAAAAATTGACTGTATAAATAAACTATGCTTGAGAAGGTACAATCAAAACAAGAAATTATTACATTCGTAATAGTTGAACTATCCTTTAGAGTAACTATTAAACATAGTCATAGATAGACAAGAATAAATAAACAGGATAGATAGACAAGAATAAATAGACAGGATAGATAGACAGGAATAAATAGATTATTCCTGTAAGATAAAATTTGATAAACAATATTTTTCGAGTGAAATTTAACGAGAAGTCATCAGTTTTCGATGTTTTTGTTTAGGTAATCGTTCATTTGATTTTACATTCATGTTGATGAACTCAAATGAAAATAACTTCATTGGAGGGGCAAACACTGAAAGTCTTTATTCAATTGTAGGCCATACTATAATAATAAATCCGACCATTATAAGTAATCCGGGATTTTCAGTGTAGTATTCTTGTTCAGTCTGCACTGTGCCGCCAATAGTCAGTCAATATTAGGGCAATTTAAATCTTTCAGTATATTACCATTAAATTACTTGAATACTGAAATCAATTGGAATGTGCGAGTTCATGCTTCTTTCTGTGAGGATTGTTGAACATAATTTTGGTGCTAGAGTTCCCCAGTAAACATTTTTTAAATATATTAGTTCAAAAACAAATCTCACTTTACTTATCTTACATGATAATTTCATACTGTGTGTGTTATTTTCCTGCTATCCACAAATTTCTAGACTTAATTGCCCTGAAAACTGAACTTTGTCTATAAAAGTGACCTTCGAGCAATACAATTTATGAATTGATAAAGATATGAACGTAAATGCTGCTATTTCAACTTATATCAAAATATATTACTAGACCACACAGTTTTAATTGAAAAACGGGTTCTAAAAAGTTTTTATATATATATCTGCATGCAAGTTATTTGTACCATGAATATAATAAGTAAATTTGAACTTTTTTTCAAACTTTAATGAACTTATGAGCAGGTTTCTTTTAACTAACATGTGAAAAATACTTAAGACAGCAGCACGGAGTTCGCGGCTTATACTGCTCCATTTGTAACACCTTGTTGAAGAGCTGACATGTGTTTAAATTTTGGTGATGTTATTCAATACATAAATTTAAGAGAGGAGAGCACTAATTGCTTGCTCGCATCTTTATTCCATTCAAGCGTTTTCTTATTCGGTTTTTGAACCCTTCAACTATCAAGTACTGTGAGAAAAAGAAAACAAACAAATATTAACTCTAAACTTCTTTTTTTGACAACACTTTAGGCATAAAGTTGTCACATCACTATTTTGTCAATGGTTAGTGATGAAACACTTACAATTTTTTATTGCAAGGCCATTTTATAAAAATGTTACTCACATAGCATGAAATAAAATTTCATCTTTTATAATCCAACACAAGATTACTAACAAAAAGCTTTCCGTATCACCATTTCACAAACAATGTTTTCAAAACTTGAAATCGATTCACCTTATCACTACTTTACAGAATAAAACTCTTAAAACTTGAAAATATTTTGTTTACGCAATTTCTAGTCAAATGTTGTTGTATTTTATGTTTTACTTGATTTTGGGTGAGCTGCTGACGCTGGCCCGAACGCGTTAGCAATACTCGAAATGTTTTCCAGCGTTCCTTTGACTGATGAGCAACTGCCTGCGTGTCTTCTAATGCACTCCTTCAACCATAGATAGACAAGACCAAACATTGCGTACCAAACATTTCTCTCTAATGGTCTCCTCATATTAACGATCTGAAAGTGAAGAAAAAATATCAACGAGGGAAGTTTAATGTGTATGATTCAGATCATAAATATCCATATTTTCTGAGGACTGTGAGGTTTAATTGCCGCTAGGAACATGGGATTTTGGTTTCACCACTGCGAGGACGATAGATACGTTTTCACAAGTGCGCTTTCGAACTCCGTAAAAAACTCAAAGTCTCTCAATACTTGCAGTTGTAGACAGAACGTTTGTGAGAGCTCTTTCTCTCCCACTTCAAGATAAGTAAGTGAACCTTTCCTTTTAAAAACAGATAAATCTTTCCTCTTAAACATGAAACAAAAATTATAAATGCGGTCACATTCGTAATATATTTTTTTGGGGTAAATGTTAATCAAATTTTTAAAAATTGATTAATATTGTGAATAAGATAAATAATTTTTCACGTTTGAAAGTATCCACAAAAATAATTTGTAAATGAATAAACCAAATTCTAATCTAAAACATAAAAAAAAACAAAAACAATCTTTATTTCCAATCAAGTACACAGTACATAGACATTTAGTACATTGGTTTTTCAAATTCTTAAGGTTAACATTCTTAGAGTAAGGGTGATGGTGAGCTCCATGCGACGATCCTGGGATGTGTCCATGGGCAGGGAGTTGAGGTCTTACCGATAAGTGCGAGCTCACGGCGTGAAACGAGAAACAGCTCGTATTTATTGCCGGGTTTCGAACCCGCAGTCTTTGTGCACAAGCAGAGACCCGATACAGAACACGGGCCGCAGACCACTCGACTACGGTGGCTGATAAAATATGTTCTTCATCTGATGACAGAATTTTTTTTTTGAGAAATTAAGAATAACTTCTAATAGGGTGAACGCTATACCAGGTGTGTAAAACATCTAACCTGACCACCTAACTAGTTTGCATGGCTTTCTTTTATTAACATAGTGTACTTGTATACGCCTGAGGTCACAGCACTAGGTCAGCTAAATCTGCTGATGAAACTTCCTCACTAAATACACAATGAAATCTTCTTGTAGTCTTTCCACGGTCTTAAGTCTGCGTTGCTTGCTTCTCAACTCTCCTACAAAATCTTCCCCTGCAATTCCTGAATTGTCTACTGCTGAGTATGTATATAGATAAACTTGGAGGAATTTTAGAATACATTCATATCAACAACCATTTGAAGTTCTACATCACACATATGTTTATCTTTCTACTCAAAATTTCTTCGTAAAGCATAAAAAGTCGTAAAGTTAGATCTCATTGTCGATTACATGATAAAACGCTAATTATACGATTTAGAATAGAATAGAATAGAATGAGGCTATAGGAACGAACCTTCTGGCCCATTCTTGGGTCGGATAATTACTTCGATAATTATTCGGTGTTTACCCAAGTCCCATGCCGTATTTCTAGCCGCGTCAACCATGTCGGCAGCGGGATTCGAACCCGGGTCTTTCCGCTCGCAAGCAGATTCGCTTACCAGTCGACCAAGCTGGTGATGATGATAGTGACTCTCACTCGTGAGATAAAGAAAAAATCCAAGAAAAAATTAAGCAGCAAACATTCAGTGGCAAATATTTAGGGACACAGAAATCAGTGAAGTGGAATGACTCCATACGTTACATTATACTATATTATGTTATAATATATTATATTGTTTTATAATATGTTATGTATATTATATTAGACGTTTATTTGTATTGATTTGAAAACACACAATACAATATTCAATAACAATATCACTTCAAAGGAATTAACCTATCAGATCAGGGACCTGAAGTCTCAATGCTATGAAATAAACTGACCTACTGATAGAGCGTAAAATAATACCACGAAATCAAACCTTCATAGAAGCAGAAGAGGTCAACATTTGTAAGCATAGCTACAGTACAAATTTAAAGCTTAATTTTTTCAAGCACATAATAAAAGATTATGATCATTTATTCAAACAAGTATATTTTCAACAAATAATGGGTTGAAAGGACAAAATAATAAGATACTCAAATACACTAAAATAGTTAACGCGTTATATAATTTTTGTGCCAAGCACGGAATAGATGTTCACTCATATTTTCTCGTAGTTCAGATGGAAATGAGTTAAAAACGTTGAATACCTGGAATATTGAGGTTGGTTTTTCTATTTTCAGTGTCACCAGTGGAAAATTAAAAACTTTATTACGAATGTTGTAAGAATGCGTGCACAAATGGGTAATAAAATGTCACTCAAATATAATACAACGGGAAAATTTAGGCACATGAATATATTTAATAAGAAGATAATGGTACACAAACTTAGAGGGCATTATTTTCAAGTCTTTATTGTTATCTATGGTATGAAATGTTTCATCGTTATAATCAAATTTCTTCTTGAGATAATTCGAATGATCTTATTCAGGATTATTTCTACTTTGTGTGTGTGTGCTTTGGGTGCTCCTCCCTCAATACGATAGAATTGATCAAGTAATTGTAGACAAAAGAATAATACAAAGTTTTGAAAGCATTTCTCGGGAAGAATCCGTAAACGTCAATTTATCATATAAAATGATCCCCAGATACTTGAAGGATTTTATCCACTTAACAATTTTGCCATTACAAGTAATAGTGCGTAAAAGTAGAGGTCAGAGCCTGGATGAAAATAGCATTAATTTAGTCTAGTCATCGCGAACTGTTAGTTTGTTTCTAGTAAACCACCAACTAAGGTTCATAATCAAATTTTTAATTTTATCGACAGTTTCTGTAATTGAGGAAGAGTTTACATAAAAACAGCATCGTCAGCGCAGAGAATAACTTGAGCGGAGCTCATAACAGCAATATTATTGATAAAAATGCTGGAAAGCAAACGGGCCTAATATTGAACCCAGGGGAAAACCAACTCTCACTGGTAAAACTTTTGATTGGGCTGAATTACAGATTACGTACTGGCATCTGTCTGATAGATGACTGTTAATCAGCTGATTTGCACATACTCTAAAGTCATAAAAATTTAATTTCACCAGTAAGACATATATCCTTGTTCACCGGATCAAACGCTTTCTTTAAATATAACAAGGAAATAGTGTACATTTTTTGATGAGAAGCAGCTGGCAACCAGATGAAATATCGTAAAAATAGGGTTTGTTTTTGAAAAGAAACAAGAAAAACAGATAACCTTTTATGAAGAATTTTTTCAGGCAATTTGCTAAAAATGGATAGAGTAGAAATTGGTTTATAATTGGATGCTCAGGAGGAATCGCCTAATTTAAACAGCACATTTCAACGCACAAGGGTAGACTCCATTTGCTACAATTTCTTAAAATTTTTGATAGGACATAAAACAACAGTTCACATATGGCCAATATATTTGCTGGCTGAACTTCATCTATATGATAAAATTTCTTTGCTATGAATAATACAACTCTGTGTAGCTCCATAGGATCTGTCGATGACAAAACCAGATACAAGTACAGAAATCCGTTCCATCAGACGAGCGCTGTTGGTTATTGGGATTTCATTCACAAGATGCTGATATACATAGTTGAAAAAATAGTTGAAAGTTTTTGGAACTTCAGGTGGAACAATCGTGGCCTCATTGACAGGCCCCGAGATACCCGCATTTCACGTACGTTTGAACAGAATGCCATTCAAAACTTTCCACGATTTTCTTGCGATATTTTTAAAACGGATTAGTTGATCAAAATATGATAATAAATTTCCCTGGTTCATCGAATAAAAAAATTAACGTGTTTCAAGAAGTACGGTATGAATGATGGCTTATCATTCCACGTCTGAACAAATCATAGAGTCTAAATTTTTTTAGTCAATTGCTTTACTTCTTTACCAAGTCATTCGGCCTTTCGCTTACTATCATCGGGCGAGCTTTTAAAGAAAAACATTTTTCGAATAGGTAGTAAAGCAGTGATAAAAAACGAGTAGATATATCATTGTCATTATCAAAAGTGAAAATATCATAATTATAATCGGCCATGAATAAATTCCGTAAGTGCTCAATATCAGCGACTTAAGATAATTTACGGTATCTGCCCACTCCAACTTCAGGCACCCAAAAATAAAATACACAGGCGATTGATCGGAAACACAACAATTAACAAACCCTGAAAGAAATTCACTATTGTCAAAGTTACACCAAAAATAATCAAGAAGAGAATAACAAGGATTACTGTCTTGAAATTAATTTCTAGTTGGTTTACTGATTTTTGGTTGAAAGTTATTATGTGCAAAAAGGTGAAATGCAAAGGGGAAAGTTATAATCGATTGTTTGGAAGTCAGACTTAAAAGACGAAGTAATACATTTATTTTATTTTAATAGTGAATTGTCTGAAATGACTCTGGACTAACCATTTTTTGTCAGGAGAAAGCCCTAGTCAGGAAGTCGGAAACTGGAGTTTAATATCATTCAGGGTAGGGCTTACGAATATACGAGAATAGCATCATGCTTGGATAAAAAACTAAGCTCAGAAAAACTGCGACGCTAAAGCGTTTCGAGATAAAAACAATATTGGAATAACTAACAATTGATTCTTAAAAAAGATTTCTTACTCAAAAGAATTTTGATCTCTGAATAGTTTTAGAATACAATGCACAACACATCGTATATTTATAGAGGAATTAAACTCGCTAGGTACCAAAATTTTTTTTAATACACTTGTGTTTTTCTGTCGTATTTTTCAGAGTGATAAGAGAATTTGCGTCTGCCTCTTGCAACTGTTTCTCTTATAAAGTTTACGTGGGCCTTTCTGGTGAAATACATCACCAGATTACTGACCTTTGCAGACCTCCTAATCTGGCCCAAACTTTTTAACTTTTGCTCACTTGTGCATCAACTGAATCACTCTTGGGGCGGGCAAGCTTCTGGGTCAGATTTGTGCGACAGAAGAGTATATTGATGATCATTCTTTAGAGAATCATATATGACGTGAAATGAAATAGTAAAATAAAATTGAATTATCGAGTAAATATGACGAAGCGCTAAAAATATCTGTTTTCAAAATATTCTTAGTATAATACTAATACAAGCCATTAGATGTACAAGCAGGGACCTATAATTTCTATTTTCTCAAAGTAAACTATTTTCAAGCCAACTCTGAAAATAATTAAGATATCAATATCTATTAGCATTGAAATTTGTATGCTATGGACGATACATGGACCATATGTTCGTTTTGCATAGAGCTGGATTTGAAACCCATCGTTACTTCCAGCATACAACGGCTCTCACTCAAATCAAAAGTTGAAGTTGAAGTTGAAGTTGAAGTTCAAGTGGAGCAGAACAATGAGATAACTTTCTTGAATTTTCGTGCAAAACTGCAAATTTCAAGCTGATTGCTTCATTTGGCATGGTGCTAACTACCCCTGGTCCTACCCCTAATAACGTGTTTACGTGCAGGGTAAATGCAGTGTAAATAACATCACGTAAATATAACTGCTTTGCAGTACCAAGCACATTGCATTTGCAATACTTAATATTGCATAGGGCTAATTTTCAACCCTATGAAGAGCAAAAAATTATCACGACTCCCGAATTTTAGTCCCATTTTGAACAGATCCATGTCTTTAATTTGAGGACCTCAATTACAAATTACGTATTGCTCCAACATGTTTATGTAGTTCAGTGTGTGCGTGCCGACTCGTATGTATGTATGTATGTGTGTGTGTGTGCGTGTGCATGTGTGTGTGTGTGTGTGTGTGTGCGTGCGTGTGAGTGCGTGTTTGAATATATTCACGAATATAAGCGAATTAAATCTTAGGTTATGGAAACAATTTTATGTTTCTCTGTTTTTGTTTCCGGTATCCTATTTTTTAAGTTAGAAATTTCTCTTATTTCATCATTGATGATTAGATCTTTGTATTACGAAGCGTTTGCCTCTAAAAATGTTCCATTTTAAGTAAGTTTTGCTTCTATCTTCATATACATATATGTTCACAATATAACTACTAAATTTAAGCTTTCTGCCATAAGTAACTTACGAACTGACCTAAAATTTACGTGTAATTCTATGTCGAAACCCTTTTAGAAACACAAGTCGTTATTGAACTAAAGATAATGACGTGAGCGAGACAACACAAGTCGTAAATGACGCAAATAATACGACTAGACTGGGCCATAAAGTCGTTAATGACGTAAACATTACTACGTTAGCGAGCAGGACGTAAATATTGCTGACGACTGACGGAACTTTGTTTCTGTCGGCTCGGTTTCAAAAAAGATAGAATAGAATAGAATATAATAGAATAAGGTGATAGGAACAAGCTTTTTGGCCCATTCTTGGGTCAGTACCCAAGTCTCATGCCGTAATTCTAGCCGCCGATGGTCATACACAAACCGACCATGGCGGCAGCGGGCCCTCGTACCAGGGTCTTCCCGTATCGCAAGCACATTCGCTCACCAGTCGACCAAGCTGGTGGTAATCCGTATAAAATTAACAGGTACAGTGAACGATTTTCAATTTGACACTTCATGACCACTTGTGTTCCCTAGTTCATTTGACTTTTTGCAAATTCATCCTGGTTCAATTAAATTATGCCACAATTTAGGTAAATTTGTCTATGTTCGAGGAAGCGTAGTGAGGTTAAGACTAATTCTTATCAATACCAGTAGACAAAATAATCTTGAGGCAATCTTTGTTCAAGGCAGATGTGCAGAATTTCGTTACATTTACATAAAGGCCAGTAGTCCGTTTTATTCAGATGAGGTCAGACAGGTATTGGTTGGTTCTTCGAGCTTTGTGTGTTTTACGTGGGTTTAAAGTTTAACAAGAGAAGTTTGGAATTCGTCGTTATGTTTTCTCATTGTTGTAATACATTAAATGTATTTATCAAATGTCGATGACGTCTAGTCACACTTACTACCCATCAAGTATTTACTACCACCCATCAAGTTGTTATTCATTTTAAAATCGAATACTAAATGTTTAAAAAATATGATCATGAATGGGAAAATCATATCTAATAATATTTTAGTGCCATTTTTCAACCCCTAAAATTTCAAATACCAAGCACCTGATTATTTTGAGCATCAGAAAACATTTGTTCAAAAATGACGTCACCCATGAAAAAATTAGGAGTGAGTTCCAGCAGAAAATATGATTACTTTACGAAATCATTATTCTTCCATCAATATTCTCCCATCAAAATATTCTGTCACAAAATTCTAGCTGGTAGCCTTCGTTCAGATTGAGTACTTGTTTATTTTACCAAGAAAGCTTTTGGGTTGTCGGTTGTCCCAAGGATCGAAATCTTTAAAAAGACTCCTGTGTTGGATCAGTCTACTGTTGACTTTTTGCTGACCACTACGTCACTTCGAGATTCTTCTTTCCTTTCGGTGATTTCCTTGTACTCTAGATAGAGCTGCAACGATATGAGATCAAACTTTTGTAATAAACTGACCGAAGACGAGCTCAAAGGGGAAATTCTAAGATTTTCTCAGTCGGAAATTTACAGGGACGAGATTTAACTTCAGTGTGACACTAGCGTGAAGCGAAGGGAAGCTGACACGGGTTCTTATATTACTTGTTTAACATTGTCCGTCTTTCTACATATGTGAGCTCTGGAACGTCAATGTTTTCCAAATACTGCATATTTCAATTTAAATCAGTTAACTACTTACTCATTCCCTTTTCGTATGAAATATTTGCTGTTGGTCTGTTCACAATAATCTATACGCGTATGTCTAAGAACTAAAACAGTTATTCATTTGTTGCTAGAAAAGCGTGTTTATAATTTTCTAATCAGTCTAAGAATTAGAAGTCTGTTACAAAGCCGTCATACGATGTTTTGTCATTTTGTCATATTCTAAATGTAAGCTTGAGTTCGTAAAATGACCTTATATTTCACCGTATTAAATGAGAGATGGAGATGGCTCACCATAAACTAGTGCCGAATGCATCCATCACGGCATACTTAGTATCATCACAGTCTCACAGTCGTAACAAATATTAATTTATAATCTGTTTTTCCGCAATGAAAAACACTCTAATGCATAAAAAATGACTGCATTAGGAAGAGTGCCTTAAAATATGACTAAATCGGTCAATTAAAAGCGCCACACGGGTATAATATTTGCATTAATTACGATACTTTCCTTAACTAATGACTCGTACATCATAGCCAGCCCGATATTATTATCATATCAAGTCGTTCTTGGCTTAGCGATTCCCTTAACGTTTCACTGTGCTGCTGCACGTTCTTCTGTGTATGAATATCTGAAGGACGTATTTCTCTAACGCTCTTTTCAATCAACTGAGTAGAATTAATATTCATGGAAGAGAGCCGTGCTCTGTGAAGTATCGCTCGCGGGAATCCTTCCTGTAGACTTTTGAATAGCTGGAGTCTCTGGAAAACGTCGCTCATCACCTTACGTTTCAACATAGTAACTTTCAATGATGTTATGCTTTTAGATGCTGCATAATTTTTACCAAAATGCGATGGCTCATCGCGATTCAGAGTGTAGCTGAATTTCAGGTCCATGAACATGTGTTTAGGTTCTACGAACATATCACGAATGAATGAAAACGAAACTATGGATTTGAAAGTGAGCTTGTCAAAAACTGAATTAACTTTTTAGGACTTAAGCAGACAGCCAAAAATTTTTTTTGGTTGTCAGCAAAATGCATATCTACAATCAACAGAGTATTTAATTTCTTTTAGTTTCACGTACAAACCCTATATTGACCTTATTATTTTGAATTTCGTGATTGGTAAATTACAGGAAAGCATTTAGTATTTTGGAGCAACTTCGGTTCATATCATGAACTAAAGCAAAATGTTTTTTCACTCACATCGAGTCAAGTAACAAGTGATCAGACTTATACGATGTCATTAACAGATTTATACGATGACGGCAAAAGGCAACTATAGTGCAAATTCAAGTTTGCTGAAAAAATTCATCAGACTTTGTGAACTTCGATGGTTCAAAGATTGCCATAATTACGGTCAGAGGCAGAAGAAGCGAATCTACAAGAGAGTATGACGCCTTTTGAACAGAGTGGCAGAGTTAAGGCAAAGTTAAGGCGAATTAAGCCTTGTGGTGCTGGGAAGTTTACAACACACACAGGCAGTCAAGGCTGCTCCTCTGAGAGCATAATTGTGGCAGTTGGAAGGCCTTGGGTTCAGGTACAAAAGTTGGTCATTTTGACTTATTCAATTGAGAAACTACATACTCTATCTTGTATGCTATCAATGCGAAAAGTTTCTGTACTCTACGACCATAATGCGAGTGATAAGATCACCTTACAACTGAAATAAACGCAAGAAATAAGTCATTCCAATCGAGTCAACTCTGTAAGATATATTGCTCACCTCTGTGTTATCTTATGAAAGTTCTAAAGGAGGAATTTCAAATTAATGATAATTCAAAATTCATGATAATTTAAATCCATGACCCGGAAAAAGAACAATCAGTCCATCCTTTTCTTTGAATTACTACAGTGTTAGAGGAGCCATTATTTGCAGCTCCTGATATTTTTGAATCATCTGAGTCTCGAGTTACAAACTACACAGTCAACTAATACAGGTAAACATCTTTAAACCTTTAGCGACGAAAAGGACCATACGGTCCTCTTTTACGGTGTCTGGGAGAATTGTTCTAATAATTAAACAGTGAGCAATATGAGGTTGCTACTAGGTTTAAACGCGGCGGCATGTTACAGCGTCGTTCTTTTGACTGCCTGGCTCTCAGCGTGCTTCATTGCATCAGTGTACAGACGGTCTTTGTGAGCTTAAACGTAGAAACTAGAAAAAGAAATTGATCGCTAAAGGGTCAAGACATGGCATACATGGCATACATTGGGCTAATGTATTGTAACTCAGCTATTTAATATCTCGTTATAACTAAAGAAAGGAAAATGAAAGATGAAGGTATAAATGAATGAAAGACTTTTGATCAAAAACCTGAGAAACCTTGTATTGTGTATCTCAAAGTGCATAACAATCTACTGTATTGACTATAAAAATGTTTATTTTCAGAAAAATTTACAACTTCTTGGATATATTAAGTTAACTTAATATAACAAGAAAGGGTCTTGAACTTAACAAAAAGAGGAATTCACAAAAATCCTATAAAATCAATAAGAATATTGTCATTTAATCTTCAGTGACGAAAATGCGACAGTTCAGCTACTGTCATTAAACGTTCGAGCTTGCACCGGTCGCAACCAAGATGAACGAAGAAGCGTTCGGTGTCAGAACATGTGAAGACTATTTCCCCACATCGTAAACGCGATCATTCTCTCTCCCTTGAACTTGCAGATTGTTTATGATCGAAGAAGAAAAAGAAGAAGGGAGACAAGGTCTTTGGTCCAAAGGGAAGTGGGAGCCTTTTCGCAACCGCACAGCGGAAGCTGTCGTCGTATCGTGTGTTGGAGAGAGAGAGAGAGAGTGAGGAAGAAAGAGAAAAAATGAAAAAATGAGGGGTTGCTCTTCTGTTTGTGGTCGTTATCTTGTCCACATGTTATTATCGCCTGTCAGATCGTCTAGAATGAATTTACGGTCTGCCAAACTAGCGGTCAACAGTATGAAGGAAGAGCCACCAAACAAACATCTGTTTATCTGACGAACAGCCCTACATTTTATACAAATAGCTACTGATTAACAGCTTACCTGAACAGTAGGAACACTTTAATTATGAACACACGTTGTGTGTTTACTGGATATTTGTCATTCAAATTAAGGCTTTCGTTCAATCTATCAGTAGAACGCGAAATAAAAAATTGTCACGAAATAAAGAATCGATAAACAAAAAGAGTTTCCTTCTTTCGATATGTTCCGTAATAATCCCTGACACTTTTGTTAGCCCCTGCGAAATTGAGGGGAAAGAAAGAGATAAGTTTATCTTTACGCACGTGCCTGCAGAGTGAGGAATGACGTGAGGGTGCTGGAGGGATTGTCAAAGAGTATATCTAAAAGAGTGTGTCGCTGCTGCTCCTCTATACATCTTTGTAGTAGAGCTACAATGTCCATTAAATATACGTCTAGAGCGTTAAGAACAGATTCAATGTTTTCACCCAGTCTAATTATATCTTCGAATAAGTGATTTTTGTTTATAATATTTTCTAAAAATTCACGTTAATTCAGAGTTAGTGGTATATTTTGCTGTTGCTTCGTTAATTAATGGATGTCATAAAGTCCTTCTGGGCTAAAATCGTTGACGCCATGAAGATATTTGTAGGGCTCGATTAGGTATTTTTGCTACATTTTTTGTGCAACGGAGATAAGTGCAAGAAGTTGAAGACGCCGTTCGAAACTGAGGGTATAAAGTTCTAGGAATATATTCGACTTTTTAAGTTTAATTCTTTCCATATTGTAGATGCATCAACCTTAGATAGGACACCAGCGTTGCTCTGCATGGTCTAGGTGTGGTCGGACTAGCGCTTTCTAAAAAGGTAATATTATATTCGTTGAGTTGTAGTCAAAGTTTCTTGTTTAGAAACCAATAATTCTGTGAGCCTTCTTGACACATTTTTAAATTTGTTTTTCCTGCTTGAGGGTTGAGTAATAATGATACCTAAATATATTTGTTGTTTTACTGCATCAATAGAATAGAATGAGACGATAGGAACGAGCGTTTTGGCCCATTCTTGGATCGGTACCCAAATCCCATGCCGTAACTCTAGCCAAGCGATGGTCATACACAAACTGACCACCGCGGCAACGGGCCTCGAACCCGGGTCTTCTCGCATCACAAGCGAGTTCGTTCACCAGTCGACCAAGCAATCTTTAATAGGTCTATCGCTCATTGTATGTTAAAAATGAGGTTATTAGCGGCAAAGTGTATAACTGAACATTTGTCAAGTTGAAGCTCATCTGTCAGATCACTATTGATTTTGGTAATATAATCAGGGGTGGGACTGTGAATGGCTCAGTGCAATGTAAAATTGATGCAAATTGCAGTGTCAAGGACTAAATTTCCCTAAATAATCATTTGTAAAAAATGTATTGTATTGTTTTAAATTATGTGAGATCCTTTGTGAGAATGATATACACACATTTATTTGCATGATTATGAACATAGATAACTACAAGGAAACACCACTTTTATATTGTGAACCTGAAACGCAAATCTGATATGCATAGCGAATGTTTGTGTTTGGTCTTGTCGTACACTCCGCACCCATTCTGCATCTCACATCTAGTCGGTCAGGAGGAGCCATGAAGCGTGGAGTTGGAAATCAAAGGATTCGAAAATATCATATTTCCACCAACACATCTGTATCACACTGCATTAAATTCTTCGAATGTCAACGAATAATTTATTTTAAAAGACTGGCTTATTAAATTCATTATACATCAGTTAATGACGTACATATCTTTTGCTGTTAAAGTTTGACTCAATTAGTGTATGATTTCATTGTTCTACCCATATTATACTGTAGTTGTGTACAAGTAAGTCGCTGTGCGGCAGGGCACGTACATTAATTTCATTTGATGACTTTCATTGCAGTGTTGAAGACGATCCCCGTTTAATGGGTCATCAATGTACATTATTTGCCCATCAGTGACAATTGAAGCCCAGAAAGCGACAAAAGTCTACTATAACGGGCACAGAAATGGCTTGAGATCGTCGATATTGATCTTCAGCTCCTCACCTTCATTACCCCGCGTCTTTATGCAAAATTCTCTCCTCAGGAAGTACTTAGCTCGAGCAAAGTGTTACGGTTGGCGAAGGTAGACTTAGAGTAGTTGAAGTAGAGTTAATGAGAGTGTAAAATTACTTGTAGTGAATGCTTTCACGAGTACATACATTCCGTGATCGTATGTGACTTAACAACCACGTGCAAACCCCACCATGTGCAGTATTTTAGTCGAGAAGTAACACTCATATCTTAGTGTACATGTATGTTTATACACATAAACTGTAAACCAACGAAATTTCTACACGGAGCTGAGGAACCAGAAGCATCTGACACTGTCTTAATTCTAATCATCATTGCACCACCGAAAGGAGAAAATTTCATATTTAGATATTTTCATACGTTAATTAGAGAAAATTACCCACTTGGACAAGAGCCTCTGAATTGAACTCTGCACAAACGACAGTAATTTTATTTATTCATGACAGCCGTCACTCAAGCTTAACCAGTGTCATACTCATGAAACTTTAATACCTGAAGCCTCTGAAATTAAGTGTTTAAAAAGACAATACATAGACTTGAGTATTCGAGCAATTCAACATAACAATGCAACGCACTCTCATCGTTCATATTTAATAAAATAAATGTGCTGAATATGTAGCATATGAATGTGTCATTTCTTTCTTTTATCCGAGAATATTAAATTCTTCCAATCATGCTTACATGCTTCGCTGGTCGATGAGCTCCTGCTCTGTGCTCTTCGTGCATCAGTATAAAGACTGCGTAGGTGTAAATTGTGTAGGACTATACTTTATTCGATATAATCTTGAAATTTTGAGGTACTCTATTCATTTCCCATGTCTAAATCGATTCTGAAGATTCTTGTGAAAAAATGTGTACAAACTGTGAGAAGTTTAAAAAGTGAACCAAGCAAGTCCAGGAGGCTGAATGCCTCCGTAGATATCGGCTAAATCAGTTCAAGGGCTAAATTGTCTCGAATTAAGACAGTTGCGGAAGTTAGACACAAAAAGCAACATAGTTTCTCGAACAAAACGAATTCCACGAGTTGAAATGAAGAGAACTTTAGCTTAATGAAAAGCTGTGATTGGCTGTGGCCTCTCATGCTGATGGAGATCCAGGGGCCTTGCAGGACACAGATTTTTCTTACCACCTACACTAAAATTTCCCTTATATTTTAGCTAAGTTCTGGAAAAAGTTTCATCACAAATATTAAGTGACTGACAATGATGGGAGCTTTGTGTTGAAAAGGAGGCTTCTGAAAAATAAGCTTAAATTTACAGCGAAAGTCAGAAATTAATTTAGTCCCTTGATCTCTCAAATGTCTCATTGGTTTCAAAACGAATTCCACGAATTCCATTGGTTTCAATTAAAGGTAAAAATAAATACTAGACTTAGCAATCAACTAAAACACAATTTAATATTTCTGGGTTTTATCAACATTAGGTTCACTATTAAAGTGTTTGGGTCCTGGCTGACTTCATATTCAGGAAAAAAATATTCTCTAACTGGCCAAGCCTAAAAATATACTTGCAGACTAAATTTTTGGAAGTAAGGAAACGTAGACAATGATCACAAGCAAAAAATTGAGTAGACAAAATATCAGGAATCTAGAAAATACTATTTTTCGTGTGTAATATAACGTTTACGTTAGAAAATGCAAAGCTCATTCGAAGTTTAACTCATCACTAGTATAATTAAACCACTCTTTTATTAATCAAACCTAGTAATAATTCCAGTATCACATTTTATCAAGGAGAATTTCAACCCCATACTTCAATGGGGAAAAGTCTTTAAGAGTGTTTCTAAAATTACAAACATGGTACTTCCACATTAAAACTTGAATTCCGTTCCAAAAAATCCTTTCCAGTTGCCAACCATGATTCACTAGCGCGAACTCATGAGAAAATACTTTTATCCTGCAGTTTGTGTGTGCCTCAACAGCCTGTCACCTGAACGGTGTCAAGAGCTCGAGAAGCGGCATCACTAAAAAAGAAAAGTGGCAGGAAAAAAAATAGCGGATGTCAAAAGCTCGAAGTCGATCCGCGACCTAAAGCATAGCATATCGGCTTTGATATCCAGCTGGGACTTTGCAAAGATTTGTACGGCAGTTTTGTGAAGCTCACCGCCAATTCACAATATTTCAGAAGAGAACTATTGCCATATGGTAGAGGCTGCATCTCATATTGGTGGGACCCGCTACAGAAAATTTCTAAGTCAGAAAGAAGCTACAAATAACTCATTTGTAACTTTTTAAGTGAAATATTTTTCAACGGTCATAAGTTTTTTATTTGATTAAATAACCTCAATATATAATTCAAAAGCATATCGTATGTACATCGTGATGTATAAATCTCATTATTACAATATGATACATCTAATTCGTAAATATACCAGCTCTATTTCATTACGTAAAATTGTGTAGTTTGTTAAAAGAATCTGGCTTGAAAATACTATATATCGTTTAATGAAATAGTATATGCCATTCTTCGAAGCGTTCTGGGAGACCGAATGCATAAAACCTCTTGTACACTGAGTCGCTCTCCAAAGCCCTGACTAGTAATTATGTAAATTCCACCCGCTCATAATCCCCATGGACAGACCTCTACCGCTCAAAACATATGTGCAATGTACATATTTCTATTCCCCTCCCAGTATCCCTTTTCGTTTCATTTCCTATCCTCTGCACAACCTGAGTCAAACTCTCCCTCAAATCTTTCTTGCTGTATCGACCATCACGGCTGTTATACAGGAGTAAAATAATCTACAGCTCAATGTGGATATGGTCGCAGACGTCCTAATTGAAGGCAGGCCAGAGGCTTCTCTTCATTGACTTCCTCTTCCAAAGAAAACGTGAATGCATTTAATGTCGATATTGCTTGCCGGCGACGGAGCGTGTAGTCTACGTCTCTATATCGAGCTTTTGCAGGCTATTGGCTCGCTTACAAATTGATGCTATAGCCTACTGATGGGCGATTTCTGATAAGTGTTAAAATCAGTTAAGGTTACAGTAAATGAAATTATGACAAAAAGTGCAGAACAAAACAAATTCTACTGAATTAAACTTTTCTACTTATCAAAATCCTGAAAATGCACATGGTCTGTAGAAAATGAAATCAATTCGAATGAAATCAAGAATGAAATCAAGGCTCGAATACCATTATGTTGAATGAGGCGGTCTGGTCCTGTGAACATTGAACACTTCGCTGCATCGAGTGACAAGAAGACGACGACGGCAACATCATCTACAAAATGTGATAAAATTATGAGTGCTACAAACGCGTACAAATTCTCTCTAAACTCACAGAAACTTCGGAAGTCTTCATCACGAAACACACTTGCATTTCCCAAGTTGAGTATATTTCTGTAGTCTATTTAACCGAGGTCCATACGCGTGTACGTACATTTGAAATTCGTTCGCAAACTTTTTCAAACACTATAAATTTGACCGAATATGATATTATACATCCGTACTCATTAGAATTAAACATTATTTTATGAATGAAGTTCACCTAATATGGTGAAAGTATAATTGTATTCGTAGTTCAACAAATTTGTGGCACTATTGTGTTTAGCCAGTCAAAAAAAGGTGCTGTAAATAAAGACACGAACAGTAGCAAGTTGAGTGCTATTAACGTTGAACAACGGCTGCTACTGGCGAATGCTTACCTCTCTGATATTGCTGAAAATGCAACTGTTGTCGCCACTGATGAAAATTCGAGTAAAGAATAAAATTATGCTTTTAATTACACATAAAAGAAAAGAAAATGAGGTCCTCACAAAAGCAGCCCTGCCACAAAAAGTAGAGTTTTTGGCCTGCTGAAAACTTTTGAAACTTTGGGTAGAGTTTCTGTGGCTTAGAGTAAAGCAAAACACTGGTTTGACATAACTTACTGGTCTTCAGTCTTCACTCTTACCACAAATTTTTTCTAACATAACGAAGTATAGTTATCTTTAAAGAAAATAATTTGCATCCATCAATGATTCAGTGTAGTGTATCTCGGTAAAAACGCAACACAAATTTCCGTTCTAATTGATGCAATTTGTTTAACTAATAATTTGAAACTCTACTAACAACTCACAACTGAAGCAGCAGTTCGAGGCTTAATATAAGGAATAATTCGAGTACAAAGTAACAATACGAGACTCAACTACTAGTTACTGAAGGCTTACTGATAAGCTGATTGCAAAATGAATTATTGGAAGCGATTTGAGGGTACAATTAGTAATTTGCAAATCTTTTATGATTCCCAACTAGGCAAATAATTCGAGCAGATTACGACTTTTATCAAGTTAGTGACATAGGAGTTTAGGCCTCAGGGCAATGGGGGTAGGCAACACTGGAATGCTCGACTATAATAAAAGCAAGCCTTATTACAGCAAAGCCTCGTTCCTCTTTATACTCGCCCCATAAAGTAGTTATTTCCTAACGGGTATTTTACTCCTGTTGAACAATGAGCATTGTTTGGATCAAATGAATTTACTAGTTAATGAGAACAAATTCTTAAACAATTACTCTACACATGCGAAAAGAGTGTGTGGACGCTGCAAATGTTGTGCAGAATTTCTCATTATAATATGTGTGCTGTGCATGCATATTGCATTTGTATATCTAGCTTGTATTGTTGCATTTCTAATGATAAATCCTACAAAAATAAAAGAAAAATTTCCTTTGTTCTTTTCTTAATAAATTCTTTGTATGTGTAGTATTATCAGTATATATTAAGTGAACATCGTCGACTGAGATTCATTCTGCGCTTGTTGCTCAGGTTGCTTCTTGTTCTTTGAAGTTCATTTATGCATGCATATGTTAACACTAATAACAAATTGATTTCATTTCGTCGATGGGTCGATATCGGTTAGTTTTATCTTATTAGAAATATTTTGTGAGCATTTACAATATGATTCCATGCTAGTAGTCTGTTCCCACCTTTCTGTAAAAAGGAATTAAAAAAAGGTATATGGGCCTTTAATGAGGGAATTTTATACAATCGACTCTAGATCATTTTTATATTCAGTTTATTTGGAAGCTTCACTCAAGATCAAACAAAATAAGAATATTTTCTAGCATTACTTTCTTTCACCAGCCCTCGATGCTAGTTTTGAATAATTTCAGAGTAAATCAAAGTCCAAAAGAGAATTAAAACCGTACATTTTTACGGAGATCATGCATACTAGTAGAAATCCGTGTATATTACACGATTTCAATAATTAACTCACTTCCAAGCATATAAGGTTAGGTATGAAGGAAATGTATTTTATAGGCATTCTTTGATATGGAAAGATTCCTGAAATAATTACTGGAATTTGAAATCCAATTTTTATGCAATGCAATGTTTTCATATAATTCAGTTTACATTAGGGTCTTCGTTCTTGGTTTCGTGCTCTTATATTTGAATTATGTTCAATTATCTCTTCTTGGCTCATATTCGTTCTTCTTTCCTTGTAACGATATCTTAAATCGTTCAAGTAAACATCTCTTTCCTCTTGAGTCATGCGAGCTCTTCTTTCAGCTGCTTTATTCCTAGCTTCCACCAATTCATGCTCTCTATCCGTGGCATTCATATTTTGTCTTCTTCGTACCATAAAGTTCCTGTTCATATCTCTAATAGATTGCCTTTCTTCCGTTCTTAGTCTATCTCGAAATCTTCTTCGTCTCTCTCTGGCTAATTCTCTCCTCCGCTCCATTGTGAAGGGCGAACGCAGTGTGAGTAGCTTTATAAATAATGGGAGGATAATATTTATTGGTACTTTTCACAATTTCGTTTACTGATTAGCTACTAATTATTCATCTTGATCTCTCGCCACAAAGTCAAATAATTATTGTTCTTCTTGATCTCCAGCCACAAGGGCAAATACGACCCGTTATATATAAAATCTTCCTAGACACGATACCGCGTCACGGTGCCTTCACAATAATGAGGAGCGTTACACACGAACTTAGTTTTAAGCGTATTAATATATAGATTAACGAAAAAAATACCTGTAAAAAACTATAATTATGTGAACATATTATTTATTAATGTAATGTCAGTCACATTTGAAGACTTCAGAGATTTGATTGCTACTTGATTCTGTCAAGTTTATAATCGTAGCAGTTCGAAAAGATCTTGAAGTAACTTTTCTCGTGTAGCTGTTTTTGAAGTAAACTACCGCCAATTTGTATTAATTTTGCCCTTTATAATGACCAACAAATTCTGAAATAGATTTATATCTGTTGAAGACTGTGGCCTGGCTATCAAATTGTTGCATTCAAAACTCAATGAAGCAAGATACTGTTTAATTGCATTCACTTACTGTGACGATGCATTATCTTGCACAAATACAATCGTCTTTCTAAGTGCAAAAGATTATTCTTTAATCCAAAGAAAATGTGCATCATTCATTAGATACATTAAGAAATATAGTTAAAGAGCTGCACAGCTTCAATATTGTAATAAAGCTGCTGGAATCATTGATAATTCCGCAATCAGCACAGCAAAGATTTTTGACTATGTTAAAATCAATCTATCTTATATTTAAAGGGTCTATTGTACATAAAAAACTGTCATCGCTGCCTTAGTGGGTCATAAATGTATGTGAAGTTGAGCTCAATGATTTTTTCAAAATTTAAATTGTTGAGAGTTCCACGTTCATAATAACCTGCAGATTTGATATTAACTGTGACTACATTGAAAATTGTATACAAAATAACTGGATAAGAAAATATTGGATTAAATTCTGATAATACTGTTATTTTTTGTCTCCAAGTCATCGTTCAAGTATTCAGTCAGCCCTTTGTCGGTTGCTGGACGTTTTTGAGCATCAGATGGAGGGTGAAATTGTAAATGAAAATTAAAATCATAGGTAACAGGGAATTGAGAGTTTAAAATCGTGCAACTTGCAAAGCACAGCACCCGTTAAATACACTAACGAACAGCTGTATTGCATATTGATAAATGACAATAATAAACGCTAATAAATGACTGCATTGTAAGTTAACAAATTGCAATACTGTGCTTGGATAAATGGTCATATTGAACATTGAAAATTAACTGTATTGTACCTTGATAAATGACCGTATTATACGATAATAAAAGACGCAGTAGGCAGTATTGAAGCTAATTACTGGCGGTGTTGTATGCTGTTACGTGACCACACAGAAATGATAACGTCGGAGAGAAATCTTTCTCTGAGACAATTACTACGCGCTTGAGAAAACATAGTTATATAAGTAAATTAATCAATTTCTGCATTTCCCAAGAGTTTGCAATTTCTCATTATCAGTTATCAGAAATGAACTAAAATAAGCTAAAATCCTTGTCGTATCATATCTCTGAAGAGATTATTCGTTTATTTACAGATCAGCAGAAGTTTTTGCTATAAACCGTAGAAAATTATTGGCCATGTAATTCATTAGTGAAGGAAAATACTTTAGTGTATGTATACAGTATACTGAGTTTAAAGACGATGAAAGTGATGAACTATAATTTATATATGGTGTGAAAACCCTACTTGTCAGTGAAATACTGCATTCTATTGACATTAGTTATAATAAATACCCTTCTATGAAACAATTATATTTACTGTCACGATGGTTAAAAACTCTATCTGTTACGTAAGAAATAAATTTGTACACAATTCAGGAGTAGTTCACTAAATAGCAGGGTACTAAATATTCGACGTGCTGGGCAGACGCTGTTCTGCCTGTGAGTCTTGTTTATGGAGATAAACGTGACTCGCGTCAGCAGCTGGGCATGCCCTCAACTGTTTCTTAAATTCATGCTTTATGGTGTACAGTGAGGTGTGTAACTGTGCGGTGACATTGAATAGTGATGCATGCCAAGTACAGTGAGGTGTGTAGCTGTGCAGTGACATTGAATAGTGATGCATGCCAAGTACAGTGAGGTGTGTAGCTGTGCAGTGACATTGAATAGTGATGCATGCCAAGTACAGTGATGTGTGTAGCTGTGCGGTGACATTGAATAGTGATGCATGCCAAGTACAGTGAGGTGTGTAGCTGTGCGGTGACATTGAATAGTGATGCATGCCAAGTACAGTGATGTGTGTAGCTGAACAGTGAAGTATGTAGTTGAGTAGTGGTGTGTGGAAAGTACAATGACAGTGAATAGTGACGCCTGCCAAGTACAGTGAGGTGTGTAGCTGTGCGGTGACATTGAATAGTGATGCATGCCAAGTACAGTGAGGTGTGTAGCTGAACAGTGAAGCATGTAGTTGAGTAGTGGTGTGTGGAAAGTACAGTGACAGTGAATAATGACGCATGCGAAGTACAGTGATGTGTGTAGCAGTGCAATGAAGTATGTAGTTGAGAAGTGGTGGTTACGAAGTACAGCGATGTGTGTAGCTATGCAGTGATGTGCTGGTGTGTAATTAGAAGCACATGTGTCTTGAAGTGAGCACTGTGTTCAGTGATGTGTAACATTGACTGAGATGTGATGCGAGGGTGATGTGATGTGATGTCTTAAATAGCGCATCATTAGTGATGCGCAGTAAGTTATGGTGTGTAGAGAATATGAGGTGCGTCATGTCATGACGTGTGGAGAATATGAGGTGCGTCATGTCATGACGTGTGGAGAATATGAGGTGCATCATGTCATGACGTGTGGAGAATATGAGGTGCGCCGTGTCATGACGTGTGGAGAATATGAGGTGCATCATGTCATGACGTGTGGAGAATATGAGGTGCGCCGTGTCATGATGTGTATAGAAGGTGAAGTACTTCAATTGATGACGTGTTTAGGAGACGGAGTACTCCGTGAATGACATGTAGGGAAGACGGAGTGGGAATGATGAGTAACTCGCTATGATGTGTGGGGAAAAGTAATGTTTATCGCTAAAAAGAGCCAAGACCTGAACATGAGTCACGCGCTGCAGCTGGTGACGTGCAGCTGGAGATCCAGCAACAGATGGCTAGTCATCACTCGTCACTGCGTGACAATATCTTGATGTACTGTTACAGTACAAATGCACTAATGAAACTCGTGCATGACTGTGGAGAATAAGATATAAGCCTATAAGTGAGGCTTAGAACATTCTTGCAGATGTATGAAAGCTGTAACTTGATGTACGGGTGTACGTCAGTTTGCTATTAATGCAGAGCAGCGATACAGTGTACTCATAATTCTGAACCCGGTACGATAATTTGACAACAAATTTAATGAGTTTTCTAAAGATCTGTCTAACATCAAGTTTAACGTTGAACTTTATCTTCAATATAGAATCAAACATGATTTCGTATTGATGAGATGCAAAAACGTACTTTTTATTCATAGAAAAACCAGCCTCTATGATGAAGAAAATCTGTATGAAACTTTTTTCAAATTCAGTTGTACATAAGTTTCTACGATGCTATGTCTAGCCTACGATTTCAGTTCGTAAGCTGTGATCTTTTACTCTAGAATAAAGTCCAGCATTTTAACTGATAGAAAACCGTAACATAATTTGAGACTAACATCTGTTCCGAAATTTCCGTCGGCAGCAGAAGTCAAGAAATATGAACTCCATATTCACTTGTGTGGAGCAAAATAAATTCTACGTACATTTTTTTTTTTGCTTCATAATATCAGTTTTTCTTGCTCAAAGCAAATTCACTGTAAGAATTTAAAACTAAACAAGTTTTTAGTTTTTACTGAATAAAAAACACTAGCAGGGCACTAGAGGTCATATTTTAAATTCTGCTTTATTTGTCTTTTTTAGCAATAAATTTGTTTGCAAATTTTGGGTAAATATTGAGACTAAACGTTCTTAAAGAGTTTGACTGATGTGGTCTTAAGTTTGGCCTGAATTTGCCTCACAATGAGGCAGGTTGAAGGGAAGACGAGCAGTCTGACACCTTGAAATTTAGATGTTAAGAGTGCTGTAACATAACCTCATTTTTTCAAATTGCTGTGTTTTAAAAAACGGAAATTACGTTGCTGCACTCTGTATGCGTTAGACGGCATGGGACTTGAGCAACAGCTCAAGAATTTGCCAAACTGCTCTTTTCTATAGCTCTATTCTATTTGATGTATTTTACCAAGTTTTAAGAGAGCGACCGTGAATCTGCGCAAGATGGCCTTGATGAGACTGACTTCAAACTTGAACTGCAAAGATACTGAGAAGTGAAACACTGAATTCATTCGAAAACTAAACTATAACACGTATTACAAATATGAAGCATCGTTCAACTACGAGACTGACAAAGGCGTACGACGAAGATACATACTCAAGCACTCAAGTTTTACTCAGAAACTCTTCTCAATTGAAGATGATCTTTGTGTTAAATTTCAATCAGTAATTCGGTGTGGAAATTAAAGCCTCACCGTAAAACAAGAACAACTCTGCCGAGCAAGAAGCAAAACATCAATCATCGCACTTCCCACTGATTGCAAGGTTGCAACAAATAGCATGACACAAAGTGACTTGATTTCACGGAAGGCTTCAGTACAAAGTATCAAGATAGGCTGCACGAAGAAGGAATATGTACTCCATAGTTCTACGGCCTCCACAGTCTATTACAATTTTCTAACCACAAACTTTTCTTCCACAAGAAAATACAACTGAGAGCTTTAGAGATCGGATATAAAAACTACGTACTTTATGTTCTTCAATGATGACAATTACGGATTCCTCGTCCCCAACATTGAAAATGATATCTTCAATTATACAAAACGGAGCTCGTGCTCCAGATATTAAGAATATCCAATTAATCGAAACTTACTTAAACAAGTGCTGCTCAAACTGTCTGATGTGACTTACCAGCAATTTTTCCCCAGTGTACCAGAGACCAGCATTGTTTCTTAATAACCTTTATTTGACCGGAAAATGCAGACAGCTGATGCTGCGTACCGGCAGCTGTTGGCTTGTGGATTAGCACCGGTCCGAGGACCACTGCTTGAGAATAAATTATCTAAGCGATCGTTTATAATTGTGGCTAAAATATATGCTGAGAAATTGTACCGAAAATGATCGAAAATTGCATCAAATGTTGACAAAATTGCATTGGATTGTAGCTTGAAAAATACATGAATGGGTCATATAAGATTTAAGAATTGTTAGAATCGAAATGAATTTTATTGTCTGCAAGTTTAATGGACTTATAACATATGAGTAATCTTTTAAGCTCTTGATGTTTTGGTGTGCAGATTTGTAGTTTAATTTTTAAAAACACTGCAATTACTTAAAACCCCTAATCAACAACAAAATATTCTAGAAATATTATTCTGAGCTGTAGAATAAAAAACCAATCACAAGTGGGGAAATGCAGAGCCCAAACATGGCTGCCGTGCAGCATTCACTCCTGCAGTGTACAGAGTCTGACAAGGTTGTATGATAGAAATTCTAACGCAATAGGCATGCTAGAAACATTTGCACGAAGCGCAAGCAAGTGTAGCGAGCCATACTTCTGTGTTACTGTTATAAACCGCTTCAGTATCATAGGAATTGAGTGCACTATTGTAGTGCAGTACAGAGACCCCTGCACAACAGTGTCGTTGCTGCAGCAGCACAAGGCTACACAGCACACTCTACGGCAGCTCAGAGGCTAGGCCTGGGAGAGGGCTATACGAGGTCTCCTATTTGCATGCCTTCTCAAGGGAAAAGAAAGCGCTTGCGAGAGTTGCTCGTACCTCTCATGCTCGTTTCTTCTTCTAGCGAGCCCCAAAAGGAGGCGTCCCCGTTATCTCTGTCTTTGTTGCCCATTCTAACTCACTCGTAATCCTGTGCTCAGAAGAGAGGCAGTCAATGGGGCGTGCTAGTGCTCAGGTTCACACCGACATACTAGGCTAAGTTTGTCTCGGATTTGCAGCCATTTTAGGCGATTCAGCTTCTTCGCGCTTGATAACATTCGTTGGTCTTTCCGTAATTTTCGAAACCAAAATTAAAGAAAACTGTGAATTCGAAAGTGGAACATCCAATTTTCTTTTCATTAATCAAGGGCACGGTAGGCCAAATTTTGCGAGGGAAATGCGTCAGCGTCGAGACACAAAAAATGACCGTTGGGTCTCTAGGGACGAACGATAAATTTTGCGTTTGCTACCGGTACCGTAGTATGAATAATCTAAGCTTGAGCATGGTGAATACAAGGTGAATTACAGTACACACCTTCGAGGAGATTTGTTGAGGTGGGGAATTTGTTCATTCACGGGCTAGTCATCGAAAGGAAGCTAGAATTTATAATGAAAGGCTTTATGCGAAAATTCAGTTTCATTTCATCCTGAAAGTTTCAATTTTTTTGTTGACGTGTTCACAAAGAGTAACATTAATTTTGTGTTTTTAATGCTGGTAGTGAGAGAGACCAATCATCGCTTCCATAACATTTAAAGTCAATTTTAGTGAAGTGAATTCCGTCGGTAAAGAACGAAAGTTGTGACTTTCTCTTAGCTTTGCCTGAAAAACAAGTCATCTCTACACGACGCAGTTTGAAGTCTCACGAGCAGCAGTGCAAGTACATGTTGATCCGTTTTTATAGACATGCATATGTTTTGAATTGTTTACACCAACTCGTACCTCACCTTGTCTTCTAGTGTGTAATTACTCATGAAGTACGATCATTCATATCGTGCTATGTTTCGTACCGTACAGCGTTTCGTACCGTACCTTGCCTCATACCATACTATGCTTCATATTGTACCTCGCTTCGTGCTGTACAATACCTCATACTGTACATTGTACAGTATGGTATGTTGCTGTGCAGTACTCATAGCTCATTACACGGTAACGTACCGTACTGTGCCATACGTGATGTATTAAATGACTCGTAGTTTACAATACTTCGTTATTTACTATGCCTCATACAATACAGTTCAATTTCATTTCTCTTCTATACCTTGTACCATACAAGGTCTCATCCTTTGCAATGCATGATACTATACAATGCTTCACTATCTACTGTGCTATATATTGTGTAATGTCTCTCTCTCTCTCTCTATTATACAAACTCTCATTATTCATAGTGTCATATGCTCCACAATGTCTCATTCTCTGTTATTTCTTATGTATATTAAACAATAACCCATTATTCAACACTGCATATGCTATACAATATCTCAGACTCTAAAAAGCTCCAATGCTCACATTTGTTTGCAAAAGTAATTCTTCCAATGTGTTTTCCTACTACCAACTTCGAAATACATTTCTCAGGTGAGAAGCGCTTGTTACGCAGTTGGAAAAGCATTCCAGCATGAAGTGTTTCGATGACAATTAATTTTCTGTGTGATAAAAATTGCACCGAGCGTTTGATTGCGTTTAAACCAGTGCGTACACTGCTTTTATTCAGAGTTCATAAAATAACGAATGACACGATTGTTTCTACTAAAGGATATTAAAGGTTATTCTCAGACCAGCTGCTGTAGCAAAATTAAAATGAAAAACGAAGCGGAAGACGCTGTAAAAGATAATAAGATTATTTCCATGTGTGGAAACAGTTCATTTGAAAAAGTGTCTTGTCTACTTTTATGCTTCATGAAATGTGTTGCATTTTCTAGCTTTCTTATTTTGGTGTAGGTTTAGTGGTCTAAAACATGTTCTGACTTACATCTGCCCAATACTATGATATTTAGCATTGTTATTATAAGTGAATCTTTTACCGTAATGTAGCATTATGAAAATTTTCGAAACTATAATAATTTATAATTGCGATAATAATTTGTAATAATGAAATGACAAGTTAATGAATATAAAAATATCTTTGAATAGCTAACTCTTACTAATAATTTTCAAAGTTCCTTTCATTTATAGTAATTTTTATTTTCCTTGAAATAACTAGAATTGTTTAGAAACTTTTCTTAGTATTCCTTCTCTTCTGATGGCTGCCTTCTGTATAAACATCAGTGAATGAGACTCAAAAGTATCGCTTGAATTTTAAATTTAGTTTCGAAATTATCAATTACAAATGTTCATTTGGAACGTACAAACAGTAATCGTTCAGTGTAAGCTCATGTTAGCTTTGCTTTTTAAATTTCCAGACGAATAAATATTGTTTGTGCCCATTGCAATTTAATTTGAGGCTTAACACATATTCAGACACTATTTTACAGTCGTGTACAATAAGTGGAAGCCAATTTGGGGCATGTCGATATTAAAAGATTACCTGTATATATTCTGACCGATTACGAGTCGACTGCCAATCAAGGAAACCGAATGAAACTTGTCATAGACAATCTTTCATGAGCGACTGGTCAGAAAGAGCTAACCGAATATAATTGGTCAAATGTTATAAAATGAATGCAACTAGTCAAATCCTTCCAAATAAATGTGTTTTTTAAAGGTTATTAAATAAATGTAATTGTTCAATGGCTGCTAAATGAATGCTACTGATCCGAGGGAACTACTCTCGTTTTTACATCCACCAACGACATATGCGCTTCATACCTCCAACCAAAATCTCACCAGGAGTTTGGTGAGGGAAATGACGCAAAAGCAGGTCAATAGATGCAGCGAGTAGAATATGATCTTAGAATAAAATTTACTCGTGAAACATCGTTCGAAAAAAATATGTATAAACTATTATGCTTGTACAACACGTATCAACAGAATAGCTCTGTTTCCATGTACAATACACAATATTCATTGACATACAGTGTAACTCCATGTGAGTGTAGTCCCATGTGTGTGCAGTATTGCCTTATGTGTGTACATTACGAGGTACGTTTCCATAGGGTAGCTGCATGTATGTATACACGGTAAAGCCATCGATCACACGTTGGAAATAGTGTAAGAGACTGTTAGATAAATATATTTTCCACTTTATTCTAAAATGCACTAAAAGTTTGCAATTGAAGAATATTCTAGCAAATTAAAGTAACATTAATTTAAAGTAATTTCAAAGGATATCATTCATTTTATTGAGCTATATTTTCTTTACAACATATAGAAAAAACTATTCACTTTCTTTTTCTTGTGTTTTCTTTTTCGTAATGACGGCCAAAGGGAATTTTACAGAACTGATAATGGAGGAAGCTTTTTAAATGCTTTCAGAGAAATGGGCTGCAAATTTATAGTCATTTTATTAGCGCCCGTTCAAGTTTCTTGCATTGAGGCTATCGTTAATGAGCAATAACAGAAACTAATGTCCTCAGCTGAAATGACCGCGTCCGCAGAATTATGGTGCGCGTCATGCCGAGATGAAGTGCGGCATTCAGACGCTTCGGGGAGGCAGACTTCTCTGAACACTGACAAATTTCTGAGCCATTTGCACGTCAGAGTACGGGAGGGAGGAGGAGGAGAGGGAGGCATGGAGGGAAGGAAGGAAAAGGCTTAAGAATCCCCTGTATGTGTTGTAGGAAGACGTGTCTTAGAAGCCCTTGATTTACTGCGTTTTGTAATGGATGTCTGACACAGTCCACTTCCAAACGGCGTGGAGGCAGGGATGTTGGTAAACTTTAGGTGTGTGTTTGCGTATATGTATGTGTGTAGCATGCCGGCATACTATAATAACTGCTGTTTTTCATGTATCATATTGTAAAATCAGCCTAAAACTCTAAATCCCCTTAATCTGACGAGCATTTTATGAAATGTGTAGAGGCTATAAAAAGTTAATCCATCACTCGACCCATCTTTTTCGACGCTGATATTCTCTGCCTTTACCGTCCATCTCCGTTCTTCGCTCCCATCTAATATTATTTGTTATGGAAGACCCTCAACTCACATAACTCATGCGTGATGATTTACAGCCAACTTGACTTCAATGCTCTTGAACTGAAATTAGATACCATTCACATCATCAAAATATATTGCGTACGTAAAAAAGTCTTAATGATTCACATGAAGTTCTTATTTTATTGCATTATTGGGATTTGGGAATTAGGTATAGTCAATTATTTGAATTACTGGAACTCTAACTTTGAGATTCTTCAGATGAATATTAAGTTCTTTTGATGATTGATATGCTTAAGGGGATTTGGAGACAGTTATGAATTATCAGTATACAGGAATCGCAATGAATGCTAAATTTGATGGAATACACTGGTATCTTAATAAGATATGATGCAACACAAAGAAATTATTCAATTACGTTTATTTAATTAAGTCGCAAAAATTTGAAGCACTGTTAAGTGTTTACAGGTAAAAAATATTAAATTATTTAATATGAAACCTAAAATATCAAGGTATGAGCGATTCACTAGTGTAGAATAAAAGTTACATTCATTAATTGATACTTTATAAATATATTAGTAAATTCGAGAATTTTGAATCATTATTACTAAGTAAACAATTCCTGTGGAAATTCCTCGATTTAGATTCGACTAATTTGAAATTATCATAAAGATGAACGTATTAAAGATTTACTACGAATTATTGTATTTTGAATGAATATTTTTTATCAATGTGTACAGAACTACCATTCTGTATCTTATCTAATGATAACATAGCCCAGATAGTACCCGTTGAAATTTCTTGGTTTAAAAGTGATGAAGTTAAAAATCTATGAAATAAAAAGTATTTTACAGTTTTACCCGTGGTACCATCAAAATCAGAATATTTTTCTTGAATACATACAGAACTTTCATTTTGTATCTTACCTAACAATAACATGGTCGTGTAAGAGAAGAAAGTTAATAACAGAACAAATGGCATGTTTTACAGTGATCCGGCACCTTTGGTATTCACAATACAATGCTTGTAATACATACATACCCGTTCTGATATCACTTCAATAATTTTTCTTCAGTAATAGATAGAAAGTAATGCGACAGACCCACACAGATACAGCAAGTTGGAGATACATGGTCGATCAAATATGTAGATTAGAAATGCCTACTGAAATACGTTCAAAAATTCGAACTCCACTGAAATAGAGACCAAAAATAAAGGAAATGTCATGCTTTTGAGTTAAATTTGATTAGAATTAGCTCTCTTGTTGACAACAGAGTTACGTGCTCAATTGTAGCACAAAGTTAAAACATTTGATGCGTTCACCACTACTCTACTGTTCAGTAAATTGATGAAATTCAATCATCGATTGTTTTGTCAGGTATTTCTAATTAGGTAAGAATAATTGAATTGTTGGAACCTGCAATTTGATCTAATTCTTAGACAGACGAGCGTAGGATTACAAAAATTAAATAAGTTTAACAGTCTTATATTCGAATTAGAGCTGCAGTCCTCTGAGTATTGAATTACGGAAACCTTCAAATGAGCCAATTATCAAGGAGAAAAAATACTGATCATAAAATAGCAGGGCTTTGGGGAAAACATGTGAAAAACTATTTGCTTTAATTAAAGAATATTTACACAATGCCTAGGAAACGTTAAATAGATTGTTATTCTTAACTAATGAAAGTGAACATCTCTTATATATTACTATGATATTCAATGTGAAGCAAGACCCATTATAAAGTCTTCATTATAAATGTGCCTATAATAGTTCTCATACAATAGTACAGACAATAACAACAACAATGCTATTTTTCAAAAACATAGGAGAGACATGTGAGAAGGCAGATTAAAAGTAAACTACTTATTTCGGGAAGAAAGAAAGAAGCTTTATTCCAATTTAGTGCACATTACATATGCATTAGCTTTGTAATTCTGTATGCTTACATCTTAAGATTAGTGATGATGCTCCCAGCGACTGTTCCCGTCCTCTGTGCTGTAACTATGGCTAGTATGGTTGTTTTGATGAACTTGATGAAAAAATATAGTATAACTTTGGGTGTCCTACGCCACAGCAGGCAGGACGTGTGTCTCGTCAACTCATGACTAGGCAGAAACAGACGAAGGCGGCTGCTGGAATTGAATTCTGATCTCCTGCATCAAAAGAAGAAATGCTCACCACTCAAACACAGTGGCAGTTTAAAACGCAGTCCAAACTTGATAATTGGACTGATGGTTTTGAAATATTTAAATGGGTCTCTTGCAACATGATTAGCGTGAAATTTCAACGTGAATTTACCAAGCAGGATCATGTCATTAACTACTTTCCAGTCAGAAATTCTCCTTCTTAACTTCTAACCTCAAAGAGTGTCATCCGGTCGCATACTTTTGGGGCTTGTTTATTATCCTTCCCAGTGCATATCCTCCTCACTCTATTTCCCAGGGAAAAACAAAAGATACCACAAATTTCTTTGAACACCATTAGTTAATCAATTTAGTTTCTTGAACGATCGTTACGTCTCAGCTGTTCCCTGAAGATGACGTCACACTTGATGAGGTTCTTCAGTACAGATGCGCTTTAGCCTTGCATCATAGGTCCCCTCTGTTAGCCCAATGCCTGGTAATGGGTCAACAGAGAGAGTGAGCAAACGTGAAAGTGTTTGTAATAAGTATTAAAGGCTCTCATAAAAATCGACAACCTAAGTGGAAATGGGAAAAAAATAAAAATAGTCTGTGTTGGTCATGGAATGTGTTAAATTTTTTATTCGAGCGTACATTGATAAGTTTAAAAATATGAAATGTATTAAGTTTCGTTGCATGGTTTTATACCATCTTATATTAATAAGAAATATGGCTTCAGCACGTGCAAGGCATTGTTAAATACTTCTTACTAAATTCCCTCCCGGAAATTTAATTAAAATTGTTTAGTCTGCAAGTCTCTCAATTCAATAGGTTTTATTTTTAATCTACGAATTGGAAAATGTTTATCCCTACTTGAGGACAAAATGCTTTCAAAGGTATGAAATTTAGGCGTAGGTTCTTATGATAGTGTTTGATTGATAACGTGAGCATGGAAGTCTACCTACACTATATCAACATAGATCTATCAATAAATACTCTGTTTGTCACCACTATTGTCAGGCACAAGTACGGCTAAAATAAATGAACCACACTTTGGCGTGTTGCTCTGGAGAGCAACACGCCCGCGGACATAATGCTTCTAGTCTCCAACAATTGGCTGTCATCAATCAACAATTTGCAGCTGAGCTGCGACTGTTGTTCACCCCAAAGACCCTTTTCCCTCTCCCTCTCCCGAAAACTCCTCCAATTCCCTCACAACAAAGCAAATAATCTCCCCTCAGGACGCCTTCACTCACAAATATTGCCCGAGATTAATCAAATGTTGGGACCAGTGTCCGTAGATTGGGCGCTTCGGCCTTTTTTGGCCTCCCTTATTTGCGAGTTGTGTTGGTGACAATGAGAAGGAAGGTTAGTCAAATAAAGAAAAATCAAGCGACCATATGTAGAATTCTAAACTCCTTTAAATTTTTCTCGTGTACTTTAGACACTAGACAAATGTTTCCTGCGAGGTTAGACTTCAGATATGTACGGGCTTCTGAGGATATATTATAATCATTCGTGGTCGCTGAAGACATGACAGTTTCATGTACATCCCGAACACTAAAGGAACACGAATATTCCTGTACCGAAATAAGATAATTTACAGGGTTATAACTCTCATTCTCTAGTTTCCAATGAAAATAACTGAAGACGTAATTCAATCGTATGCACGCTTAATACATATGCGTGGCAGTTATGGTACTTACTCTGTTTTCATTACTAATCGACAATCCTAAAATTTACCGAAAAATACAATATGTTTAATGTATCATATTTCTGTGTTCCATTTAATTCTCTATTCTACTGACATACTGTGGTTCTTATGTACTGTAAAAATAGCATCGTTTCTTGTCCTCGATGCTCTTGCTCCGTTTCAAACTTGATTATCCAGGCAATTTCTCTGATCGCAACTCAATTTATTCTGGAGGCTCGAGCGACGTTGTTTTTCAGATTGCAGGGTCTTCCTGGAAATAGGAAATTTAAGCGCAAACCTAGATTTGTGGATGGACTCGAAGACACTTGTAAAATAAGTTTGTAATTCCAACGGGCTATTTAATGGATGTTTCACTTTCTACTACGTTGCTTGGGAAACATAATTAGTCTCATAACTAACAAAAGATGGATTGTCTAATTGACAATAATTTGTGTCAACTGAAACATTTTGACGCTTAAAAGTGTTTCACATAAAATCAAAGGTAGCCAAATGATAGGAAAAAGTAAGGAAATTAGGCTGACATATTTTTTCTTGTGAAAATTACAACTTTTTTGTATAAAGCTGAGCAATTCAAGAGTGCTGGTCCCTCATCTTAAAAGAGGCAAAAAAGAATTAGATAAAATATCTATCATAGGACAGAACGTTTAAATTAGACGTAAATGTCATGTATTTGAACAGAAGAGTGAAATAATTATTCAGTTTTTCGGAGAATTCTTCCTCTCAAGATATGGGACACTTTGTATGAAGGCACTTTCGTATTTGATTTTAGTTCCTTTCAAAACACTTTTTTACAAATTATTTACAAAAAAGTACTTTCATGTGCTATAAATATTACAGTAGTTTTGTACACGCATTTGACAAAAAAATAAAATTACGTTCTCACGCACAAGCATTTGATTATTTCATTCATATGTCCTGCTACTGACACAGCAATAGTCATGTTATTATTGTTCAAACTTTAAATTAATAATAATAGTGATAAAATGATAACATAATGATGGTAATAATAATAATAATGATAATAATCATAATAATAACCAGAAAGGTCTGCCAGTGGAATGTTGAAAGGAATTAGGAAAAATTGATATGTATTAGAAAAAATTATGGCCCTTCCTAATTGTAGTTAAATCTAACTCATCATCCTTTCAATCACGGAATTGAACGTATTACCAAATTAACACACGTCCATCCTTGTTTTATACTTAAGGAATCAAAGAACTATTAATGACGTGAATGGTATTTGAACAGACGGCGTGGGGCCACACTTCACCTCTGTTCCGACACACGTGAGTGTAGCGGAGGGCAAGACTGCGCAACTGAACTGCACAGTCCAGCGTGCCCGGCGGTACAAGGTGAGACGTCGCTCAATCTTCGTCTTATAGTTTACCTCTATTCTTATTTCATTATAACGGATGCTAGAACGTCATGTGAATTCAAGTGTGCTCTATAAATTTTAGCTTTTGGTTGTAGTAACTGTGGATTAAGTCAGTCTTTCAAATTACCTAGCACAAACAATTTTACCCGAGTACCGATTACAGTTTGTAAATTGAGATGATTACTGCTGCCAAAATCATCTGTAAATTTCTACCAGCACTTTCTTACCCACACAAAATGTTTCCTTTTATTTACTCTTGTCAAAAATCTTATTGTCTCTGATTAATCACAACCCAAAAGATGACTTCACTCCCGAGCACAAGAATAACTTTCACTCTCTTTTTCTCTACAAAGGGAAGAATTATTTTTGTCTATTCTTTCTGCACATTAAACACAATACAAGTTCAAATCTCACTCTGGGTCGGTTAAGTAATAGCAAAGCTTTCAAATTCCTCTACTTTGGCTTGTAGCATCAACTATGCTAAAAATAATTCTCAAATTTAAGTTAAACATATGATCAAACGTTCCTTTACAATCGTTTGAGGGAACAGAAAGGATGAGGTGCACTAAAACTACTAATATTTGTGACCACTGTCATGCAAAAGCATTATTTAGAGTTTGCATCCAAGAGCAATATTGAATTACCTTCTTCATGGACCCTATAACTCACATGTTGTACATGGGGAATTAGTCTCATACCTGTTCCTCCATTGTTGAAACAAACTATCATCCAATACTATATTCAGAAAATATTCTGTCTCATGATTTATCAGCTTTTAATAGTCCCTGATGACAATATACAGAGAAGGTAAATTATTTCAAATACTCTACGTGAAATCTACGTTCATGTTGTAATAATTTTATACTGTTATATTCCACGCGTTCGCTTCTTAGTACCTTCTGGTGACTTTGACTTTGTCAGTTCTGCTTCCTCTCTCTTTCTCTCTTTTTTCTCTTTATTTGACGCACAACAGTCAGGTTTTTGCGTGAAGTCTGGGCACTGAGTGTTGAACATTTCTCTGCCTGAGCAGCTTTCCATTAGGACTCGCCCACTGCAATCAGTCAGTTCTCCGCTATTGGTAGAATTTCCAGGGCGTTATTGTCGCCTTTCAAATTATTCACTATAAAGTTGAGGCAATCCGCTCTTTCTCGGCTTTTAAAGAAGAGCGTATGAAGGCCGCCAACTTGCAGTGTAGGCATCAACTTTCCACTCTGATGCGATGTCGCTGATTAGAAGATACTGGCCTTCAAGTTAAATGAGAAAACCTGTTAATGAAAGATTTGAGCAGAGTTTTGGTGTGTTGCAAACGCTGTGGCGCTGCTGTAAGTGACAGTGACACTTGTGACACAAAAACATAAATTTGTGTAATTAAAAATTTCATATTAGGATCAACAGTTTCCTTTTGCATTACTTCAGAAGAATGGCTTGTTAATACAGTATAATTTTCTTCAGCATCACATGAAAGCTACTCGTATGTCAAAGCACATGTATTATTTTCTTTTACAATTTTAGAGCACTGACAAAAGCTGATTAATATGATATAAAAAACGTTCGGATAAATTTACTCAACGTGATTCTTAACTTTGATTAACTTACCACTGTATTCTCTAGTTAGAGCAGCTCAGCACCCACCATAATATCATAATTTAAATTTATTTATTGAATAATTAGCCACATTCGGTGCACTTGAGGTATCACACACAATTGTGGTCGAGAACAAGCCGAGAGAGCTTCAAGCCTTCTGCCGTCGTCTAGTGACATTTACCAGGCGAAACATCGGGGTCACATATGTCACTGTCTTAATATATCACTTTTATGATTAAACAGTGTGTCCAAAATAATGTATACACTTTTAAAAAGCTGTAGTTTGAATACTACTGGTAATAGGAGGATGGAACAGGTCTCATTCAAAAGTGCAAGATCTAAAGTTTTATTTTGTGTCCAAAATGCGTTGTTACCCACCTTATGTACACCTTATGAAAACCAGTAGTATTCAAATTACAGAGTTTTAAAAACGTATACATTTTTTTGGAACATGTTCTCAATAAACCGTGATTATAGCCTCTGACAATTCAGGCAGATCGATGCGTTATCACCACCTGACAATCTCAGACGTCGTGTGCTACTTTAGGCTTATATTTCTACAGCATGAGCTACACTGCAGTTTTTTTAGTACAGCCACACAAGTTACGTTGAAAGTTTTGTCTCGTTATTACCCCATAAATTAAGCTGAAAGTTTTATCTCGTTATTACCTCATAAATTAAGCTGAAAGTTTTGTCTTGTCCTACCCCATAAATCAAGCTGAAAGTTCTGTCTTGTTCTGGCCTATAAATTACGCCATAAGTTTTGTCTCGTTACTGCTACATAAATTACGCTGAAAATTTTGTCACGTTGCTACCCTATAAATTACGCCGTAAGTTTTTATTGTCTTTCGGCAGTATATTTTACGTGAACGCTTAAAGTTGTTTTTAGTGCAAGTATCTTGAACTTTACTGTTTACTGCTTTTCAGAGCCAGAAGTGCGACGGAAAACTTTTTTGAGAAAACACTACAAAATCAAAAATTAGTTTCGATGCACTGGGACACAAATTATCACAATTCGTAAGAAACTGATGTTTGCTCCCAAACAAATTCACGAATTCACATTCCTCAGGCTGTCAAATTAGAGGCAAAATTTTTAGAGGTTCTCTGCAGGACTTTTGTCCAATAACGGATATTGCTGTGGGTTGAGTGATGCCGTTTAGATAAAAGAACTTTTGAGTCAAAGTGATTCGTCAAGCAGATTTATTTTAGAATAAGTGACGGTAAAAATTAATAAAGGGTAGCATTGTTTTTCAACACGTGTTTGTATCACAATTCTTTTAACGATTTAGTTAAAATATTTATTTTCGCGGTGCATGGTGTGGGTGGGATGGTTTTTCATACTTTTTGCTCTGATAAAAAACGCTAAAATTACTCAATTATATTTTTTTGTCGAAAGAAACGATTTATTATTTTCAGTTTCTGCATTTTGTGGTGCGTCATTTACTCGCTGTCAACTTAACCCTTTCGGTACTGACGGCATCTCTGGTAGCCGCAGTCATTTTTCGCCTATTAAGATGCAGAGCAACACGTGTGTCTGTGCAAACGCTGGTAGGGCAGTGCAAGCTACAGTTTGATCAGGACAATGCAGTGACCGTAAAACATCACAAAGCATCTTTTTTTTAAATTTGATGTTAAATATGTTGAAAAAGGTTCTGATATTTGCATCATGGTACCGAAAGGGTTAACATTTTCTACATTCGAGCGTAGGAGTGTCATAATCACTCTGTGACTGTGAATTACATTAGTACGTGGCATGGGGTAAGTAAGCAGTGGTATCACCCTCGTACTCATTGAATTGTGATCTAGAACAAAAAGTCAATATATTGTTTGGAGAACTATAGCGAATGTCAACTTTAACCTGGAATACTGTTGTGTTTCTTAGTATCGGAAACTAATTGGTAACAAATAATTTCCTTTCGCAGAGGGGAAAACTCCTAAGTTGATACTCTGGAAAATGATTGTGCCCACCCACTGTTATAATTAATGCTATGAGAGAAGCAGTAGTAGTCCTCGTCCATTAAAGGGAATATTATGCCACGTGTGCTGCTAGGAGCAGTATCTTTTCTATAAATGCACTAATGACTACAAAAAATCATGGAAATATGTCAATTCATTGATCGATTAATAAGCAGGCGAATACCAGTTGTAGGCCGTTCAGTTCGAAGTTTCATTTTAAAGACTAAGATTATTTCTTTTTTTTTTTTAAATCTAGGTACCAAGACACTTTTTAATGCTGGATTAAAAATTTCTTTACTTTATCGGATCAACAATGACTACTAAGCAATGTCTAGATTATAGGCTAATGTTTTGATAAAAACAAGGCCTAGTAAAGTTTAGGTTCTGGCACAGACAGTGTCTTAACTTTCTTACACGCCTCATCTCTGAAGGAAGTGCTCTCTGGTTCACAGCTGAGTGAGACTGACAGATGTGTCCATCACGTACAGAAGATTTTGTTGCAAAACAAAACTAGGATTGTGTTCTTTGCAGTGATAAGTAATAAAATTGTTATGAATCATCATGAGTATTTTCCATTTGTGAAGTTGTGCTGGCAAAGATCCACCTTACGAAATGAAGACAAACAGCAATATCCAACGAATTACCTTTCTTGATTTGATTTTGCTAATTTCAGTTTAACCATCTTTAAAAAAACTGTCATATGGAACGATGAACAATGATCATTAATGGTGTTCTAAATTATTAATATTTTACAATAGTGATTTAACTTCTATAATTTATAGTGCTCTTCATTGTGCCCCAAATTAATCAGTTAGTAGGAGCAGGATACAAACACTGCCTTAGTCAAAATATTTCATTCAATGATATTAGTTCAGATCAAATTGAGTTTAAACTTTCAACATATTTTTGACAACACATATTGTTCAATAACTCTGCATGCTGTTCGTTATTTTTTGACAGTGACAACTACACCTTTCAGTTTTTCCGAGAACTAACTGGATAAACAAGAGCAGGAGCAAAACAAAACATCATTAACTTCTATTATTATTATTATCATTATTATTATTATTATTATTATCATTGACTACTTTTTCGTGTACTTTAAAATAATATGGTCTTGGATAAGGAAGACCTTCATTTAGTTGAGTCAGGCTAAACAAGAAAAATTTAAATTGTACTGAAATTTTGAGAGCATTTCTGACACATTTCTGTCGATCGTTTGCGTCCATCCCCCTGAACTTGCGACGAAAAACTAATCGAATTAGTTAATAAAAACTAGAGAGCTAGGAAGCTTTGTACAGCTTTGCCTAGAGACAATTGTGGTCTGTTCTTTTATTATCGTTGAATGAGTTTTGGTCAACTATTGGCTAAAAAATAACAATGGATCAAACGATGATAAATCAATAATAAATTTTAGCAATATTGATTAAATTATGACCATGAATCTTCTGAAAATATCCTCAATTTTATTAAAACTTAAACAGTTGTTGTTTTCATACGGTTTTAGAGTGAAATGTCAGGAAAGAACGTATATTTATACGAGTATGTTAAAGCAGCTTTTATTGACATTTGATTTGAACTCGACGCTAATATGATTTTCCGTTGAGCTTAATTCTTACTTTGATACAATTTTACTCAAAAAGTATTATAAAAAATAGAAATTATTAGGAATTAACTTCATGAGTTCGTCTAGTGGATCAGATTCTGGGCATTTCGAAAATTCTAATTTTGCAGCAGCTGCATACAAGTACTGCTGCAGAAGAGATACAGTTGCTGATGAGGCACAGCTGCAGATGAGAAAAAGCTGCAGAACCTGTCTAAGAGCGTCTTATGAAGGAACAGCAGCTGATGCAACTATCAACAAGCCACTTCCTTTACCTGCAGTGCAAGACTGAGGCCAAAGAAAAAGTCAAAAATGGCATAAAATAACGCGTAAATGTAGTTCATCCTTTTATCTTAGCATACAGAATGTGAACTGTAGAAGTGAATGAAACATTATTCCTTGACAGTCACTTGACATCTGCAACAATAATATAATTTCATTCTTCTGAAAACCAGTAATACAATTTATGCCTCTAACATCGTTTTTCGAAAAAGCAATTCGATGTCCACAGCAACAGTGACTTTTTTTGCTACGAGTCTTTTAACTTTCAAAATCTTGATCTGAACACTTCGTAAAAATTTCTTCTCCTACCTCAATTGAAGGATAAAAAAGCTACGAAGTTAGGTATTTTAATGTAGAAATTTTTTCTGAGGGGAAAAAATGGTCAAATGAAGGCAGTCTGCCACCTCTCGAACATTGAAGCTAAAATAACTTTATTTAATAATCCCTTCTGTAAAATCGAAAATAAATTTCTTCTTGCCGTTTATTTTTTTAATATTTGTAAGCCAAGGATATTCTCAAGTTCTGACAAGTCACTTTCAGCATTTGTTGCATTGACTATCAAACCTAATATCGTTAGCAAAAATTACATGGAATCGTTTCGAATGAGTTGTCAGTACTTCGGCTGATTATATGCCACCCAAAGTTGTGGTAATTAAGGAAGCCCGACCCTGGAGTCAGCATTTGCTTCTTATGAGAAAATCATTAGCTTTGCCATGGAGAAAAAATTCCAAAAGAAATATCATTTGTAATGTCCAAATGAGCATTGCGTCAACTTTTTCTTCTCGGTCGCCTGAGTTCTCTTGTTCTTTGGAGTCATCAATCAAGAGTTGGCCGCGGTTAACAAACAAAACCCACTCAAGTTTTTGCAGATGTCAAAGTTTTCCTTGCGGGTGACACGATTTCTTTCCTCTCTATCTTTTGCAAGTGAGATAAAATCGGGAGTTCAGCTTCCAAATATTGGTGAGAAAATGCATTTATTTATTTTTTGTACCCGATAACATGCACCGAAAAAAGATATATCTGTAAAGTTCATCTTGAATAATAGGGTGTTATTATTTCAGCTGAAGTATACGAGTGTAATAAAAATCATAAAGAATATATAACTTTATTATGAAAATATAACTGCAAAAATCATATATTAGGTCATAGGAACATTAAATGAAAAATATCACACATTTTAGCATGATATTCCAAACTCCTTACTGTCTCAAACAAAATTTTGAGGAGTGTTAAATAAAATGAATTGTTTGATGAAAATACGACTATTGGCGAATGTGCTTGACATGCGCAATGTTTATTAATCAGCAGTGAATGGTGCTAACATACAAATACACATGTAATCTTTACTGCAGAAGCATCTTAAATGGTCTGCATAATCTTATATATGTAGTATGTGACTGCACTATGTGGCGGTGGTGCAATGACCAATGGTTCATTATATTTGCGATACGACTGGAGACACACGGCAGAAGTCCTACGGAATTAGAGTTATATTTTCAGGATTTAGTTAAACGATTAACAGCACGTGTGAAGTTTAGTGATGTGTTGTAGGCAGTGCAATGGGGATGGAAGAGCCAGTGAAGTAGAATTTCATGAACAGAGAAGTGATATTACATAGGCAGTAGTATGGAAAATAATGGGGAATAAAAAAGGACATCACGAGTAGTAATAAACAGTTCTACAGGCAGGTCTGCCAGGCTTGCGATTCCGTCGGGTACAACTCTTATTTCTCCTTCGAGTGGCCTTTGCCAGCGGCCTCAGTGAATGTGAAGTCTTATGGCTACTTTGCACTGATTTATTGTTGTTTTAAAGGCTCCCTCTACACAATAACCCGACGCCTCAAACGTAAAGGGGGCTTGGTCTTCCAGAGTCGTAAAATGAGCACATGCAAGACCAACGTTAGGGTCCTCAGACGTATTACTCCATCGCCTACTTGCGTACGGCTGGAATCTTCAAAATTATTCTACCTCTTCCTTCCAAATGCCACAAATGAATTTCGCGAGGTGAAATTCCACCACTAATGTGAGTTTCGAATTAACACTCATAGGCAGCTAGTTAGTCAGTCTGAGCTCAAAATATTTATGCATTTTTTCACTAAACCATGTCAGTGCTTTTTTTCCTCAGTGGATGAATTGATACAGTTTCTTTGCTTATCATTAGATAATTTTCAAATGTTCAATTTTAACCAATCCTTTTTTTTCTCACAATCAACTCTTTCTTATTTTTAGCAGCATCGAAACTCCTATTCTCTTTGTTCTTTTTCCTCGAACAGCTCGCTAGTAATTTAGCACCATATTTGGTCGTCATGTTTATGCCGTCGACCTTCATCATTACCGGGAGAGATTACGCTAATTGTCAATACCCTCCGTCCTTTCCCCATCACGATAATGATCACGTAACGATCGGGCCTGTGCACAACCATGAGATAATCTTTACTTTTAATTTCCCCTTTTTCTTCCCTCGGACGTAAGGCGCATGCTTCATCGTCGCTTTCTTGCCCTCAACCTCTCTCATTAGTAGGACAGACACTCAGCGTAGACGCTCCGTGAAAGCCATTGTGCCGCCCCGCGAGACTTGACGGATCACCATATCCAGCCGGGGACTGCCTCGTTATTGTCGGACTTGCGCCGCTCTATTGTAATCCAAACGATCCTATTGTGTGATGCATTATGTCACCAGCCTCGTACGAGGGTTCGGAGTGTCGCATACTTTTAACCGTGAGATGACGTGAACACTACGAAAGATTTTCCACAAGGTTGTTGCATAAGAACACTAAACTGGTCCGAACCTATACGTTTATTCTATGCTAGCAGATAAAACGTATATTGAGCGGGAATGTAATTTTTTTTACGTTCGTGAATTGTCTGTTAGGGTAGTTCAGAATGCAGGAAAAATGATTCTTGTTGTTATCTCTAAGGGTTTTCGACATATATGGTGTAAATTGAGTATTCGTTTGCTTACTCCTCAGGAGTAAACGAAAAATGAATTTCTAGCTAGGGAATACTAATTTGAATAATTTTAGAAAATATGAGTAGCTTAATAAAAATAAAAGAAACATATCTTGATATTATTAAATCGTACAGCTGCCAATAAATTACATTCTTAGCTGATTCTTTCGGCTAACTTCATATTCATTTCAACTCTTTATAATAAAAGTTCTTCAATTATATTTTTAGTTAAAGTCATGTGACTAATGTTGAATTAAAACACAACTAATACGAATACAAACTTCACAAAATATCAAAGACTTCAAGCTGCTAATTAAATTTAAGAATCGAGAGATCAAACGAGTTTTTATTTGAAATAATATTTGTATTCTGAGATGAAAGGTGAAACGCAGGGATAGAGAAAAAATGTTAGATGTATACTCTCACTCAATTTATTTAATAACTGAAAAACTGAAGCTTATGTTTCAGGCAAATAAAGTTGTCTTCCATTTAGAGCCGTGCATCTGAGTGTCCCTGACTGAACGACAGCATCTCTTCATCAGCTCTGACATATCAACGCAGCTCGTTAGCTCCAGAATATTATAGCACAAAAAGTTTTCAGTGCTCATGGTGATGAGAATCGCGTAGCTCACAGGGACAGCAACTGTGAGTTAGATGACTGGCCAAAGCTAGATGCTTTCCTCAAAATATATCTAGGAGGCTCTACTGCCTCTTCACTACAACACTATGGGATGTGATAAACGAACTAAGTATTCATTAACTAAATTCAGGTATAAAACCCACCCTAAGGCCTCAGAAATGTGTAAAAGTTAATTAAAGTAGTGAGTAATAACCATGCATGGCTGTGACTGGAGTTTTCAACAACGAAGTATTTTGGTTGAAAAAAGCATCTTCAGCCTTCATCAGCTTCAAATAAATGCTCTTGACTATGTGTGCTTTGAACAAACATTAATGACTTCATGAGCTTTGAACTTACTCGTATGTTGAAGTCTTTATGAATTTCAAACAAATGTTTTTTTAAGAGATTAACGGATTTTTTTATTCACGTACGGTTATAGCAGTCGTACCTTGTCACCAATAAACAATTTTTTAATTTGGATTTAACATCAGAGGTATGGTTGGCTTCAAAGTTATCTAACGTTATTGTGGACTATCATCTATTACAACGTTAGGCGTGAGGTCAATTTGAAATAATGAGGAAACAATTTCTGATAGAGTTTAACAGTCATCATAATGTACCTCATGAAGGTAGGGTTGTTCTCGAGCTCCGTTTAACTTTCTCTCCTTTTCTTAGGCCGTGGTTAGATAAACATAAAACGGAGTCAGTTTGACTCTTCATTGATGCATAACAGAGGGAATATTGGAGTGCTCTTTCCCTCCTCCTGTAGGTGGCATGGTTGGATCGAGCTCGGGGGGTCATCCTGAGCATGGAGGAGAACGTCGTGACGGGCAACCCAAGAGTCTCCATTCGGCACAGCTCCAGACGCGGACTTAGCGACTCGTGGGTCTTGACACTTGAGGACGTGACTGTGTCTGACGCCGGCACATACATGTGCCAGCTCAACACTGTGCCCAGACTCTCGAAGATCTTCGTTCTCTCAGTTGTCCGTAAGTAAAAAGTAACTGTAGGTATGGAAACACTGCATCGAAGTAGCTTCATTTATAGAAACGCTGAGTACCAGTCGTTGTAAGAAGCATTGAGTATAGAAATAGCTACTCACATGTATGCACATGAAAAGGCTGGGTTCAAGTTTCTACATGTTTAAAAATACTGGTCACCAGTTGCTGCATGGATAGAAGCACTGAGTACGAGCAACAGCATACATATTTGGAAAAGCTGGATGCATGTTGCTCTATGTATGGAAACACAGGGTACCAGCAGCATCATAGATAGAAATGCCTGATACAAATTGTTACAATTATATATATTTCACTGGAATGCTACTGCGAATAATTGACGGGTGTATTGAATTTTTTCATATATAGGTTTAATTTTAATTTTTGATTATTTTTCATTTTATTCGAATCTTATGCGAGCTTGATGCATGATGCTTACTCCCGTTTTCTTAATATGGGAGCTACCAATCCTAATAGCAAATGTATTTTAATCTTACATCTTTTTCTAGAGTTTTGAATGAACTCAATAATATGGGAAATTTTTATTGTGTACTTCAAACGGACAATTTTTTGCACTGATAAAATTAGTCGTTTTCATAAACAAGAATCAGCTCTACATGATATTACTCCAAGGAAATGAACTTCTCCGTAGCAGCGTATGTATTGAATTAAAAATTAATTTATTTCATGTATCAATTTTTTTCAAATATTTCAACGAGGCTTTATCTACTAGATTAAATAATTTATCATCACCTTTTTTATGAAAGTAGTCCCGAATCTAGGCCAGTGGGTTAAATGAAACCATCCACTGACGCTCTGTCATATGTTTTGGCGTTAGCCTCCCTCTTGACTGAACTTCTATCTCCTAAGTCTCTTTCTCTGAAGATTTTCAAGTTGGTCATTTCTTTGAAGCCTCCTATAATCTTCTAAAACTTCTATGGCCCCATTTCGAATTCATGAAGTTCACTTCACTTTGTTCCGCTGTCTTGAGTCTCAGTCCCGAAATCTTACTTCTTGCAAGAGCTCGAAATTATCCAGAGTCTCTCACTCATCTGTCGAAGCCTTGTAACGGAGCTACGTGGTTTTCTGAGCCACTCGCGCATCTCATAAGTTTCTGACTTTTCTAAGATCTCCGTAAATTGCTATCACGCTTGGTTTGCTCTTTTTACCGAGAACCTGAATTCTTTCCCAGCAACTTTCTCATTTCCGCCTAATTGCATTTAGTTATCATTGCTGCGTTTTCAACTTCTAGGTTTTACTTGAAAATCATTTCCTTTCGAGAGTTCGTGGAAAACTGGATTTTCTTGGAGTCTGTGAATGAAACCAAGTTCCGTGATCCAATTTTTTATGTCCAATAAATGCAAGGGCAGGATTTTGTTACTCCCCTAATTCAATTATTCATCTATTTTTACTTAGCAATGAAAATGATTGTTTTCATGGATTTCAGAAAAAAGTGTTTTTCACCCAGTTTCTTCTGTAATTTCTGTTAAACAATGCGAGATACTAGCTACTTTATTTTGAACTTTATGGTCTCACATAATCAATTTCGGTCATTTTTTGTTTCTACTACACAAGGATAAATTATTTGTACACTTTCCTAGAATTGCAAGTTATTCTATCTCAATAATTTAAAAGAAGAACTTTATGCTTGTGTTTTCGAATTCAATTCAAGCTTTTTTTTTGTTTAATATGCAATAGTTGAACTCGTTTCTTTGTAGAGTTAAATAGTTATGATATCGGAGAGAGTAATAATTAGTCGGGACGCGTAATCAGTTACAACGAAGTGAGTGAATAAATAGTTATGAAGTGTGTAATTAGGTACAACCATGAAAATGATTGATAATTAGAGATGAAGTAAGTTATTAGCTTCAATAATTTAAGCTAGTAATAACTAGTGATGAGTCGCTTTATCAATATTTTAACTCGGGCATTTATCTGAGTCATTTGCAGTATCAAACCACATAGATGAGAGTCACAGCAGTGATGACAGGCAGACGCTGGACCAATAGTCAAATAAACAAGGCCATGCAGTGAACACGGGCTAGAAAAATTGCTCCTGACGACCCTAAAAATTCTAATTGAAGAATAAAAATTGAGTTTAAAGGCCTCGTTCCGCCTTGACGACCTTAACTGAAATTTTTTCCGGAGCTGTGGATATTTTATTTACATTAAACATTATAAATCCCAACACAATCTAGAAATTTGTTACATGAAACATAAATGTGCCTCATATCGGTTGCACAAACAGGAAAGAAAATGTTTAGGAGCGGATGTGAGAGTAGTGGTTGTAGAGCGTGTAGAAGTACAGGTAGTAGCATGAAAAAGTTTGATTACTGGAAGGAGCATAGTCAATTTTTGGTGTGTGTATATATATAAGCACCAATGTTATATGAGTAGTAGTTGTAGACATAGTATAGTAATGTAAACCAATAATATGTACACATAAACAATGTTTGAGACGTAACATTTTTCAAGTTCCTCTGGCAACGATGACGCTTTTCCCATCCATACTCATTCCTGTTCGTGTGGATGAAGTACTTTCAAACTATAAGAGACTGAGACTGGATTATGTAAACATTTGAAGTAGAAAAGGATTATACACACCTGTCGAAATGTTCATTTTATTTCCTGTTCACGCGTCTCAAGGGCAAGAGAAGGACTCAAGTCATTTATGAACAACACAGAGCCGAGCTCAATCTCAATTTTTCTGACAATTGATTGTCAATCTTGTATCAATAATAAGGTTTGACAAAACAAGAGTTTCATACATTGAACTTAGCGATGCTGGGAAAGAATACAGTAAAAAAAATAATCATTTATTTCATTAATTTCTGTTTTGGCAGTAATACATTTGATTCCATGATGAATTTAAGTAAATCGTGCAACTTTTTATTCCTAACAGTCGTGCTATGCTTAGCAAACTGACTTATATTCGTTAACAAAGTCATGAGTAAGCTTACTTGAGTGTATTAGGTTCATAAAATATGAGAGCTTGTGTGAGTGAGACAAGCTGAAAGGATATACTTATTTTGATGAGTGCGATGTCCCAGTTTCTGTAATAAATTCCGAGGGATGCGTCTTGCTGAAGAGCCCGCGTCCGTCAGTGTCAGGCACCTCAACGAGGGCCTTCAGTCGCCCTCCAGCGGAAGATGATATTTTTCTTCAGCTTTTGCTTGAGGAAATAAGGGGAAATTTGTAACCCTATTACTGAGATGGTCTATGATCTTTACTTGATGGTCAATGATCTCCACCTGATACCGAATCCTGAACTTGATTTTTGGTAAAGATTACATGAGGATTACTTTTTCAAGTTTTTTTGTGAAATTCTGGAATTGAAAAAATTTACCGATGGTTTGGCGAAGCATGCAATTTCAACACAAAGTCGAAGCTCGCATGTACAAGGATATTTTTTCTGGATACACGTTTCAAACGACCAACATAAATTTGGAACAAAAATTGTTTGAAGAAAAATTGTAAAAAAAAGATGACTAATTTTTACAAGTTGGAATAGTCGTTAAAATTAATTGTTCGTTACTATGAAATGCCAGCTATAGCCACGAAAAGACGACATCCTGAACTGTTTTTCCCTTAAAGTAATAATAATTCATGATTTTAATTATGCTAAATTCACAAGAAATTATGTTCCTTGCTTCATCCTTTCAAGTTTGAGTGAGTGAAAAATTTTTCTTATGAATTTCAGTTTGATGGATCGAACAATCAGGATTACGAAATAAAGTTTTTTAGATTTGTACATCGAATTGCGTTCTATAATTATTACTAGCTGTCGAACTCTATTTCATTTCTTAGGTTGTACATTTACGACATATTTTGATCGGTTTGTTCCCTTGTGTTTTTGTAATAGAATTATTTAAGTTCATCAGGAGTCGTCAAATCCAATCTGACCAAGAAAATAATGCGACAGTGAAGCGCGTCATTACAATGAAATCGAAATTATAATTTCTTTCTCAAATATTCATTGTCAAAAGCTGGCAAATACATGCATAATTGCTTTCACAGTAGGTGCCTCTTAAGTTTTTTATTGTGCTACAGAGCTGTACTAAAAATAATAAAATCAATTCAAGCTCGAGTGCGTGATGTCGTTCAAATTTGCTGCCGAGTCAGCGACCTTCAACAAGTACTGAAGTACACTTAGAAAAATTTCCTATCTCCGAGATCAAGCTGAGCTATCGCTTTTTCATATGTTTTCATAAAAATACTACACTTGTGCAATATTACGATTATTCATTGGATTTTGGAAATAAGATCGTAATGGATCGAAATGATTGAAAAATACTGCTTTTTATTGGCTTACTAGATAGTTCCCGTGAAAATTCCGTGATTTAGATTTGAGTAATTTGAGATTATTATAAAGATGAATGCATTAAAGATTTACGACGAATTAGTGTGTTTTAAATTAAGACTTTTTATTAATATTCATAAAATTTCCATTCTGTATCTTATCTGCCGATAACATGACCGAGATAGTATTAGTTGAATTTCCTTGATTTAAAAGTGATCAAATTAAGGATCTATGAAACATAATAAAAAACAATGTTCAGTTTTATCCGTGGTACTATCAGAATCTGAATATTTTTCATAAATATATACGGAACAGCCATTCTGTATCTTATCTACCGATGACATGACCGTGTAAGAGAAAAAAGCTCATAACAGAAAAAATTGAGTATTTTATAGTGATCCGTCGCCTATGGTATCCACAATACAATGCTTATAATATATGCATACCCGTTCTGATTTCAGTTCAACAATTTTTCCTCAGTAATAGATAGGAAGTAATGGAACAGACACGCATAGATAGATAGAGAGACAGAGAGAGAGAGAAAAAAAATGGAAATACTCTCTATTATATAAGTAGATGATTTCGAAAAACTTGTCAAACAATAAACAAATATGTCCTTTGGATCTGGTATTAGAAATCAAGAGCTAAATGTTTGGTAAAATATTTAGAGTAAAACGTATTTATTTTAAGTTGGCCTTGTAAAATTTACATAGGAGAGCGCGTTTACGCTCACAAGATGCCTCCACAAACCACAAAAGATGGACCAAAACTGAAATACTGGACATCGTGAACAATAAACTTAAGTCATGATTTTGCCCCTAAACTTATGAGAAACAAATACGAATATATCCTTCGTACAAACTTACGCCACTTTGATAACGTCTTTTGAACCCATGATTTACCTCAGATGTGTTAGAAATGAAGCTTATAAAATTTACTGAATCAATTTTGGTGACTAAAATTATGTTCAAACATTTTCTCCAGTTTTAAATCAGATATAAAATGGAGACAAGAAGAAGATCCTACTGAAGCTGTTGCACTGTACAGTAGACTTGATGAGAACTTTGCAAAGAGGTCAAGCTAACAAGATGATCTAATTTCTTAACAGGAGAATCGTCTCGAAAAGAAAAACCAAGTCGTGCATAAAATACCAGCTTGAATTTGTTCCGCCAGCATTTGTTTAAAAACTTCCGTGAAATGACATGCAAATTGCGCGGCTGCGTCATGTTCAAACGAAATTACTTTTGTTCCAGTAACGCAGGGCGCAAAACTGGAGATAAGACCCGACGGGGCTAGGGAGGATGATGTCAGTTATGCAGATATATGATGACACCTCCGCCATCAGTTCAATGCTGTGCAAGCGTTAATTAGCATTTACTAGCAATGCGTCAACAGACTAGGCATGACGTACGTTCTAAGTATATTTAGATCCGGGTGGTAAAAATGCATGTCTGTTAATCTGGTGACTCCTAAATTGTAATGCTTTGGAGATAGACATTTAATTAAACGAGTAACAATGTGCGTATATAATTTATGACTCATTCATGGAACTTAGGAATTCTTTAAGGGTGTTGGAAGCTCGAAATTATTATCAAGAACTACTAACAACTAAAAGACTTTGATGACGATACGAAAATACATAGAATAACAATTTTCTTTGTCACACGTCCCATTTCTAAAGGTTTGAGTAACGTCTCAATTGCATAAATTGCCATTGAGAAATAATATTTGACATCCATTCATTAATTATAGAGCGACCATAATTTCTGCCACAGTTTCAAGGTTGTTAAAAAAGATCTTACCTTCAATAAAAGAGTCTTGTTTGGATTTGTGCTCGAGCCCCTGCCAATTCATTGTCATATTTCGGTCCATCTAAACAGATGAACGAAAATTTCTATAAGTTAACGGAATCACAGACTCGAAAACTCAACGTCAGAGGATCATTTGTATGATTATAACCATTGAATGGATTTGAAATTGAGGTGAATTTCCAAAATACTGACATTCTCGGGTTTTATCAGTCCAAGTAACAAGTACTGAAGATAAAAACTCCCTTCTCCGTTCATTCTGATGTAAAACGAAAATTGGTCTTGGAAAGTTAGGGATTTATGCCTCTAGGTTATTGATCCCCTTCGCGTTGTTTTCCTGCTGTCTCCATCCTCATTACGAGAGATAACTCGATACCTCAGACGCTTTTCTGCGTCTTTTTCTTATATGCTGCAGCTGATAATTATCAATGTTGAATGCAGTGAAGCCCAGTGCACTCTCACACGTTCGTGGTAATGATTAACACATGTAATTATCCGACCCAAGAATGGTCCATAAGGTTCGTTCCTATAGCCTCATTCTATTCTATTCTATAATAGTTTCGTCATTTATTTACTAGTTGTTTTGAAGTGCGTGATATTTTCAATATTTTGTGTTCAAGTATGCCATATTTTGACTGATTTGTGTTACTTTAGTTTCATTTAAAATAAGAAAATCAAGAATAACCATTTCCGTTGTTGAAAATGTGTTTTTTAATAAATGATGGTATCATAGTTTAATTCAAATTATAGAACTCGGTGACGTGTACAGTTTATGAAATGCGAAAATTGAGACTTTTTCCAGTACCGTGTAGAAAATGTGATTGAAAAGCCATTCTTGGATAAAATGATTTAAATTCATTGGATCATCGTCAACATAAGGATATAAAACATATATTATTAATATGTTGACACAATTATATAAACGCTTGTTATACTAATAAATTACGTACTATAAATGCTCATTGAAAATTTGGTGACAGAAACAACATGGGGCAAGAATACAGTAAGTGTAGTGGCATTTTCAAAAGAATTTGTTTCGAGTCCGTAGTTGGTAATTCTATTACTGAAAGAAGATTGGCAAACCTGAGGCGGTCATTCCCAGGGACAAGACTTCAAGCCTCATGTTCATTTCACGCAAGCGCTCTTTTCTCGTCGAGTCTTAAGATTTCAAAGCCAGTTATCTGCCAAATATTGTCTAGTTCCATAGCTAGTGATAAATAATATATTCCTGCCGTATAACGGGATTAAAACTTGTATTTAAAGCTGTCATCATCATAATGAATACCAACAGTAGCTTATGATAACTAGAGTGCGGCTCATTTGTAAAAATTTTAGTTTTGAACTGAGTTCGATGAAAAGTCCTGGTAAAGTTTTTGTGTCAACAACTTTGCCGTAGCATGGTTTCCAGCGTGATACTGGCACTCAAATACGCTGTAGAAAGCCTACTTCTTTTAGTCAATATCTTTTCTCAAACATGGCAAATTACTGGATGATATTTGAAAAGACAATATTTTTCAGTAAAACTCTGAAGTCGGCTTCTTGTGAGCTGTTTTGTTTTCAAGATCTTTACTTTACTTACGGCAGTCCCATGCTACGGCTTGGGACTTCGGTATTGAACCAAGAATGGACCAAACGGCTCGTTCCTATTGCCTTATTCTATTCTTACTGATATATTTTTATCCCTTATTATCAAAACTTAAAACATTTTCTATCATCCTATTTGAATTCCTTGTCAATTGCTTTTGGTTCCGGTGTTATTATGCTTTTTGCGAAATAACACCTTAAGTGATATTTTCAGTGGTCAAATAACACCAGAATGGAAAAAGAAGCTTTGACTAATTATATGTACATATACTACATGTAAACATAAAGGTAGCTGAAACCAATGAATTTTCATTTGTTTGTCGAGTCCAAGTCTCTGAAACTGGCTTTAAACTCTTCTACCGAATGTAGATGTAATTTTTTTCAGATTCATTCAGTATGTTTCAATGACTTCGTTTGGAAAGAGATAATCGCTTACTGTTCTATTTATTTTCCGCCCTGTTTGTCCGTTTGCTTTCACTCATTTCCTCAACTTTTTAGTCTCAATGAATATATAACAATTTGGAGCATAGCATGAAGGTTTATAGAGGTCGGTATTTTAAATCAGTGATATGTAAAAATTTCCTTCGTAGTGACAAGCATTAAAATCAGGGCAGTTTTGAGTGGGTATCCAGCAATCAGCTTCTAAAATAAAGGAAATTTTTTGAATGCAATAAAGGAAATTTGTGAATTCAGGATTTTGAGCCATGACTGAACACTGCTGCTGGAAGACTGTGGCTACCATCCAAAGTTTGATTAGCAGAAGTCATTAGGAAAACCCAACGCGGTTTTATGCTCATGGTTTTCGAGAACAAGTTTCTTACTAATAAAGTCATGGGAAAGAAAAGAATTTATTGCAGTTATTGTTTGAATTACATATTTTCAAATATAATTGCTGCATTCAATATACGCAAACTTGTAATCTTGCACTAGCAGTTTTAGTTACTAAAGACATGATTACTGAGTCAATAATACCATACTTACATTAGAATTCTTAAGACCTGTAAAAATATTGTTTTGAAAAACAAAAAACTCCAAAACATCAAGAATGGCAAGGCAACATTTGATGTGATATTTAGGTGCTATAATTCTATTTCCCATTATATCTATGGTGCTACTAAGTCTTCCTTTTACAGTGTTTGAATAGTACAATACTCTAAGGACGGTACCATCGACTATGAGCCCTTTTGTAATGATTAACTCACAAAATTTTAACATACATTTATGGAGAACAATTTGTGAAAACAGAAAACGCACTTCAATTGAATTTAAACCGAGTTTGAAAGAAATTACAGTGATATAATTACGAAATCGGGGAATAATATACTTTTGATCTCGCGCACGACTTTTCAGAATTTCTGTAGTGCATCTCATTCAGCGAAGTAATACGCTGCATCAAAACAACTCCGATGACCTGCTTTTAGTTCTATTTGATGATTTTGTGCGTCAATAAGCAGCGTGCTCACAAAATAGCCTCGTGCTTTTGGTGAACACTTCTCACAGGGAAGCACAGCTTCATTTATGGAGATGTAGCTCGAGGTAACACAAAAGTGTTGATACTAATTTCGAGTAATTACCATTTATTTTAATTGAAAATGTGTTGAAAGTTGAGTATTGGAAGTAACTCGCCACTACCTAAACTTTTCAGTGAGAATATTTAGATAAGTATGTCCAATCGTAAAAATAAAAGAAGGAATTATAGCGGGGTTAAACAATAAGGAGGTAGTGTACAAAAACGGAAAGTAAAGCGTAACAACGTTTGTGTTACCTGATTTGAGATATTCGTTCAAATAATTCTGTTGAGTTACAAACTCAGAGCTAAATTAAGAACTAATCAAATGCTTTAAATGGAAACCAGCAATTTGTCAAAAAACTCAGTAAATATCAACAAACTTTAAAATTATAAATGATCTTTGTTGTTCATATTAACGTGTATTTTGTTCCGCAGGCACGTGAATTTTTATGGAAATAATTGAAGTCGTGCATTGCCTTAAAGAATTATTTGAATGTAAGTAATAGTTGCGTTATTTAGGTCTGTGGCAAATGCTAAACAAAATCTCAAGCTTCAGCATTTCTGAATTTCAGGTTTTCCAAACTTTTGATTAACACGAACTGTCCTCAAAAGTTTCGAGATCCATGATGTGATATTTTGTTTCTCTGACATATTACTTTTGAATAAGATCACGAATATCCATTATAACATACAGAGCAATTCATATATCAACAATTTAAGTAAAAAACTGTGAGAGAGACTACCCCTTTTACTGAGATATTTAATGGACTATGAAGTACATATATGGAATCAATTTAAAGAAAAATGACTTATAATGAAAAAATTCGCCGGCATAGTTTATTTTCAACGCCTGGAAACAGAACATATCGTAACATTCTAAGAAACACCAAAGTATTTGAATATATTTGATATTTGTTCTATAAACAATTGTACTTGTAACAGAATACTGACGTACCATTTTTTAAAACACTTCTTCGCCTGAAATTAATAAAGATTTTAAGCGTGTGAATTTACAGCATAGAGAGATAGTAACAACTCCTTCTGTACTCTCCTCACGTATCTGCTGGCAGGTGTGTATTGTGTGTATTGTGTATACGTGTATATGTGTGTATTGCCCTACCTATGCTTGTGCTGCAGCTGCTATCCGTCCGTGTGCAGAGAAAAGTAACAAGCGTGGACGTAGAACACATTGTCAACTATTAGTTGATTTTACTACATTGTGATGAGGGAGTTTGATAACTGGTCAATGACATTAGTCTGTCAATAACAGATGTATTGACTGTTGTATGTTGAGTTTGGTGGATGTGGCAGTGGCCTAAAGCTTTTTTTTACTAATTTATGTATCATAAAGATGAATAAAGTCAAAAGTTAAAACTTGAGTTCAATTAAAGCTTCAAATGAGTGGCTAAATAAAAATCTTTGTTTAGTTAACGAGTTTTGGCTACATTAACTGCTTTGATGAACTAACTTTTGTTCATTATTTAACTAAGTTTGATTAGCATATTACTTTTCAATAATCGATCAGGTTTGCGACGTTAACTACAAAGGCCGTATTAATTGCCTAATTTTGATAAGCAAATACATGATTTAACAATAAGCTGTGATCAACTGCTTTGCGTTGAATAGCTTACCAGTATTTATTATCATCTAGGAGTTCATGGCCAAAATTATTTCAAAATCATCCCTGAGCAATACAATAATTTAAATTTTACTTCTGAAAATCTTTATGCAGCAACAATATATGACAAGCGCTTGTAATTGTTATTGGAAGTGATTTGCCTTGCGCATACCTGCATGGTGAAGTGCCTTTATTATTCAGTTCAGAATTGGAGGCTTCTCAAATTCTGTGTTAGCCTAATTCCGTTGTCAACCCAACGCTGCTGGTCTGACCCTGCAGTTCTCCCACCTCCTCAATTTGCAGGGTTCAGGTTACGCTTGATCGCTACTAGCTGTGCGGTTCAGATTTACAGCCTGGGGGAATTCAAATCTGCAGCCTGGGGGAAGTCCAGATTTGCAGCCTGGGGGAATCCAGATTTGCAGCCTGGGGGAATTCAGATTTGCAGCCTGGGGGAAGTTCAGATTTGCAGCCTGGGGGAATTCAAATCTGCAGCCTGGGGGAAGTCCAGATTTGCAGCCTGAGGGAGGTTCAGATTTGCAGCCTGGGGGTAGTCCAGATTTGCAGCCTGGGGGTAGTCCAGATTTGCAGCCTGGGGGAAGTGTTGCTCATGAAATGGTGTCCAAGACATGATCCCTTAATGTACGACATGGCTGAATGACTGAGGATGCATTGAAATTATTATCGATAAGTTAATATCAGAAGTTGCTAGGTTTATTTGTCTATTTAATTTTAAAGTTATTCGACGATGAAAGGAAACGGTAGAAAATTTTCGGTCTTGGGATTTTAATTTAGTTCACAGATCTCACTTGAGAGGGTACGTATCATGAGGTTTCATTTGCTCATAGTATTAAGGACAATCCATGCTCATATTTTTATGTTATTAAAACTGTTTTTACGTCAGAAAGCTTTTGTGTTTGAAATGTTTAGATCAGCACAGAGCAGGAATTTTATCGGGAATCTCTCTTTGATCTCATATTCAACCTAACAGATTGTAAAATCGAAGGGAAACCAAATATTTGCATAAAGTTACAGTGATAGTCATAATCATAATAAATTTTTTAAATATTTTGTAATCTGAACGTTAAAGTCAGAAACGAGAGAACTCGAAAATGCGACTTTTAATATACTGAATTAGCTGCCAAGGAAGTTCATCGTGCACATTCAAGTGACAATGTATTGTTCTCATGACATCCTTTGACAGAAAATTTCTACACGATCGTGCTTTCATGACGAGATACTTGCAAGCAATTTTTTTCGTATGTTAACATATTGCAATAAAAATATACTTCAGGTGCTTTTAAATCCCATGTCTAATTTTTTTTCGTCCAGGAGTTTTGTCCTAGTTGATGTTCTTGAGAAAGTTTTACCCCAAAACTCATTGCTCGTATCATTACCATGCATGACAATGTACGTCAATGCGAACAGGACCTCCTCGCATAGTGGACAGTGCTAGTGGCGGGGACGTGGAGGTGCCTGAAGGAGATCATGCAGAGCTGCGCTGTGAAGCCGAGGGCACACCGCCACCCACCCTCACCTGGAGGCGTGAGGATGGAGGTCTTATACGCATTGAGGGAGGAACAGGTACTGTGTCCAAAATAAGCTAATTGACTTAATTAACACGTTAGTCGCGATTGCTGATTTGGTAGGTTTGGTTTGCCGTTCAGCATGTACCAATATGACACACATCGCGGCCAACATGTTAATTAGTGTGTACATAATGTGTTGTTAATGTTTAATTTAACATAAATTTAACATTATGTCTAATATAATGTTTTAGCCCTTTTTGTATTAGTGTCCTTTTTTCCAGATTTTGTAGCTATTACCTTTTGCAGCGGATACAGTCAGCTAGCAAAATTTCCTCTCCTTTCGGTGCTCTTGCCTTTTTTTAATTATTTTGCCTACGTGTATTAGCGTAATTCATTCTTCTAACTTCATTACTTAATTTGAACAGGTTATTTCTTAGACATCTACTTCACGCTTATTCTAACACGAACAATTAAAGCGTGCAAATGATCCGTTTATTTAGAAAGGGGAAAAGCATAAATCAACTCCATAAATTTCTCTGAAATGACACTCATCGCACTTCGGGGTTCAGATATACTTTATCATTCAATTCTACAATTATTCTACTCATAATAGAAAGCTCATAATACAAGTATACCCGTTCTGATTTCAGTTCACTAATTTTTCTGCAGACACATAGAGAGAGATACACTGTCTATTGTATAAGTGAATAGATTATTTCATGAATATATAAAAAGCAGGTGAAGATTTCCCTATCTAATTTTTTCTTGAAATTAGAAAAATGATCGATTCATGTTTCATTCATTCTTTAACACTTGTTAGCGCTTGTTCCCTCTTTACTCGCAAAACAAAAACAAAGACACGTGAACATGATACTGGCTTAGTGTACAGCAGCCAATTTATTTGTTTCGTGCATCGGGCTTCCCCAGATCTTATTGATGAGAATCAAATCATGCTAAGCTCAAAAAGACGCTCCACGAATAAAAAATCTGATAATAAAATATATAGAAATTTGTTCAGTTCTTTAAATTTCGTATTTAATAGCCGTGGAAATGGTTTGTTCAATCATTATTTTTGTTGTAAAACCTTGTGGTAGATTTGATGTTTGATAAGACTGTCTTTTACTACGTGGAGGAGATGAATTTTGTGCGTTATCCTAATCACGTCTCTGAGCTTTTCTCTAATTTTCCAGCCGAGTGTTTATCTCTGAACTTGAAGTGCTGAGTCGTGGCAGGCGAGCTCTAGAAGTGCCAAGTTATCTCTCTGGCAACTTCAAGTTTACTGCCAAAACTACGGCCGCCGCTTGATGAACCAAGTTTGAGCTGACGGGAAGGTGTCAGTAGACCATTTTCCTAAAGTAAACCTCTAAAATGCGCCAAAAAAATATGACGTCTTGCACACATTTTGGAAGAATCACTAAGAAACTGAATTAAAATTTAAAATTAAATGAACGTTTATTTATCGTATTCTCTCTCATAAATCATGACGGGGAACTACGTCAGAGGCAAAATATGATTACAAAATTAAAACGCGAGGTCTCCAGTGTTGTGCAGTGACTCCACAACCTTCCATTTGCGGAAATTTATTTTTCAGTAGTGCTTTCTGTTGGTTCATGTATATATACACGAAACCAATGGCTTCTATAATGAACTATGGAATGTTCTATAGGAACATTTCGAACAAAGTACAAATGTTACGCAAACTTTCAGAATTTGAGGGCTATTCTGAGAATTCAATTTGATTTTTAAATGAAGCATTGCGAATTTTACATTCCTTCTGTTTTCGTGAGTCGTAAGTAATTTTATTTTTTAATACATTACATCTATTTTTTCCGTTCATGACGAAAGAACACTTGCAGTGACATAACCTGGGTCAAAATGCCAAGATCAAAGAAAATGGTGACTATCGAATAATGCATTTTTGCAATACACTCAGTTCTCTCCAATACTGCGAGATTGAAATACTTTCTAATATTGAATTTGTTCGCAATCCTCAAGGTCCATCAGATCTAATTAATGAAACGTAGGCGCCTTTACATTTGAATAGGATATTAACATTTTGAGTATGTGGCTTTATTTACAAGATACATTGTTCTCTTAACATAGTATGTTCTTTTATTAACAGAGTGCGTTGCTTTCTTTATTAACAGTGTATATTGTTTGTTAGCAAAATACTTTTTTCTATTAACAGAATACGTTACTTTGTTTTATTAACAGAGTACGTTGCTCTGTTAGAAATTTCAATGCTGTATTTCAATGCGGTATCGATTTTTTATCAACAATTTTAGGAAGAAGTTTTATGAACAATTTTAGTATGTTGTTCTATCGTTTGATTGAAGCAGAAATTTCATTACAGGTTTACAGAGTTAAATAGCTCTCCAGCTGATTGCAATTGCTGGTAATCTCAATAATCCCAATTTCTTTGGGAATCGCCAATTTTAATTTGGATACACTTGTAGATATAAGTATTTTTTACATTTAAATTATGTAAATTTTATTTAGATTGCTCTATCGTTGCTGTGGTATAGAAATTTATTTGGTACGAAAGCTGTAATGTGTTAAGTAAACAAGTAAAATGTACGATTTGCTCTCACTTAATTTTAATTTTTGTTAGGATACCACATATTTGGATGAGTGAAAAAAGGGTTCTCTTGGAATTGCCAGGACCAGATGAGCGTGATATACGAACTAAAATTTGTTATCACTTAAAATATATAACCAAGAAAATCGTTCCTCGCTGTAGTTTCGATTGTGTGACCGTATGAAATTAATGAGTTTTGCTAAAAAAGATTATTTATCATTTCCGTAGCCTTACTAAATTCCCACCAAGTGTAAAAATTTTCCCCAAGTGTACCCTTTTCAGAGCATTAAACTTCCTGCTGAATAAAATATGTTGATGATCATGGACTAAGAACACCGTTGCTAGAAGTCTAATTGTCTCCCTTGAATACCGCTTGACCCTGGCTGTTGACGAAGCTCCTCAGTAGAAGTTTAGAGGCTTGGCACAGTAAGTTTCCCCTGCTCCAACTTTGCCCGCAAATTGCTCGTTAGTTTGTAACAGAATTTCAAGAGCAGTTGAGCAAAAAACGAAACTCTGCGGATTTTTACACCAGTGTTTAGTGGGGATTTAGGAGAATCGTCTAATGGTCTTCCTGTTTTCTAAAATATTGTCAAATGAAAATAGTGTAAGTCGCATGCTAGCTCTGTTGGGTACGTCGCAAGCAAAAACTGCCTGGTACGTTGCGTGCGAGCGTTGGAGTTCTTCTCACACAATTTTCCTTTGTCTCCATTCGCTGGTAGTAGAGAGATTTTCTCAATTAAAACTTGCACGGCTTAATTACTCTTCTCGTAAGATGGATTTAGCACAATTAATCCGGAATGTTTACTTCACAGTTCTAGAAGAATACATTCTTAGTTGGCAGTAGGGAAAATTAATTTATTAACAATTTTATTTATATCAAAGAAATTTTAGAACAAAGGAGATGCTCACATTATATGCTTGCTCAATTAAAATTGTACGTTGGTTTTTGAAAAGGTAAATATTTATGTACTGAAAAGCTTAGTGTTGTCAATCACTTTTAAAACTTTCAAAGCTAACAGTAAAGCTAATTGTTATCATTAAAAGAAAAATGTTTCTTTCTTGGTAATATTTCTGTGATACTCGAATAGAAGGGAAATTACAATTAATTACGTGGTCCAGGTTTTTTCATTCCCAGGAAGATGTTTTTTTTGATAAATAATTTTATGTGAGCTTTCTATAGAAATAAGTAGTTGGTAATGAATAGATATGACGTGTTACAGCCGTTTCACAGTGAAAGAAATATGCAACCGTATAATTGTTAATGTATATCCATTAGTATGGCTTATGCAATGGAGAACTAAAAGGTGATGTTCTAAAATTTAATCTAACAGGGAGAATGCGTTAGAAAGGAGCAATGTGGCTTTAAGCAGAACAAGTGTTCTACGATTTCGAGAAAGCGAGAAAATGTGGAAAAGGATCATAGTGGTGCAATAAGGCAGGTGTTAGGTTTTTTATGATACATGCAGAGTTTATGCTAGCTTAGGTAAGAGTTTTATTCTGAGCAGTGAGGTATATGTCAGAATAGGGAATAAGATGAATGATTGGTTTTTGATGGATGTGGGTATAGACTGTGTTGAGTGCTAGAGTTTTCGATAAAAATAGACATCGAAATCACGGAAATGGATTGCAGTAAAAATACACTGAATAGTTCTCTTATTGTTGTTTTCTAGTTCTCAGTCTTTTAGGTGCATTAAAACAAACGGCTGTACAAAAATGATTGGAATTTTAAGTATTCAAGTTCTCGTATACTAAAACATGCTAAAAAACTTGATGCTTGGAGTATTGTGAATCATTTTCAAAGTAAATTTTTATTATATCATTGAAACATAGCCTTAGCATTTGAACTTAATGCTCAGTAACGCATTATTTTTACCTCAGTTTTTACTAAGAAGATATAAAACATTGCGAGCACTGATTACTATATTATGAGTTTGCAATGTCACACTAGCTTATACTTAGCAAATAATCTGTCTGCTGTTAAGAACGTAAACTTAGCGTTGCATCGCATAATGACAGGGTCATAATAGAGATAACGAGAAGCTGTTTCTACTGCTCTGAGTGTCAGCAAACACAAGCAGTCTGAATGTCAGTCTCTTCCTCCTGTGAACAGCGCTCGCAAGAACAGTGAACGACAACCTCTGTTTCGTACACCCAACATTAAAGAGAAATATCATACTGTCATTTGTTCAAGGAATTAAGTGTTCTCAACGTTCCTCTGTGATGACGTTCGATCTTTCCAACTATCATATATTTAGTACAGTTCCGAACAGCGAGCAAATATAAATGAATGAAAGTGACTGTTGATTTCACGATGAAGTAGAGCGCCTTAATTATGAGGAGGTTGTGTATTAGCAGCATACATCTGGTCATGTATGATTATAACAGAGTTTAGTTTTTTAAATCATTATTCTAGTAAGTAACAAATGAAATGAATGATGAGTTGAGTTAGAGATCAACAAGTTTGATGCTAGTGATTAAAGTCGTGCTTTAAACCTCAAAAAGAGCATTTCTATGATCATTGCGATTTGCCCCGTTACCCACCTTTTAAATTCCATGCTGTTGATCAATCGAGTCATAGAAATGATTTATCTTGAGCCCTTACATCAGGGAGGCTCTCAAGCTTACCATTTTGACCTACTGAATGAGCCCAAGCAACTTTTCTAGTGGTGCGTTTTAAAAAGAGAGCGTATATCTTGTAAATTTATATTAAATTTTGATCGATATTTAAAAATGATGCTCTTAGTAATTGTATTAATCGTGCTTGTATTTATTGTAGACATTCGAACTACCTATATAACAATACATAACTGTCTTCATCCGTTTTCGTCTTTCTTGAGTCCGATGATACGCAAGTAATGTTTCAACCACAAAAAATCCTAAACAATAAATTCCCTGAAATTAGTAGGATAAAAGCAATCTTGGGCTTGTAAATAATAATTTATAGTGAATAATCTTTCATAAATATCAAGAAATAGTTAAAACTTGATCACCTGAGAAAATAATTTGTTATAAATATTTAATGTTTCATTTATTATACCTAATTGAAGAATGCATGACTACCACTGTACATAAAAATATTTTTAAAATATACGACCGTTTTGACTACTAGGAAAAAATAGAACCAAATCATTAATGAACTTAATAATCGGGATAAATCCCAATACTCTGTACATAGTGTTTAACAGATCCCGTTTTCAAATAATAATTATTTAATTTACAAATAAAAATTATAGTAATAATTTCTCAAGAATTTTCTGAATTTTAATATAATAATTAATTATACTCCAGTAAAAAAATGCTTACATCTACCCAAAAAACTGTTCTTTTGATTCGAGGAGCTACAAATAATACCAATGTACCAGTCTTGTACAAGTTCTTATGCTGGAAGTAATAACATTAATTAAGAACAATTTTAACGTGCAGCCACTCCGATGCTGAAAGGAGGTCTGCTGCAGTTCACCAGGGCACACCGCCGGGATGCGGGTGCCTACCTTTGCATCGCCAACAACGGGGTACCACCCACTGTCTCCCAGCGGTTACAGCTCAGTGTCACTTGTAAGTGTCATGAGCCTTAGAACTCCTCGTGCAAACAATAATCAACAGTAGGAAAATCATTATTATTATAATCCTAGTTTAACCGCTGCAGCCACTACAAAAGCGATCTCAGCAGTGATACGCGGTATCAGGAGATAGTCATTTAAGTTTTAGAGTCACGCGTCTTAGAGGAAATAGGAATAAGTATCAAAGTTGTCAGGATGGTGTCATAACTAGTAGCCAAATGAGACGTGTTACATATCTCAAAAGTAGACATTATGGGAAATAGAATTTCCAAGGTCACAACCAAGTTTAGTCAATGTTGTTAATAGTTCAGGAACTCTGTCCGTCATTATAATAGGTCATGGAAGTCAACAGTAGGAATACATTAGTACTCCAACTTATTTCACTGTTAGGATTTTGTTTGCATTTGTTATGATAAGCTGGAGGTGCATTTGTATTGTACAATTATTAGCATTTTTGGACTGCTATTTAATAGATTTTACTTCTGCGTTAAATTCAGTTTGGGCGTAATAATTTCAGTTTATCAGATATAAATTTGAATTATCATCAAATCTCTAATGACATCATTGAATTACATTCAGTTGAAATTGTCTCAAGGAGCTGAACTCACTGTGCAATGTAACTCATGTGTAGAAACTCTTTTACTAAGGCAGAACAGTTTTTGATGAAAGGATGCGCAACATTACTACGAAACTTTTTTTTTTGCATGAGTGATTTCCACTGTACTGTCACTCTTTCTCTAGCCCAAAACTTCTAGAATTGATTACAAATTTCTAGATGACAGAGACAACTTTCTACAAGTTCGCAAAATAGTGTCCGAGTTCAGTTGAAGCTGTCTCGCAATAACTGTTTTAGAAGAAGCGTAGCAGGAAGTGTCAGTTTATGAGTGCAGCCTGTGGTACATGTAAGGTTCATAATACATCTACAGGGTGCGGCAAAATCATTTTTTTTTTAAATACGTTTTACTTTGAAAAAAGAAAGTTATGTTGTGGCAGAGTTCACTATCGTGATTGAAATGACACGAATGCAATTGCATGGACCTGAACTTTTATCCGTTCATGAGTATGGACGAAGGTTCTTTCTTGGTGTAAAATAGCAACTTCAAAATATTTATTTACTCTATGATACCTATCTATGACTAGTAGTTATTACTTTATGTTTATATAAGAAATAAATGGATAAACAATACTACGAAACTTTTTAAAAAGAAATGTGACTTCAATAATACAAATAGTTTACACAATATGTCCTCTTCTGTGTATCAATGAGTAAAATTTATTCTTTCTAAAATCTACTTTTCCTCGTACTTCCTACTACTGCTGTCAAGTATATGTCGTAGACCTGATGGTTGAGGGAATCGCTGAAACTCTAAAAAAATGTTGCTCAATTTCTTATGTATATTATTCAGAAAATAGAAAAAGAAAGAATTTATTGATCAAAGGCCTGTTAATTATCGAAACTTCCTTGGCATAGAAAGAGAAACGAATGATAAGTTTGTAAACATGGTCCTTATTGTTATGCAGTTCTTTTCTTTACTGATACCAAATATTCAAGCATTGAGATGCTGATCGTATACTGAGCAAAACATCTATCTTCATAGTTGGGCCAGAAGTACGTGCCCAGTCTCGAATGGAAGGGGCCATCATGGGGCAAACAGCCAACGCCTCCTGCTTGGTCACTGGATGGCCCAGACCCTCCGTGTTCTGGCAGCCTCAGGACGGGCGAGTGATGAGCGTTCGCAGTTCCAAACACTCCAGCGGCTGGGACGACTCTACGAGTATTGTGAGTGCGGTAGTTTTGCCCATTACTATTTTAACTGCTGCATGTTGTAGTGAGTGCAAGTTTGCACTATGACTGTTTTAACAGTTGTGTTTTGGGATTCATGATTTTGTCTCCATTTGAGTTTAGGAGGGAGCTTTCACTTTGTTTATTTGTAGACGTCGAATGCTTCTCTGTTTATGTCCCACCAAGCAATTTAAGTTTGGGTTCAAATATGTTCACTCATTAACGTCACTGCTCCGCTAAATTTTAAGATTCAGTAAATTAGCGCTGAAACTCGACTTTCATGAGATGTTAATTAAAAGATGACATCAAAAATTCAATGAAGAGAGCTGTCTCTAGCGTATTATTTAATTAAAGGATGGCATCCGGAACTCCAGAGGAGCAGTGTACCCTAAATGAATTTTGAAGTTATATATAACGGTTGTCCGCTCAACATAATAGACTATATTCATAAACTGTATTTTATATCCTATGGGATGTTGTTTGTACACGGCGTTTGTATAAATTATTTGTCATATGCAGGTAGGTCGAAAGACTAGATTACAGAGTTGACTAGAGAAAGAACACAACCATTCAATCACAATGCATAGGCCATGAATAGTATTTAGCACCTTACACCCTCAAAAGCTATTCTGTATTCTGCCTAAACCATTTGTGTCATTTCTGTGAGTTTTTTCTAGACGTTTACAGGTCGACAAACTAAGCAACCAACCAACCGACGTCATCCTAGTTCGCTATCTCAAAACTGCGCAGAAGTTCGTTGAGTTTTTCCCTCCCAAGTTTCATCGCCCGAAGTCCTGCATCCAAATGAAGCGACCCTGGCTAGCGCTGAATGGCCCTTCTTCTTCTAGTGATACTTAACGCTACGACGTGCCCTCAAATACCTCGCTAATTTGAACGAAAACACGCACAATTTTGCGTCCAAAGTTTTCAGCTTTTTGTTGTTAGTGGCTTATAACTGTTTTCAAGAAGCTCTTTCTTCAAAGTGCAACGAAGTTTCCAAGGGTTCAGTGTTTATTTTTGCCGCTCTACGTCTTTTAAAGAATGACCAGGTCGTGAGCGAGGGCCTTTTTTTGGAGAGGAGATATTTTTTTTGCCTTTCAACCGCTGTACTTCTACCCTGTAGTCGAAGTACAGCAGTGTAATGTAAAGCTATCTAACAAACTTCTGAAAAAAAATCTACTTTAATATTTAGAAAACATTAGTAGTTTAGTGCTTAAATGTTCCACTGTAGTTGAATGGTTAGCGACCATTGCTTGAGCTACACGGTACTTGTTTTGAGTGTACAAGAAACATTCGAATTTTTCCTGCTTGTGGTGCAGGGTGCCAGGACAACTGACTAACAGACTGACTAACTAATTGACTAACAAACTAACTATTGCTTCACTCTTCCAACTCACCCTAACGTCTCCCTACGAGCCTCTACCTTAAGTCACGACGACACAGAACGGAAACAATCGCTCAGTGCATCATCACTAATTCTGAGGTTTTATCATCAAGAATCGAAAAGCCAATGTATATGTACCGAATAATTAATGGAAAATTAATTATCGTTTCCACATTTCCAGACATATTTCTAACAGTGAATGTGTACTGTAAAATTGACACCCGTTAGGCACTAAGTTAGTTTAATGAATTTTTAATTTCACTAAAAGGTTTTGTGGTTCTAGTAAATTCTACATTCGTGAATATAAGGTATTGTAAGATAACCAATGCAAGCATTTTATGATACCTTTAGTACCATAAAATCATTGATTAGGTTGATTTTTAATGAAAATTTGAATTATAAAATTTTATACGTACCTCGTTTAAGCTAGGTTAGGTACAGTCAGGTCATACTGGGATTGAAATTTGAATGAAAAGAAATATTAAGTAATTCAACGTTTGCGAACTAATTTCCCAGTTTCTCTAGAAACGAATCATTTTGTTTCGATATTTTCCCTTTGTGACGCCTGTGAGGAATAGAGCGCAGACTTCATAACTCATGCTTGTTTTCCTTAGCTACGATGAAATCCTATTTTATGCGATCTATAATTCTATGAATTCTAAACGCCCTGATGATTGACAGATACTCTGAATATGTTGTCAATAAATTTACACTCTGAAAATAAAAATGAAACTTCTAAAACCTATTATTAGGTTTTTAAATGATTTAAATCATTTCAGCTAAAACTCAATGAATAACAAACAGTATCACACAGTCATGGACAATCCGACTCGGTTCCGAAAAACATTCAGCATATCTTTGAGAACAAATATTTGATGCTTCAAAATGCAAAGGTTCGTAGAATTATCATGTTGTTATAAAACAACTAATAAATATTCAAGCATCTGACTTTCATCATTAGTTCTACGATTATGAATGGGGAAAATATGGGTTGGTGTACATGCAGGTATAATCAAAACAATTAAGGAAAATATGAGTGTTATAGCTACTTCGAGTATAATTCTTCTTTGAATTGGTTTTAGTTTCGAAAAAAATTATGACAACAATCACGACATAGTTATGCTCATAGCAAGGTAAAATCTGTGTTCGCAATCTACGAGTAAGTCCTGTATGTATGTCATTGTCAATGTCCGTTATTAGTTATTTTTGTCTACCATTTTCTTTGTCGGACGTAGTATCTTTGAAATTTAATAAAAACCACGACTGACGCCCCTTACAATGAGTAACACGTGCACCAACTGATTTCTACCAATCCATACTTTTGATCTTAAAGCCACAATTAATTCGAATTATTAGTTACGATTTTCTTCAGCGCCGATACTTAGTTTGCTTCTATTTTTTCTTGCGCACGTATTTCCAGAAGAAAGCTCATTTGTTGTACTGTGTTCTTTTCTTTTTTGTTCATCAGACTAATTTGTGTGCTAGTGTGTCCGCTTGCAGTGCGACTTACAATCCCAACGGAGCCACAATGTTCAGCCTTATCTCTGGTCCGTCCGTGCGGAAAATTCTCAAGCTCGATGTTTACTCTGGCTAGTGTAGATAAGTTCTCTCTGTGGGCCAAAAAGTGGATGAAACTAAAATCTGCATTGATCTAATGATTCATTGAATTTGTCTCCTAAGAAGAGTAATAGGGTGGGTTTAATGGAGGATGGGTGAGATCATTACGCTAAACGTCCAACAAAGATAACCAGATTGTTTTGACCAGGTACGTTCTTCACTAGATAACAACAAACTCCTATAGAGCAGGTTGATCGAATTAGATTTTTTCCGTGACTGCAATATGTGTTTCGGTCTGTAAAATTGGTGATGTTTGTTTTAAAGAGGTAAATTTCCTAATATATTAATTCAATAAAATTTAAATTAAATAATCTTCTATTAGGGAGGGTTTAATTGAGTGAACTTGGCCCATAGCAGTCCTCCAATTGTTCGTAGGTCTGGGGAAATTCCGAGTCATTTTTTAACCGATGTGACACACCCTCTCACAAACTTTACACTACTTCATTTGTGGGTATGCTGATTCGTAATATTTACTTGCACTGTTGATAAAAACGATTCTTTAAAATTATCTCCAGGGAATTAATATACACATGATCATGTTTTTTTAATGTTTGTAAGCTCATCAGTTGATCACACAGCAAAAAGCTAAAGTCAACAATTACTGAGACATTTTGTTTCATATTTCTTCAGGGGAGAAAAATTGATTTTTCAATGAGTGAGTTAATTGCATGCAGTAACGAGCGAAATGTTTTTCTTGGGCACAAAGAAGGGTTGGAGCTCCCGTGGAGTTTCTTTGCTGGAGGTGTTTGCGAATGAGTCTGTAAAGATGAGCTTTTCTCTCTTGCCTTGTACTTGAAGTTTTGGCCTTCAAAGCACGGAACGCTGCACGTGAGTGGAAACGCTACTTTAGAGACACTTAGTGGTTTGGGGCAGCCGGTTCCTCCAGGGGTAAATTTTCTGTACCTGCAAATTGTAATAGAACAAAAACTCTGCTCATTTGGCTTTTAAACCCAAACGTGAGAGTTTTAATGTACTATATTCTTCGTGTGTCTCTTCAAAAATTAAGATTTTTCAGTAAATTCATTCTAAGAAAATTAGATTTTCTGAGCTTTCGTTTACCGAGCTCCCGAAGCACAGAGATGAATTGAATGTTCATAGAAGTTAGTTCAGCAAATGCGCTTCAGACTATTTAATTACGTACCTGTACCAACAGAAGCAGCCGCGAAATGGGATAGAAATTTTCATTTGCTACATTTTTTATGTTTAATCATGGAAGATGTACCTGAGACATGCATCAAAGGTTTTCAAACATATTAATACTAAATATTGCCTGTATTTTTACTTTTAATGCTTCACTTTGCGTTCTGGCATCATCCATCCATTTTACTAGAATGTTACAAATCATTGTAGAGAAAATTGATTTCGTTATGATTCTTAATTTAATTAAAATTATTCATTAATAATACTTTGGGTCGTATTTCTACATACGGGCTAAGAAAGATAAAAGGTGTTCGTTTGCGTACATGTTTGTAGTGTGTACAAGTAGCCATGGTATCAGTGACAATGCTTCAAATATTTATTTGTCATGCATTCAAACATATGTTTCTAACACGGTATGAGAGATCATGCAGAGTTTTGCGCTATGATACTTCAATTTCAGTCCATTTTCAATAATATGTTGCTCATCTAACGCCAAGGACAGTCGTAATTTTAGAGTCGTTGACTAAGGGCTTTCCAACTATGCAGTTAAGTTCTTACCATAATCAATTGGTATAAGTTAATTACACATTCCATTTTTTACTGTTTCTAGTCTAAATCGTGAAATAATAATAAAAGTTTTACTTCACTCCGTATTGCACTTTGTAATGTATTTATGAAGAATTCCTTCTATCCCTATTACAAGACACATGATAATGAAATGAATGAAACAAAAATAAGCAAACGTCAATTTTCACTATCGTCTTTTCATAGGATGTTGTCATTATTAACTGTGTTCGCAGAGTCTCCTGTTCATAAAATAATTTGGCTGAACAACTGGAATGTGTCAAATAGAACTTCGATAATCTTCTCTTTTCATCACTCATTGTGACGTCCATCCCTGTATAATTATAGTATTTCGATACAGATGCAATAAAATGCATCATGAAGGCAGAAAAGCTAGGATTTAAAATATTTTGTGCCTCTTGAGTGAGTTCAAAAACAATACAGGATATATTGACATGCAAAATGTTCATACGTTAGGTTAGGTTGAAAAGTAATAAATTCTTATAACATATCATGGAACCATCCAGGAGAAGACAAGTTTTGGTGACATTATGCAAGGTTATTCGAATTGTAAAGCTATACCTGGATGTGGAATTAGTCAACTTCTGTTATGTATTATGTCAGAATTCACGCCTAACAGAGAGAGTACGAATTGATATCACGTTTGGCATCAGATACCACTGAATGCAGTGGGCTTTGTTTCAAGCGTTGATCAAAGTAATTAAAAGTAATTAGAGCTCATAAAATGCTAGGCTTCTTAACACCCTCCAATTAAATTGCAGAATTAATAGCTCTTGACTACCTGTGCTCCAGGGGCATGGCCAGCATGTGACTGGCAGCAGCATTGTGAACAGCACGACGCAGCTGGTGTGGTTGCTGCTGACAGTGCTGAGTAGCTCAGACCTGCAGCATTACTACTGCTCTGCCAACAGCAGTGTCGGCTCTGCCAACGATAGCATACTCATCTACGGTGACTGACTAGCGGTTGTATTGTGTCTCAGCTGCTTATGTTGTCATATTTAGTGATGTTAAGTCACGTCATGAAGTGAAGTACACTAGTTCTTAATGAGGATTATCTGGTTTGCTTGTTTCTGTTGCTGATGAAATCGTACTGATTTTACTCTGATTTTCGTCAATTGCCCAAGGAAAAAACCTATTCTTGAAGCACTACTAAATCAGCTTTGAAAACAAAGTATGCTCTATGATGTTATTAACACTTAATGGATCTGGAACTGGCTTACCGGTAGCACACAAAGAGCAATTTATGAGTAATGAAGGCACTGGATACAAGTAACATCAGGAGTCTCTCAAAGAAGTACGTTGAGAAAATGATGACATATACAGTAATCATTAGCAGTAATTAATAAAATCAGCAAGTTTATTCCAGTTATTTCGACATTGAATACAGTACTAACATTGGCTTACTCTTGATATCCATACCTGCACAGGCTTTCAAATTTTCTACCATGTTTCTCTCCTCTACAGCGGTATAATAGGAATAAGGTAGATAAATTTCATTTGAAATATAAATCTATTTATCTTTTCAATCATTGTACTTTGATTTTTTCAACTATTTTTAATAGTAAGTTTTAATTTTAACATTTTTATTTGTATGAATGCTTCTATCTTGTGCGAAAAGTCGTTTTTTCAGTTCGAGTACATTTAAATTCACGGGATATTAGCTAAGAACTTCTGATATTGTCAATGAAAAACTTTTGCCTTTCTGCTAAGAGCTCCTGATTTATGTCAAAATATATCTGTTACTTAGTCAAAAGCTCCTAATTTATATCAAAATATATCTATTACTTAGTGAAGAGCTTCTGATTTAGGCCGATGCAATATTTCTGTCTTATACTCAAGATCTGATCTTCGTACACGAAATGTTTTCATGTCACCAGAAATTCCTGCCCCGACAACTACAACCACTACAACAACCACCACCACCACGACTACCAACTTTCCTATCACCGTCTTTGAGGGTCACATCACTGAGAGTGAACTCTACCATCCATATAGTGAAGAATACCTACTCTGGATAGATGGTAAGTGTTGCGTGCCATATGGTGTCTATATAGTGATGACTCTCTGTCTTGCAAATTCAATGTGTGATGTTATGTATGAACGTATGTTCCATAAACATTTAAAAAAATCTTTTCCTGAACTCAAAATTCTGGAGCAAATGTTTAACCTTGCAAATTTTACACAGCTGTTAAGGCCTGTATCTATGTAGTACAGTAACCTCATCGCCCTCTGTAATTTCTATCCCGCCCAAAATCTTCCCAACTTATACTTTTCATGACATTTTGCGTGCGTCATATTTGTGAACAGGTAAGCAGAATTTGAGCTACAACCAAGTGGGTGGGGTGCGGACGGAGCTCGGGGGACCGCTACAGAGAGAACAGTCCTTGCAGCAAAGCGAGAGGGCGGCCGCAGATAAAGATGTCAACAGCAGGCCGACAGTTGCAGGCTCTCGCAGCAATGATAGAACTTCCGGAAGGACTTTTTTTGCATTCTCTTCTGCGAGACCGAGTGAGCATATCAAATATAATTATTTTTTCGTGATAAATAGTGCATCTTTCCCGGTGGGATGTATTTATGACTGTAGAGCAATGTCAGTTATACAGAGGGGCATTATTTACATTCTCCTTTCTTATACGAATTGAGCACATTTGAATTATTACTATTATATTCCTAGTGTTTATGCACCGTCGCCATAATAAGAGCGAGCAGATATGAAATAAATCTAAAGTTACTGATTATGGAGACTCTTGACAGATTTTGAAATGGTGAACATGTCGAGCAACTTAAGGTCAAACATGAATTTCAGTAAAGTTACAAGGTGCTTCAAGTTTTGAAATGCTGAACGAGTGAACGAGCGGACACGTGATAAAAAAGTGTGGTTCAATATTATTAATGCTGCTCATCAATACTGAAACGATTATTACTTCTATAATTTTGAAGGTATGACAAATATGATCAGGAATGCTGACAGCCGCATTCGAAAGCGATGATGCAAACTGAACTTCATTTCTACAGCTCTGTCATCATGTGTCAGAAGGCAGTGTGCTAAAACGATTAATTTTCTACAGATTGTTTTTAGTTTTTTCTAATTATAAGACCTTTTATCTTAAGAAACTGAGTTCATCGGTCCATCCTGATGAAGTTCGCCAGGTTATCTTGTTACTTTTACTTGAAACTGTACTTATTAGAAGCTAAAATACTGTTTCACTTCAAGTGTACTTCACTGGAGCGAAACTGATTTAATTTGAAACATTAATCTGGATAACAACAAATGTTTGCTGCAGAGTAGTCTGCGTTATTTTTAATCTATTTTCATTATTTTGTATACCAGGAGCAAAAACAGCAAACGAACCAATGCTGGCAGCAGTGATGCTGTCTTTGGTGATGTCAACCTTGCTGATGCCTCTGGGAGTGTCCTTCCTTCACTCGAAGACTAACAAACCTGAAGAGCACAGAAGCGATGTTAATGATGGTCTTTTTAAAAGAACTTCAAATTCAAAATTTTGTAATCATATACTAGAATACGTTGAAGAAAGAATCTTCGGTTAACATGTAGGTGCCATCTTTGAACTCGGAACAGTTATCATCTTCGTTCCTGAATGCAGGTTGGATTACTTCTGACAAAAATAAAATTTCTAATGAATTTGAAGGCAGAAAGGTCATATTGTTTCCAGTCAAGCTTGTATTCTGTAGAGATTTCACTAGTTCGTTGTTAGTGATAAGAGTGTCGTATAATTTTAAAAGTTAAGGCGTCAAACATAATCGACTGCAACCGAATGATCTCCACACTGAAAAAAAGCTTCTTAGTCTCTCAAGCGATCAAGCAATTTACAATTAACTGAAATCACCTGGTGATAAGATATTAAAGTGATCACAAATTTGAGATTTAACATGCCAGAGATACTTATTACTTATGAATATAACATATGCAATGAAAATATATCGACTTTCGTAGTTTAATTTGGAATTTAGCCAGCACTGTACGGTTGTATTCAATACAGCAGTATAGGTTCACATTCCTTATTGCAGTAGTTTTGTTTACTCATGGGACAAGAACAGATGCTGGCAGAAGTAATATGTTACAATGTCTTGTCATTTAATACAATACACCTGAAAGAAAGTCACTCCAATCAGAATTTGGTTTCCGACGTACCTGTGAAATAAAACGGCTTTCACCCTGAAAAATGCGATATTGCATAGCATGGACTTTTCATGTTAACGCAAACGAACATCGCTCTCCTGTACACTAGCTTGATTCGCATTTTGTGCTACTAATAATTAGAACTACTTTCATCAGTTCGCATCTGGTGAGAAGTCACGAATCTTTACACTGGCGTGAGCTGGAAGCTTACGTTGCAGAATACATATGATCCCTAGCGTGACGAAGTTTGCCCATTGAGAATAAGATACAAAAGACTTGAAACTTTACTTATTTATACGTAGTTTTATTGTAACAAAACAGGACACGTAGCTCGGATTAATTTTTGACATAGTGACTCAAATTATTAATTTACTATAATACTCTAGACTGCCTAGCGTGAGTTCAAGCTGACTTGTATGCCAAGCAAAAATATTCTGGTACTTTTTTAGTTCAATTTATGTCATATAGACCTAATTTCTTTGAATATCTTATGTATTGGAATATAAGATAATCCCATATAGAATAAAACCGGTCGAAGTGACTAATTTATACAGACTGGGAGGTTCAATAAAAATTTTCATCGGGGATTATAGTATTTTGTGTTTAATTCAAGGTACAGACTTTTTTCAAGAGATACCTTGTGTTTTTAATTTTGGCTTTCCTAGATTTGTCCAGACAAAAAGACGTCGAGTAATCCAAGTCCTATGTTATACTCCTTGAATGTACAGGGTGTCTCAAAAAAATGTACTCACCCTTTAACCGTTGCTAACATGCTGTCTTCTTTGTGTTGCAGGTGTGAGGTTCGAACCTTTGCGAACATGATTAAATGTGATTAAAGAATCATGTTCGCAAAGGTTCGAACCTCACACCTGCAACACAAAGAAGACAGCATGTTAGCAACGGTTAAAGGGTGAGTACATTTTTTTGAGACACCCTGTATTTATGCCTCGCCAGGCAGAGTACGAGACATATTTTACTTATGCATACATGTTTCAATTGAGTCCGAACCTAGAATTACAGATGCATTCATTCTTCGCGTTTATGTAGTTAGTAAATAAATGATATTGTTTGTCTTTGTATTAAGGAGAAAAACCCTTCCGTCTTGGAAAGGATCTTCCAAAACTAGAAATAGAAAGCCGAATTTCAGACAACAAAACCATACATTTTTTCGAGAAAATATCAATGGCAACTTTTATAGCTAGGAAAAGGAACATTCCTCAATGATTTACATCTAGCAATCTTGTAAGTGTAAACGCTTTCACCGTATAAGGACTAACTTCTACCCATAAATTCCTTGAGATGCACGTTAAATACTTAAAAAATTGCATTTAAAGCTCATGGAGAGTGTGCATAAAAATTATATTTTCAAAACATTTTTAAAAACCATCTTGGTAGAATGTCACTCATTCTGTATGAATCGAACTTGTTAATTATTCATTATAGATGGTCCGTCCATACGCTCAAGTTTTAGGCTAGTTCATGCATGAACAACTTCCATATTAATTTATTCTCCAGAAAAGGTCACCTCCGTGCTTCATATTACTACATAATATAAACTCGTCCAGAACCCTCGGGAGTCTTGAAAATCTTATTTCTCGCATGAAAAAGGAGTGGTTATAAAAATGATGTTATCTTAATGGGTTTTGTGTTCGAAACGTTTCTTCACTTGAAACACTCATACACGCGTGTTAGAATTGCTTCTCGTGCATGTCGTAAGCTGCACCATCCTTTTGTAAATTCAGTGTTGCATAGACCCTGACTACGAAAGTCATGGTCAAGGTTCTCGATAAAATTTAAGATTTAATTTAAACTGGTCACGAGAAAGAAATGTTCATGCTTCGAGTCAATCAACGTGAATCGTCGGGATATCGAGGAGAATCGTAAACAGAAAGGCATCTGTGTCTAATACTTAAATCAAAAAATATAAAATATTACGGTTAACATAGGTGACCGAAAATAAGGATAAATATGCATAAAGTTAAATTGTAACTACTTATTAACTGAACCTTCCGAATAAATTTAATGACTAGTTACTTAATATAGTTAGTTGAACTGATTGTGAAGGCAGCAGTGAATTAACGAAGTTTTTACCACTTATGCGACAAAACTAAGTCATCATTTCAATATTTTTGTGCGTGTGTTGTCGTCCAATAGAGATATAATAGGCACTACATGATATATGTATCACTGTATTTATTTTATTTATTAAATGATGTTTGCCGGCGATTTCGCGTATTCAATTAGGAATTAAAAATAATAATAAATTTAGGTGAATATTTAGATGCACTTTAAAACCAATATCATAACCATGCAGAATATTTTTTTAGAATTATTTAGAATTTTTCAAACGGTAATATAGCAACTATGTTAATATTTAACTAGGACAAATTATATAATGTAAAACAAATACCACATGAATTGACTTGCGTTGGCCACGTGAAATTAATGCTTCATCAATACATTGGTTTACATTTAAAACTGTGTTTTTTTATAATTTTTCTTTATTTAACCCTGGCTCATTCTATGCCTTCGTAAACTCATTTTCATAATAATTTCAATTTTGTGATGTTCAAATTATCGAACGGAAACTCAAAATTTGGGTTCACACGCTGAAGTAAATAACGCAGACTGTAAACAATGAACCATGTCACGGCATGAGATTCGTGTGTATCAGCATTGTATCATGTACACTAGATCACCATCAAGAAATAAATAAATTTATCCTAAACAAATGTTGAATAACCCTAAACTTTCCTCTTTTCTTATCTAAACTTTGTTATCAAATGCAATCATTTGTCGTTATTTGCAGTAATTTTCTCTAACGACTACTTTAAATTAAGAGATAATCACATCCACGCACCATGTTTAGTCTCGGCTCATAATTTGTCCAAAATATCAAATATTGTAAAATAACTAATAATAATGTATCTAATGGTTATTTTATTTATTTCAATATTATATTGAACTTCATTTAGATTTTTGATTCTGTTCCAATAATATATAATAGCTTACCTCAATTGCGGTATAAACTTATTATACTTCTGCAGTTTCAACAACAGAATAAAGAAATTTGCTACTTTAGTTTTATTGTAACATTTTAGATTAAAATCAGTTTCCTTTCGTTTTCACATTCGAATTTACAGACGCACGTATAACCTTTAGAAACATAAAACTAACAGACATATGCTGAACCTGAATCATAAGTATGAACGTGATATTATCTCTGCCATAGGTCAGCTCTGAGTGTGAGATCGATTGGAGTTTATAATAATTTTGCTAGCATCGATTTAGCATCGCTCGATGAAGAATACCCATGTATTTCAATTTCACTTGGGAAGTGTAGCCAGGTTTAGAGTACACTATTAGGAAACCAAACATCTACTTTCCTCGCAATCCACCTCTATATTTTACACCAGATAGATACGCTCGGGGACCTGTCTACTATCACAGCTCCCCACATGGTGCGAAATGCAACGAAGATGTTAATAAATACCTAGTTAATCTTTTCAGGCTCATAATTTTGATGAAAAGAAATGTGTAACATGCTCAAAAATTTATAGATTCACAGGGATATTCCTTTACATTTACGATGGTGGTCCAAATTTTGAGCTGCTGAGCAGCGCAGGAGCTCAATTTTAAGCAGTGGTGTGCTTCCTGTACCACGAAGCATTAAACCTGACCTCTTCGAAGGTATGAAAGGTATATCACCAGACTTGAAAGGGTTAAATTATCAACGTTAGCTTATATTGTTTGCTGATTATCCAGAGGGTTTATTTAATTATGAGGTGCGTTTATTCATGCATTGAACTGGCCACATGATTCGCTCAAACTAAACGAAGCGAACGAGAAAGATTTGTTTGTCAAAATGTCGTTGCCTGTAAATGTGTCTCACGAAGTAATTACTTTAGAGAAAATATTTCCCATGTAAAGAACTTCTGAAACTTTCCTGATCCTTTATTTTGAGGTGCAATCGAATTTTACATTTTCTACACTTGTGAAACGGAACTGCCAATTGTTGCGGAAAAATAGGTTGTACGTGATTGTCTCATAAGTACTCATGGAAAATATTTTTCGATGTTCAGTTGAAGACATTTAGCAAATTACTAATGATACGAACTTATCACTGCATTAAATTGAACAGCGAATTGCTGTGAGAAATTCCGATTCCTCTCAAACTTGTTTCGGTTTGCTTTCATCGAAAGAAAAATTATTTCAAAACAAATTTCTGTTAAGCGATGAATTTGAAGCCAAAGCTCATGCAATGCTACATTTTTGCTTTTTAAACGCAATCGTAAATTAAGAAATTTCATTCATGATATGTGTTTCAAAGTTGCAACACATTTAATTAGATACACCTCGTTATTATTAATCCCTTTGCTCATCTAACCATGTTCAAAGACCTACTTCGAATCGTGATCACCGAAACCAGAGTACTCAAAGCTCTGGTCAACAAGCGGTGGTTGCTTCTGGCGACTCCGTTCGCTTCAACTTTCGAATAACGAAACAATTCAAGTATGCTTGTAATGATGAAGACATTTTTATACCTTAAAATTAACACTTGTTAGCTACTGCATTTGAGAACTTTGCTCTCAATACGTTGTACAGAATATTACCCGAGATATCATGAAAAAAGTCTAATCTGATGTCATATATATTGCATAGATGCAATAAATACGTATGTATGCTGCAAATTAGTTACACTCACAATGAGTGCCGCCAACAAAACCGGCACTGATCAGAGCTTATTTATTAAATCCACCACTTTTAATTAGCAGGCCCGATGAAAAGCGATTTTCAACTCACCAATGGTCCTACGCCTCGCTCTCCCTCTTCACCATTCTTGCATGAACAGTTGAGCGTCCACCAGCCGAGCATCTGTTATAAAATGGCAGAAAAACAATTGATTTTTACTATGATAAAATTTTGGTCCGTTAATAGAAGTTACTCATCATGAATTCATCGACGAAGAGTTTATACACAAGCGTGTGTAGTCTTGAGCTTGGACTTCACTGTAATCTTTCCAGCCTGCAGAAGCTTAAAGATTTTAAGCGAAGATTAAAAATAGAAAGTTCCATGAAGCTGCTTTGTTTCCATTGATCACAGATAGTTCCAACAAGAAATTTTATTTGCTAGCAGTTTTCACAACATAAAACAAGTGACTGACTATTGAACTAACTGTAAATGTTGACGTTTCCGCAGGGAAACGGAAGAAAACAACGTAACACACTCAAAATCCTTCATGTGTGCCATGTTGAAGCCTGAACGGATGCAATATATTACAATATAGGTCATCTATATTGCACTATATAGATGACCTATATTGCATCTATTTATTGCAATATTGAATATTGAAGACGATGTCATGAGTCGTATTTATTGAGTAAACAGTCATTCCTTGCAAGGAGGTCGTGTAGTATGTTTCCTTTTCGAAATTTTAAATAATAACTCGCTCATAAAATCTTTGACGACGATGTAATTTAAATTTCGTTTCTTATATATACATTTGCTCGTTGCTGAAACGTTCTTCAACGATTTAATGCTTTGTTAAATGAAAATCAAGATTCAGACAATTCCTCCACTGCTTGTTTGACATTAATTCTTTTATATTTTCACTTCCACAATTCTTGTACACCCATATATTACGCATATCTTGTATACTCGTACATTTCAGTATACTTTGCATGCTCAATCAACCTCACGTACAAAATTGACCTCGTTAATACTACATCTTGCCCTGCTACTTCTGTCTATTTACCCTTTCACAAATTCAAATAAAATAACAAATCAATCCCTCAATCTAATTGGAAGTAGACAATTACTAACTCCAGCGAGCATGTGACATCCAGTGACATTCTGGGTAATTAAGAATTTGCCTAACGAACTCATTAAAAATTGTAAGTAGAAGATCAATGGGAAGAGCGCTTGCATTTATACGATATGTTTTCTAATAGAGACTCCTCTGAGAGAATCCATAAAAAGGGGGCTTTGCTAGATAATTCCAAGAAATTTAACCTTGCGTGAATGCAACTATTAAAAAGGATCAGATGATTCAGATCAAATTATGATGAAGTTGAGACGGAAGACCTACATATCGTATAATTGTTTCTACGACTCAAATCAGCGGAAAACACACATTTCTAATCAAGGTCTTTTGCACTAGATTAATGAAAAAACTTCCATTCGGTCATTTACCATTCATTGAGAACACACATGTAATGGGTGCCTATAAACAAACTAATCAGAGTCCGTAATTAAAAAACTTTCAAAAATATTCAATTAGTATTTGTAAGCACATTACCAAGTATGAACCATTGAAAAAACTGCACATTCAAATTCAGTGGTTGGCAGTAGTAAAGTTGAAAGTTGTTAAAAATTGAAAGGTTATCAATACTCTTAATTCTTAGTTATAGTTTTGAAACCCTGAAACTACATTTCACATTGTTAACATTTTTAAAAATATTTTGGACCGTAATTAGTTTTTTTTTAAATCGTTCTATAAACTGAACATTTGCAACTTTTAAAACATCGTCATTCATGATTAAGAATTTGTGATATTGTGCATCCATAAAGTGTGATGACTACGAAACATTAACTCTAAGAAACTTCATTAAAAACTGTTCGCCACCCTGTACGTGGCAAAGAAGCCCCTGACCTTCGGAGCGAGAACATCGTGCGGTTAGAACACAAACGGAAATGTCATCAGTGTTGACCGAGATGTCACTGCGATGTTCAGTAACAGGCCCAGAGAATGACGTCGGGAGAGCTTCATCAGCCTAATGGGGATAAGACCCATGGTCTCTGGAAGCTGGAGCCTAATTTCCAACGCATGATGATGAGAGCAGAGCGACGGCGCGCTTCAGGGGGTACTAATGAGAGACGAGGCCATCGGTGGCATGTGTGGGTCCTACAACTGGGGTTGCAACTTCAGGTCCTGGTGATTGGCACAAACAGCATTGCAGTCAACAGTCAACAGCCTCATGCCATTATGGAAACTGAACCAATCCAGCAGTGCCAATATTTTCAGACAGTTATTAATTTTACTGAGATTAAAAAGAAGTAGTTCTGTTCTCGAAAATGAATGCTAAGTGAGTTAAAAATCTGTGCAAACATGAAAAGATTGGTATTTGGGCAGTATTTTTCAAGATTAGGATGTAAGGGAACAACGATCTTGTAAAAGCAAGAATGTTTGAAGACCTCTCAAAGTACGTGAACGGCTGTATCCATTTGTAGATGTTCAGAGTTGCGTCAACTTCTGCCTATTATTGCTAAAAAGTCACAAGAAATAAAGGTCAGAGCTATAATTACTTCAGCTTTCGTATTAAAATTAGATGAAATTCAGACTGTGCCTTTTGCACTCTCATGACGGAAGCATGTAGTGTCTAAAACTCTGCCGACAATTCTACCGTCAGTAATTGTATTTTCAATTGTAACGTGGAAATTGTATTTTTAATTCGAGGATAAACCTTCGAAATTTAGTAATTTCTCTGATGACGTACTGTGTTTGGTCGATATTTACCTGTTATTTGTGTCATTAATGGTTCGTCAAAATCTTTTATATATATCTTGTGTGTATCTTAATTACGTATAATATTGAAAGTCATCGTCTGAGAACCTTAAACAAGTAATGTTCATAATCAAAATGTTTACACAAGTGAATTTGTAGTAAACACAAATCATATATAAAGCCCTCTGAAAATCACTCAAAACTTAGCCTGCGTGTATAAAGCCCATAACTCAACAACGACAAAAGATTCCAGTGAGGTGAGACAACTGCTATCTGTGTTTCAAAAATCACTACTGTTAGCGTAAGAAAATGATATTCGTGTGTCAAAAGTAGAAGCCGTGTTAGAAGAACACTATCCGTGTTCAAAAAGTATAATCTACGTTAGAAAGAGTACAATCCGTGTAGGAAAAGTATCATCCGTAGTGCAAAAATACTCGTGACGGAAAAATACTGTTCGTATCAGAGAAGTGGTAGCCCGGCGCGGGAAAGTAGAATCCTAGTATCAAGTGGGGAAAAACTAACGGAAGGAATAGCTGAGTACTGACATATGTTCATTTCAGACAATGTCATTTGCATACACACTGCACTTCACTCATTCTCGTGCCATAGACCAGGCTTACGCACTGCACAGCGCACACTACAGCTCATACATGTGCATCTCTAGCATGACAGCCGCCCGCATGCCGGCACCGTAGGGACAGTTCTCGAAAAAAATTCAATTTAGGAAACTGCTTCATAAGCATAATGTGGTAAATCTATCATCAGGAGGTTGAATGGGTTGCATTACATCAGCAAAGTATAATAATTTCGTAAATTAAAATTACAGTAATAATAAAGTTTCTGTTCGAGCATCAAGTTAATTTTTGAAAAACTTACCTCAAAATTTATCCTAATTCAGTTATACAACTGTTATAAAAAGTTGCCTTTGATCTAAGTTTAAAGAGCGTCTCATGGATAGCGTCTCATGGATAGCATCTACACTGAATTGAGTACAAAATCATCATACATGCTTTCGCTGCATGAAAGTGCTCGGAAACATCATTTAGAAAAATGAAATCTAACAAATACTACTAAAACTAATTCATCAAACATGTAGTCTTTTTATTTTCCCATGATTTAAAATAAAAAACTCAACGACGATAGCTCCCCAATTTTCCTTGAAAGCTTGTTCAACTCACATGAATTAGGTGTCAATTTTTGCTTTATATAAAACGCATTTCTAACTTACGTGTCCTGCATACGTTATGGCATCTTACAACACGGTCGGACAGCTAGCCGCGTAAGTTATGAGTTTTAAAAGGGTTTCCAGTCAAAAAAGCTTGGATTCGAACTGCGATAAGAGCATAAGTCCCCTCAGCTTTTATGGATTTGCATTCATCAATAAATTGTCCAGCAACACTTGCACTATACTGTCACCAGCGGCATCTCTATATACAGAAGCTGACAGCGTCTAACATCACTTTGTCATCTCGTTATTCGACACTAATAATTTGCAGAACCATAAACTAAGAAGTAAATTCCATAAATGCTTTTTAAATTAGATAATAATGTACACATCATAAAACTACGTCCTGAAAGAATATTACATTTTTATTTGATTGGTTTAAGAAGTCTGTTATTGACACGCCGCTGCTCCCCTAATTTTGACTGCAGTCCCTCGTCTAGTTTTGTCCCACTCAGAGCATTAATGACAATCCTTGAGCCCTTGAAGAATCGTAACTGCTTAATGAGATGCTCTTTGTTTGGAATTTTCTCGAATCATATCCTTTTGAGAGTCATTTCATGATTTTATTGCCTCCCTTTAAGCTGCCTTGAATTAAGCAGGGAACAACCCTCCGTGACTACTTAAGTACAGAAAGACCATTCTGGGGCGATGAAGGTGACGTAAAGCAACACTTTATGAGACATTAAGCGTTTCTAGCGACCTAATCACACAGTTGGCCCATGTTTTATTATTAAAACGTGATTTGGATGTCAATGTTCATGTGATGTGATTATAATAAAAAGATCTGTCTTGTAAACTAGGGATGAGACCAAAGTTCGGCGTCATTGATGAAAAAATACGACTGGTATTCCAAGAAAAACATTTGTAATTCACAGTTGATCGTGCATTCATAGTGAAATTCCTACGACTTCTATTATCAAATTATTATGCAGCTTTTGTGGAATTTTATTATTTATGATAGCGAAGTTGATGTCTGAAGATGAGTAACGTTGGGTATTATCTCTGTAACCGCTTGACAATACCACTTTATTACCAACTTAGAGGCCTGCAATTAGCTAACTTGATTTTTTTCATTCACGGAACAGCCACCGTAGTCGAGTGGTCTGGGGCCCGTGTTCTGTATCGGGTCTCTGCTTGTGCAGAAAGACTGCGGGTTCGAAACCCGGCAATGAATGTTATGTTATTCTTGTTATGTATTCATTCAATGAATGAATGTTATGTTACTCTAAGAATGTTAACCTTAAGAATTTGAAAAACCAATGTACTAAATGTCTATGTACTGTGTACTTGATTGGAAATAAAGATTTTTTTTTATATACGAATGCTATTGCTAGATATCACATGTGAGTAAAAGACAATTTATTTGTTAAAATGTGTTGTTTTACCGTGTCGAAGGCAGGCGCGTATGCCAACAGTACGACCAACTCTCACACTGCAAGGCTTTATTTCCCGTACAGGTCGCAAAATTTATCCATGACTGTCATATAGCAAAAGTAGATTTGATTTCCACTTTTGTATAATGACAACAAAACTTTCGGTGCGAGAAAACTGAGAAACCTCTCTTTCTAAAAGCAATGTACTCCTCTCTTCAAATACCTACGCTTCTGCATGAGAAAAAAGGTAGATTATAATCATAATTCATTGATTAACAAACGACAAGAAAACTGTAGCGGGAGTCAAGATTCTGCTGGTCAAAATATTTTATGTACACTATTTATTGATACTACTACGCTTGGCCACAAATTTTCTAAAAAAAAACTTGAAAATCATTATATTAGTTGAAGAACTCGTAATGACCTCAGGGAGCTGAAGCTAATCATCGAAGGCCTGAGTTATATAGTCAATGAGTAAACTTTGGTCCAAGTAATTTTAAAGGGATTTATGAGCGTAGAAAAGTTCGAGTATTGCAATTTCTGAGAGACCATTAATGTCACCTAAAGTGGTCATGACGCTTCCTCTCAAAATATAAGTATTAATTCTGAATTAAAAATGTTTCCGGAGTCAAATAGAAGGCATTTATGCTAATTAAAATTAACTGATGACATACACTTTAGATATAAGTATTTTTAGGTTAACAGTTCGTTGAGTTTTTCTAGACGTAAGTTCAAAGCTCGTTTCTTCTTCCTCCCATACCTTGGATACTTTGTAAACAAAAAATCTTACTACGAAATATTACGACCCTGGTCACATGTTGTGTGCCCAACCTGGGCTGTTTTGTTTGCATAAATTTATTTTCCAAAATTTCATAATTTTTAAGCAATCTACCACGCTGTGCAAAAGTGGGAGCCTAATTAATGCAATTGACAGTTCAAAAGGAAAATCTTTGGACTGGAAGCCTTGAAAATCCTGCTCATAAGCACAATTTTTTGATAAAGTTACCTGCAAGACCTTAAAATTTTATTATAAGGGACAAAATACTCAAAAACAAAAAATTCCTGAATCATGCCGATTTTTTGGATAAATATGGTAGGCAAATTAAAGTACACAGATATCTGGGAAAAAGATACATAAACGCAATAACAGGAGTCACTCTGTACACAGCGAACAGAGTCGTTTTGCCCCAACTGTTCGAGGCGGTTTAAATTTAGTTCTGTTATTAACTCAATTCATGAGTACGAGTAATCCATAATTTGATAGCAGGTATTTTGCATCTCAGTTCCTAAATGGCTGAGTTTCTACCGTTTAATTGTATGGAAAGGGTTGTTTCAAAATTCTCATCAATACAAAGAAATATATTGTACATTCGACCGGTATTTCACACTAGATAGAAAAGTTGTCTACGAGAGGCACGTTCGTTTAAAGAGAAATATTCTCCAAGTCATTACTTCAACAATTGTTGATACAGAGTATTAGATACTGAAAATTGTTCGTACAGATTATTAGGTGCTAAAAATTGTTGACATGAATGATATGAAGTTCAAGTATTAGATACGGCAAATTGCTAAAAACCAGTTGTCATCGTATATGATGATAAACGCATTAGATACCTCAGTTGCGAATGACAAGTATTAGATGTACAGCAAGACCGTAAATTGATGATACTATAGGCACCTATTCAACTAAATTTTGTGTGTCCTATGTACGATATTCCAGGTATTCGTAAAGTTTATTCGCAAGTTTTTTTCTTAAAATTTAGTTTCCTTTGTAGAGCTGAGTTCAAAACTAGAAATAAGTGAACGCATGGAAGTCTGAATCCAGTTTACAGTAGGGTGTACCAAGCAAAATGTGGTGTATTCGTAATTTAGTATATTTATGCTAGTTTGCAATACGTTTGACTTAGCATATTTATACTAGCTTGCAGTAAGTTTAATTTAGTATCCATATGCCAGCTTGCAATACGTTTAAATTATTATTCTTATACCGGCTTACAATAAGTTTAATTTACCATTTTTATGTCAGCTTGCAATACGTTTAACTGAGTATGTTTATACCAACTTCCAGTAAATTTAATTTAGTATCTTTATACCAGCTTACAGCAAGTTTAATATATTAGTTTTATGCCAGCCTGCAGCAATTTTGCCCAGAAATAGAAGTTGCTGGTGGTTGCAGGATCGCACAGCGGATTTCGTTTTCTTTGTTGGGAAATTTGGAGATGTCGCGTTCCGGAGCTTATGTTAGCGAGTTAGATAGTTCATGTTGCAATAGTGTTCGGTCGGTGACTTAACCGAAGCAATAGGGGGTACTCGCAATTCTAAGCAATAGAGAGAACTGTACTAACTGCACTCGTAAGTGTCTATGGCTCCGTACCGCATGGCCGTTACTCCAGAGACGTCTTTGTTAATTTTTATTCGTTGAATCGTGAAGAAATGACCATTGAGCTCCTTTACACCAACAGAAGGCCGTTCAACATTCAACGCTCACCGATGATATTATACCCAAAGCTTTATGAAAAGATGTATATGGAAAACACAGCAGTAAAACGAGGTCAATTCCCCTCTGAAAAATATTGAGGTTTTACTATTATTTTAATTATAGCCAATTTTGTTCTTTATTATTTCAGGTCGTCTCCAATTCGATGTACATCCGCCAGAACTAGGATTCGATCTGAATAAACGAAGTCTTTAGCATTATTTCCACCTTTAAATATGTAATGAAGTAGTTGAAAAATGTCCTATGTAAAAGATCCGTTCACAAAACGATGGCGAAAGAAATTTCTGCTTTAGAATTTAATACGGAATTAATCTATAAATTTTTTAGCCGGCGGGTCCATTTTCTAGGTCGCTGCAACTTAAACTGAAAATTTAAATTCTTGAATATTTTGCACAGAAGTCTACACAATAAAACAATTAACCTAAATTTTCTTTAAAACCTAAAAACAGTTCGAGGAAAACTCTATATTTAAAAATAATCATAACCTTGATCTGAAGAATAGAATAAAAGAACCAGATTGCAATCTTAGCGAAACTTTTCATCGCATCTACTGTGTAATTTAACGAGAACCATACTTTTTTGATAAAATATCACCTTTTCAAGAAGCTCAGATACCAATAAAGTGCCACCAGATTTAGTGAGTCTGTCTGCAACTCGACGGGAGTCGATTAGTGCATCTAGTAAACCCACCACTGTCGAATCACGTAAATTTCAGCTTTATGAAGCCCTGGTTTAAATTGGTCCTGGTATTGGCAATGTCGAAGATGACTATTGAAATATGAAATAATAAACAGCTAAAAATTAAAGTTTACTCTAAAACGATGCAAGGGATAGCACAATGCATTATCAGAAAATGTAGTTCCAGTAAAAGATACATTCGATATTAATCCCTGCAAATACAATTACTCCGCTGTTTTGTATGACATACTTCACCTGTGATTGGTTAAATGGTAGTTAATGGAAGCTGATAAATTCTATGGACTGTTAAATCAGGAGTCACTGACGAACAAAGTGTTCTGCATGCAGAACAAAGTCATCAAAACAGTTTGGATCCCACAGTTCCTATTTGATCTACTGCAGTATCCGTGGTGAAGGAGTGGCGTAAGTGGTACACATCCATGGTCACGGAGTGGCGAAAGTGGTACACATCCTTGGTTACGGAGTGGCGTAAGTGGTACACATCCATGGTCACGGAGTGGTAGGAGATGTCATCACACTAAAGTAAGCAGACTATTTGAAGTAAGTTCAATTCCACCAGCTGGTTAAGCAAATTATTCATGAACTCTAGATAGTGCAAGAGTTTAGGTTTTTTCGTCTTTTAAAACTATTTTTTTCGTCTTTTTAATTAGCATACAGTACACAGTTCGAGATCAAATACTGTATTGTGGAAGAGAATTCAGAAGCGTTTCCTTGCCAAGGGAATTTTCCCCTAATATAAGAGGTAATGCATAACAAAGAGAAGCTCCAGTTGGGCGAAAATAATTGGATTTGGAAACAAATATATGACCACCATAGCCAAATGAAAAAAATTAATCGCAAAATACAAGTAAATTGGGAGACCTAATTCACAAAGTTGAATATACATACAGTAGTTGCGTGCACGTTTGAATTAATTTATGAACAAACCGACACGATTCAATAAGGCGATTAAGTAATTAACAAAAGAAAAATTCCTGTTGCCGTTTATCAAATTTACTTTCCAGGTCTTTTTATTGTGATTGCAAAGCATTTTTGTCCTTCCGACAATTTTTCGCGTATTGATGTCCACGATCTGAATCCGCTGGCTGAGCGCCGCCATGAGACATGTATGCCAACCCATTGTATGGAAAGGAATATTTTACGCCTACATCCGTACATACATCCATGTATGTGGGAGAATGTGCACCAAATTTATCTCAACACAGAAGGTGCTTTCATTTAGTACGACGCGAGTGAAGGTACGACATCAACGCCAGCAGAACTCGTCTTGAACTTGTAAACACGAAGTCTTGTTTTATAGATATGATGACAAGGTTTGACTCGGTGAATGATAAAAAGCATACATATACGTACATACATTAAAAAAATTAGGAATGTACATGCGAGTCATTTGTATTATACGTCAACAGGTGTTAGAACAAAACGATTTAGGATACATTTTTGTACTAGTAAGCTTGAAGCAAGCGTAACAAAATGACTAATTCAAACTCATCTTGTCTTCGTTCCTGTATTTAGAATACTTCACTTTTTCCAAAGCAAATTAACCAACTTATACGTCATTGAATATTATGTTAACATGACCAACATTGATAATTAACACCTACTTAAAAAGCCCTTCATTGGCTTCGATTGTTACTGTTCACAACCACCTTGCCCTTGCGACGGTTCTTCGTCTATTGGTTTGCTGGTATCCCTGCCTTCTTCAGCATCTTCTTCATCGGAGAGCTCATGCACCAGCAGAAGAGTCCGGTCCCCAACCCCGGCTTCCGCAAATGTTGGGTCCGGTCGGTGGTGCGACGGTGACCGACAAGGTAATCTGCATCTCGGGAAACCTGATGTGACCGAGAATCTGCGAATATTGAAGAAATTAAGTAATGCTTATTATTGGCTGGAAGATTTTATATGAATGGACAATCAGATTTTAACGAGACAAAAACTGGCTATGCATTATCCCTGTGACTGAGGACAAGGTGTATGAGCCGAGTCGAGTATAAAAAAGAAGTTCATGAAGTTGCATTAAAAAGATTGACTGCTTTGTAAAGATGTCTATTTCCAGTTTACATATAAATATAATTACCTTATCCTAATCAACGAATAAAACACCAATTCATAAATAGAATTTCTTAGTTTCTAGTCAATTTAGTTTGGTACTTTCGACAGTCAACACCGGTTTTGAGAAAAGTGAGCTCAAAAATTCAACGCGAATAAAGTGTTTGGAGTTAAACATTTTGAGAATTATTGCACTGTCATTGAGATTGGATACTTAACTATGAGTTTAGTAACGCTTATATGTCAATTGATACCTACAGTACCTCTGGTAGTTACTAATTCTCAAAAAATTAAAGATAGAGTCCTTATCATCGTTCATTCCTCAATGGATTGTACAGCAATCAAAGCAACTTCTGTGTACAGTGAAATCCATTACACAACCCATTAAAAACATTTAGCCATCTAGATCAAGTACATGCATCTATTGCGACTGATTAGTTGGCCAAAAAACTGTAGCGCAGAGGTTATTAGTAATTATAAAGTTCAGTAAAAAACATGACACAGGGGTCATGGAGAGCTCACCTGTCCGGTAAGTCGTCTCTGCTGAAAATAAAGTCGTGCAGCGAAGACAGCCTGTCATGCCGCCTAAAATTACGGCTTATCTGCCTTCCGTCACTGGTTCGCAAACGTAGACGAATAACGGATGGGTCATTGTTAGGCGTTTCCTGCAACAAAGTTTACAACGAAAATGTAAAAGTTGTGGAGGCGTGTCTTCAAGCTCGAGAATTTCTTCAGCCACAATTACAACCCCTACGCTGTTAAGTCTGACTCCTGTGTTTCTGCCAGCTCTGTATTGGATGTGGGATTTAAACAGTTTTATGTCTTCTAGATTTTATTACTAGATTTTTTATTTCTTCAGTGAAGCCTCCGTTTATTCTTTATAAGGAAGGATAAAAAATTAGTGTAATTCTATCTAGCTGCCTAAAACGTTATGAATACTCCTTGGAAGTTCAGTTTTTTTGAGTTATTTTCCGAAATAACTTTTCAATGGGTCAGTTAACCCCAGAAATGACAAAGTTAAAACCTCCTACCTTCGAACAAATATCCAAGATTTTTTAGTCCCAATTCTTACAGTCGTACGTTAATGTTTACATGTAGTTTTTACAATAAAGACTGCTATATATAACGTGTTTTTCTAGCCCAGGACCTGGTTGTTTATTTTACGAATACTAGATTAATGCAGTGTTCGGAATGTTACCACTCATTTTTACTGGCACTTCAGTCCAATTCAGGCAAAAACGCCCAGAACTGGACTACCGGCAAAAGTACTTCGCTTTTGGCATGGGAGTTTGGTATCAACCCAAGAATGGGCCAAACAGCTCGTTTCTATTGCCTTATTCTATTCTCATTCCATAGCTTAGAACTGATAACTGATAAAAACGTGTAAATAAAGACCATAAAAACAGTCTGAGATGGTTAATTTAAGGTTTTTAAACCACTCCATTAACTCTATCCTCTCCTCGAGGTGCAACAAACACGGCTATAACGAGAAGCGCCGTGGAGGCATGCTTGTTCTCTAGCGGCACCCGCACCACCACTATCCCTTACCGGTGCCCAGCTATGCCGGTGACTGCCTATTTTAAGCCAGTACCTAAATTAGGCGTTTAAAAGTGAAATGAAAACATTGAAAACCTGTATTGATGCTGATGAAGGTAGCTTTCAAAATGTTTTTTAAAGTTGCCAATGTTATTCATATTTATTCTATGTTTTATATTTTTACTCATGCCTGTTAATGATAAATATCCAGCACAGTGCCTCTCTGAACACCTCACACTATCTATACCAGTCAACTCAAATTATTGAAATTATTTCCACGAAATTACATTATATTCTTCCGTCAAAAACAAACGCAAATGTAAACAATAAAGGACAATGCAACTTACCAGTAACCTATGACCACGAAATCCATCGCGCATTTTTCCAGTATAAGTCGTTCCTGTTATTTCTAAATTCTTACCAACCACCTGTGCGTTTTTTCGACAAATTTATACAGATCCAGCGATCATAAACGTAGTATGATATTAGCAAATTAATCTAATCTACACTGAATCGTAGTCCATAGAAATTTTTTTTCTTAATTTATTCCTCATCCGATACATATGTATGTGACCTCACTTACCTCCAATATTTTTATCTTCAGATTCTGTTTCTTAAGTTCGTTTCGTTTGTTATCAGTTTCTGCCTTTCGCTTCTGTTGTTCTTTAGCTTCCCTCTCGCTTTGTTTTATGGCTTCTTTGAGTCTATCTGCTTCCAGAGACTCATTGTAAGCTTCGTTTTGTTCTTCTTTACATTTTCTGAAAGCATCGATTTCTGCCTGCCTCAGGAGCGTCGATGCCGCCTGTTGAGCTGCAAGCTCTGCTATCATCGCTTCACGCTCTGCTGTCATCCTTTCTCGAATGGCTCTTCGAGATTCTATCATTTCCTGCATTTCAATCATCATACCGAAACAAGGGGTTAATGCTGCTAACCCACGGTTAGCGCTGAGTGCATTCGGGGCTCCGCTGATTCCATGCATTTGTTCCTCTATGTATTCGATGACCGACCGGTATTGTCTTCTTTGGTTTGCATCTTGTCTGCGACTATCAAAGGGCATTTCAAGTCCATATCCAGAAGATGAACTCCAAATCTGATCATTGCCCGTTAAGCCTTGGAACTGTGGTGAGTTGATATTTTCCAAATTAAGCCGTTCTAATGATGGCATTTGATACGGCATGTATGGAGGAATCAGATGTGGATTTGTGGGATATTGCATGCCCTCTCTTCGTTGGCATCGTCGCACGCTGATGTCGTACGATAAGTTTCCTGTAAACGCAGTTTGCTGCTCTACTTCGCAACAATCAACATGCAGAGAATTTCTATTTGGTTCTTGCCAAGGGCTTTCATGTGGCAAATACGTACTTTCCCTCCTACTTCTCCCAAACAAATTTGGCCAAGAGTTTTCAAATAGATAGCCTGGACTTCTATGCGTCTGGCTGACTTCAAAGAATCGATGTTGCGCTCTGCTCAATGGCTCATGACCACAACTCTCCCAATTATACGTATGACTCGTGTCAGCCTCGGGTAAACTAAGATGGGTTATGTGTCGATAAAAGGGCATTGAGCTGCTCTGACTGCTATGAGCACGTGACATTTGTTCACAAGGCTCTCGAGCTGTGTGTTGGTCAGGTTGCCGCCCAGAGGAGCTCTGAGCTCCAGGTGGAACGGCGTGCGTTAAAAAATCCGGGTTGGAATGTTGAGCAGTCATTTGTTGGGGCTGATCATTTAACGCCTCATAGAAGGAGGAAAGATCCAAAATTCGTGCTTCTTGGTTAGTGGTTCCAGCACCATGCTCGCTTTCAGCGCCGGTGTCAGAGGCTGGCGAGTTGTGGGGTGCGTTTGGAAACCTTCTCATTTTAACTGAAGAACCAAAACAGAAATTAGAACCATGAATGTTATTCGAAGAGGAATGGTTCAAAATTTGAAATGTGAAATTTTATGGCCTACTTTAGCATACCACTATCTTGGACAATTCATAAAAATTGTTGCGAATATAAACCAGGCCAGAGATCTCCTGTCGAAAAGGAGAAGCTGTAGTACATTTTTATGTCAATAAAAATACTTTTACCTGCAATAATACAGCTGCTATTAAAAATGAAAAAATTGCAAAGTAGCTTTTGTTATTGAAAGGACAAAGTCTTGCCAGATATACAGTGCTCTCAGATGCGCCTAGAAAATGAGATCTAAAACATTAAGAAATTAAAATGTATAATAGCAAAAGTGTGAAAGTTAAAGGGAGTATGGAAATGACTAAAGCATTTTCTGGTAAAAAATTCTTATTTTAGATATCTCAGTCTAAAACTTTGCGTCATAATTCGAAAATGAGAAATTAAGAATACAAAAGAAAACCCTTTTGTCACGTACATTCTTGCCACAAAAAACCAAGCCCGTGATCTTGGACGAAAACGTTGAAGTTCTCTTCACACACTATTTTTCCTATTAAACTCAGCCATGAACGTCATGATTATATTTTTCAGTGAAGTAATATCGTAATTTGAAAAATTTCGTGAAGAAAATTAAATATGACTTAAATAACAAGAGTTACTGAAAACTAGTTCAAACTCGAAAAAAAACTTCATATTGAACAAATGGCGCTTTCTCGATTCAAAATTGTTATATATCCTGTAACTCTAATATGCTTCCACTAGGCGCTACTTCCCGACTTCGCCCCCTCCCAAGTAACATCACAGAGACACCCAACTTAACCCATAACTTTTAACAGCTACCTGATCACCCTCAACAGCAGAGAACTACTGACTTCAACTATGAGACTCTGCATTAAGAAAGTAGGTGTAGCATGGGAAGTTCACTTCTAAAGCGAGTGAGAACGACCACCACACGGCCATAACTTATGCAGCTTACAAACCGTGTAGTTACGGTCATCTTCAATAGTACACGTATTCATAAATCCAGTGTTGCAGTATCATTGTTGTCACAGCAAGCATGAGGCCAGCTGCACTTCTTAAATCCAAAAATTTTGTAGAAAAGGATAATAAATCGATGAATCATGAACCATTATTCGACATTTAACATCCTTCAATTGTTTTTCCCGTCAATTTATGCAATGCCTAGTTTCATATTTTTTGTTCGTGGGAGTAAGTTTTTTTTCACAGTATGTAAGCAAAAAAAACAATACCTCTCACAGCGAAAGCATAACCGGTACCTCGATAAAGAGAAACCCAAAACAGTGCTAACATTACACTATGATTACGCACTATAAGATCCAATGCAAAACAAAACGAAGAAAAAATTTCGTACTGCAAGCGTTTAATATGAAAGCAACGTACGTACAAATCACTAAGATTAGATTCAATCATTTGTATAGATACCTGAAACGCAGTTTGATAGTTTATTTTTTCCATCACTAATTATTTATGAGTGTTCATTTTACCCTAACATATCAAAGCATTAACACAAAATTGTTGCAGATTTCCTGACATTCCTTGACTGAAACTGTCAGGTCGTTACAAATGAAATGTCTGAGTGTGTTACGCTCCAAATTTAGCAGTTATTAAATATTAAATTTTATCTTGAAATGTTGATGTCTAACAGTATTCAATACATCACTTCTTCAGATGCACTTCCTATGTCGGACGATGATGCGAGTTTTCTGAACCAAATAAATTTTTCTGCGATAAAAATAAATCGTGTTGCTCATAAAAATGAATTCCGTCATGGAACCAATGCATCACACACAGCTCGAAACAGCAAGAAGGTTTTTGGTGGAGATGTGGTGAATGAGCGTACTGTATTTCCAGAATTTGAAAATTTCGGTCAGGTGACTACTTTTGAAAATCAGTTCCGTGGCAGGCCATGACCATCACCGTTTGCTCTCCAAAATTCTTTGCTGCAGGCATAAATAAGTTCCCTATAAGATGATAAAAATGTGTTGATAATGTAGGTGCATTCTTTGATTAAACGACATTTCTTTTTGCTTAAGATAATGTAAAAATAGTTCTGATCAAAAGAGATATTTCATGTTTAGCGACTTTATTCTAAGTATCATGAACATAGAAGCTACCTCATATCTTCTGGTGCAACAAGTTTTTCATGGTTTTGTCAAGAAGCTTTACAGTCAGACCTTTTGTTCATTTCTGACGTAGAATTCTACTGGTCATCAGAAGGCACGGATTAGTAGGCCTTCAAGCACTAGTACGTACAGGCGACTGTGGCTCATCTCGGCATGCGGAATTTTTAAAAGAACAGCTGGTCACGGAATTCAACACTGGAGTTAATTGATTTCATGGGGTGTTTTCAGACTTTCATACCAACATAAAGTTCCAAGAGCTTCAAACTTGGTTCACAACTAAAAACTGCATATAAACTAGCGTAAATTACCTCTCATTACAATACTAAGTCTTTAAAATGACGAAAATGGAAGATTTAATCAAATTACTGAATAAATAACCAACTACAGAAAGTTAAAGGGAATAGCTTTTTTATGAAGCTTTGGATTTCGGTCTAAGGCGATATTGACATAGAAACAAACTTTTTTTATATATAACAATAATCGAGCCCAAACAAATCCAAAATTAAATTTGTATACCAAAAATAATTGATTGAATGTAAGTAAAGCTTATGTACAGCAAAATTTACTTGACCCATATGGCTAACCTAAATATAACCCATGAAAAATCATTCTCACCCTGTTGTTCTTAAGGTTTTAAACCTTCCCTTTTATCTTTAAAATATGTTAGACAAGTCAGAGGTAAGAGTCAGACTACTAACCCTGTCACTCAGGAGGAAACATGAAATTTATCGGCGTTCGACGATCACAAATACGTGAATTGCTAAGAATACTTGCCGTAAATAACGCGAAAGCTAACGCTAAGTATTGTCACAGTTGAACTGTTGAATTCTCTAAAATGATGTGAGAGCTAACGCCGTAACTCAACTTGTTGGTAAAAAAAATTTAAGCGTTTTTTTACGGAAAAAATTCGTGTTTCTTTTGGTGTATCTAAAATATTTTTGCAAAATGAAAGCTTACGATTATATTCCGATTCCCAAATCTTGGAAGTAACTATATTTCATTCAAGAAAAAATGTAAAACATTTCGTTCGTACATACATGGTTCACACAGCAATTTTTTAAAGAGAAAATTTTAATGAAAAGTTTAACTGATATACATAGTATCTTCCTGAAAAAACAGTTTCCTTAAAACAATTTTCACGAAACAAATCTAGGAAGACTAGACAACTATTTTGTTTCGCTTCCAGCCCGTATCACGCTGCTCATTTTCATTCACGGGCATTCGCAAGTCGCACGAAGAAAACTCGATGCGATTCAGTCGAATAAATCAACCATTCACCTCCATATGCATCAAAATGCTGTAGAACAATTCGTGTTGAAATAGAAACAGTTTCATTACTTTTCTGTCAGCATAAAAAAAGCTTTTCACGAAACAAAAGTCAATAGTTATAAAAAAATGCTATTGCGTATTCTGAAGCAGTTAATTTTCGACACCAAGAAGTAGATGCAGCGCGCTACAGTTACAGGTTTAGACTTTCTCGTTTCAGAGCGCTCTCCATTCGATAAAAAATTGTCATTATGGCTATTATTACCCCTATTTTGGGCTACTAAACAATTTAAACAAATTTTTTACATAATTCCATGCAAATATAATTTGTTATAATTTGTCTGAATAACAAAAAATAGGGCATGAACTTGTTAATTTAAAACAATTAACAAGTTACTTCAGTGTATGTGACTAGAAACTATTTTCTCTTTTCAAAGTAAATTTATAAATCTTTTTTTGAGGAAGGCGCACGTGTCTTTCGAAGATTTTCATTTACATTAAAAAATTTACAGAAAAAGGAGAAAGATTCTGCCTCTTCCTTAAATTGTAGTTGTAAAATTAACTACGTTTTAATAGCTTGAGAGAAGTTCCTAACCAGACGTGACGTCAATATTTCATCTGGTTGCAGCATAAAAAAGTTCTGTACAACACCGGAGAGTTAATTTTCAAAACAAACTACTTATACATACTGCAATTGGCATGCGTCTTTACTTAGAAAGGCATGAATCGTGAGAAAAATAAAAGGCATGATATTATTGTAACTATTAAGTTTCTTCCTATTGCACCAAGTCAGAGCCAAGCACACGCTGTGCTTAGTATTCGCGAAAAATTTGAAGTTTCAGGAAAGGGTGAGGCTAACTTCTATGTATATTTTTAGTTTCTAATTTTCCGCTTCTGAACGTCACACTTAGAAATTTCTACAATCAGACTCAAATGAAAGGTTAGCATTCAGATATGATACTTCAGTAGCACTACTGAAGATCACTAATGATATATGAAATACGAATTTCGGTCCGGCTTACGTAAAGAACGGCCGACTTAAAAAAAAAAACAATCATTTTTAAAAGTGTCCAACACGTTGCCTTCGATTGCCTGATTGGTGTAAAACTTCACTTTGTACGCATAGTCACTAGACGGACCTGAAAAAATTACAGAACCTAACCTAAGTGGTACGCATACGTACCACTTCGGAGTCAACGTGTTAAGATTCATGCAATAACGAACTATGTAATTTCTTCGTTTCCAACTCCTAAATTAATAAAGAAAATAAGGGAGCGTCCTTTGCGTTTTAAGAAATTAACCTAGAGTGCGTCTGATCCAGAACAGTTCGTACAAAAATGTAGTTATCTATCAACAGTTATCACAAACACAATCACGACTAAAACACCGGGAGTAAATTATTTATCTCTAGACTACGACAGTGTGTGCGTCCAGACTGAGATACTAGTAAAACTATTTTGTTATAGACAAGAGCTATGATAATTTATCATTTTGGGAAGAGATTACAGCTCCCAATGAAACATATGATCTGTATCGGCAACAACGTTACTGGACGGCACTACAATGTATTAAGTAAGTTAAAAGTCATTGGAAGAAGTACGTGTTCCACAAACAATAAGAACGTATTCCTAAAGAATTGCAGGCAAGAAAGGAAAAATTCGAAACCCAAAAGCAAATTTTTAAGAATTATCTTGAACTAACTGTCAGGGGATGGCAGAAGAGAGAGTTCAAAAGTTCAGTCAGAAAAAGAACAAAAGGAAATTAACATCATTAGCCAAAAACAGACTAGAAATAAAAAAAATCCAGCAACATGTATCCAGGTAAGGCTAACTCGAACATATTTAGGCATAATCTTCCGAACATTTCTTTAACATTATAGTTCACTTCGTCTACTTTCCTACATGATGGGCATCTGGAAAACAAATAAATTTCTCAATAAATACTAGAATCAATATCTCTGTCCCAAAGATAACAAAATTTCTCCTGTGACAAATAAAAAAACTTTTTGTCGCGCTGTACATTGCGCTTCATACTCAAATAATAACATATATACTAACCTAGTATAAATCAAACAAAGTTCGTCTTCGTGGAACAAATACGACTTTAAAAAAAATCGTACCGCACCTTATGTATGTTGGTTGCCGGACAGGTGATCTTGAGATGAATTTCACACACAAAGAACGTCTGCTACACAACCACTACCGTTTAAGTGAACACTGCAATTGACGTTCCCAGAACCAGGCGTGAACGTATATAAAGGTAGTGAACCCCTACTTTACTTGAGGGATGAGTGGGGGTTACGAAAATGAGAGTTCGCTGTTCTAGGCCGGTAGGAAGAAAAAACTCAAATTTTCTTTACTCATCCTAATCGAAAAAATCTAATGTACCAACTAATAAGTATAAATCATATTTCATATTTATAGTAATGAATGGAACTGGTAAAAATTGTTTAACTCCAGTCACTCCTGGCTTTGGTTATCTGGTGCACTGTATAGAGAAACAAATTGCTGAGATTCTTTTATCGTTCTTGATGCTCCACTAAAAATTATATCGAAATTCTTTCTGAGATAGCAGACATCCTATTCTTGAACATCTCAATGTCAGTCAGAGTTTAAATGTCGGTCATCTCAATGTCGGTCTCTTAAATTATAATAAATCAGCGAATCTTTTTCTAACACATTTTAAAAAAATTTTGACGCTCTCAGTTAAAATGAGAAAAAAATAAAACACAATAAAAAACTTTTGTCGAACATCAGCGAGCAAATCTATTATATTCTGGCAACAAGAAAAAGTACTCGGTGTAGTTTTTCCTATACATTTGATGAAGAATATGGCAAAGCTACGACTCTTGAAACTTCTCTAGATAAGTAGTAGGGGAAACAAGTGGTCCAAGACGTCTATGCAGAAACACAAGGGGCTGAATTTTGATGCTTCAATCTCAACCTGGCAGCAACGCCTAAACTGATGAAGCTCTAACATATTGACTACGTGTTGGTCCTCATGTGTACCACTAGGTATATTATTTAAACCGCAATTTTGAACAACCGTAGTAACGTGTTAAGTCCCACGTGAATTGAACTCCAACAATCAGTACATAAGTTTAAAAGAATGCCTCAGAAAAAGAATAGGGATGATTCTCCTGTTTTGCATCATCACAAACAATAACTACACACAAAGACTACGTGATTATGACGGACATAATGTACGCACATGTATCACCATTTTCAGATGTACCTTGAAATTATACTGTTCAGACAAATACAGTGTATACATGCCACTTTTTCATTCTTCAACACCATTGCTTTAGCCTTCATCGTCAGCCATTAAGCCTTATTTATTTCGTTTTCACAGATTTGCCTTCATTGACGATTCAAGTATATTCTTTATACTTTAGCATAATATAAGTTCAAGTTAAAGGCAAAAGTCTTCGTATACAGAGAGACTAAAAGTAAAATTTCAGAGTTATTATAAAAGTACATATCTACGTTGAAAAAAATTATATATTCAATCCTTGGTATACCTAATTCGTTGTTTTTCTGTATGCGTATCTACTGAAAATTGAATGGTTAGTCAAAAACAGAAAGAAAAACAGCACAATAATAACTACATCAATAATCATTATAACAACAATATTAACACAAGTGCCTTGGCTTGTATTACCTCCCACCTTGGAGTTTGCACCTAATGTCTAGTGCTGAACTTAGCAGGGATAATGTACCTACGTCCTACTTACACGAATCAACTTTTTTCATTACGATGATAATAAACTTCATCTTATTATTGAAATAGAAATAGTAATCTTCACCTGTTCTGTACATATTCTACTAAATTTAAATCTCAGATGTCACCCTCTGCACGAAAAAGTCGAAGAGGTTAAATTTAACGTTTTACGTAATTGTTGACAACGTCTCGGGAGCGACAGAAGTTTGAGATCCTACTTTTGTATGTATGTAACTCTAATAACAGTAATTTACCTGTCGATACGGAAGAAAATTCCAGAGCTTATACTATAGCTTATATCAAAAAGTAGGCATTATACAAACGTGACTTTCCACTCACCATCAATTTTCACGCGTCTTATCTCTGAGCTGCGAGACTGCGCTCGGCAGGAGGTTAATGTGGATGTAAACGTTTACTTTTTACTTATTTGCTCAGATAAGAGAGTAACCTCCAGTAGAAAATAATAAATAAAGACAGCATTTGAGAAGAAAAAGAAATATATGTTTAATCATCTTTAAAATATGTTTACTACATCGGCTGAGACGTATTTTCGTGCTGCTGTTTCAGTGATGATGTGAGCATGTAAGCAACCGATTAACATTTCCTTTTCTTTTGTCTTGAGATTTCAGTAAAAACCTCATTATCTGTTGGACGAACCACAGCGATCTTTTTATAGTTGCTGTAGCTCTGCTGAAAATGACAATACCACCATTTGTCAAATCTCCAATTTCCCATTTTGAGAACTGCCATCGTTATCCAAAACACAAATTTGCTCAGATATTCTACCTTTGGGCTTGAAAGACGACATCTATTTTTATAGAAAATAGGTATTTTAACTCGCCAAAAGTCTCATGAAATTTTGAAAAATTTCTGCAGATAGGTCATGTTTTATGTGTTTATTTTTATCACAAAAATGTCTGCTTTACAGCACGTAGGCATTTGTGAAATCAAAACAGCTAGTTCACCCCTTAACTAGATTGTTACATTGCCAGTAACTACGGAGTACCGTACATGTAGGTGTAAAAATCTTGAGTTAATTAATCCCGCTTCCATGATTTGATGTTGTAGTTTTTGGTGTGCCATAAGAAAAATACTGTACGTAACAAGCAAAAATTTATGTCACACAGTTTTCAAAATGAGGCATTCACAAGCCAATAATTTTTGCTTTACTAATTTTACTCAGGACAACAGAAGGCGTAACTTCCTCTTCGGATGTTTGTTCGTTTCGAATTCTTCTCCTTGAGATTCAGTCAACAGTAATCTACAGAAGACACTTCAGTTTCCAAGATTTAAATGTATAAACAAAAATCCCATGTGTAGATTAGCCCTATGAAACAACAGCGAAGTTTGTTTTAACCTTTAAATGTTTCTAGGTTTCCATGTTTGGTCCAGGTCTACAATTCGTCAAGTCTGATTTCAGTTCAAAAGTTCCTAATTTTGATTCTCGCTCAAGTTTTCATGTCTAGTTCTGGTTCTCAGAACCTTAAGTTCAATTCTATGTCTCGAAGCCCCATGTTTTGGTTCGAATTCTCAAGCTCCTAAGTCTAATTGGTTCTCAAATTCTCATGTCTGGTTCTCAGGTCCATAAGTCTGAAAGACACTTGAAAAAAAGAACCCAAAAGATTTATTTTTCAATTCCACCGTCTTGTGTACTATAGGTGTGAGCAAAAAAGGCTGTGGTAGGTGCATTCCTGAGGGTCAAGGTCAGTAATCGTTCTTCAGAAATAATAAAAAAACTTCAGTTTCGTTTCTTAGCTTACGTTGGTGGGTCACGTCTTCCGGCATGAAACCAGGAACCTGGGTAGAAATATTATCTTTATATTCCTGGTGTAACAACCGCAGCCACAATAAACCCAGAACATAAATAAAGAAAAAGCATACATTTGTCACGGCGGAAAAAGATGGCCTTATTTAACTGGAGAGAGATACAGTGTTGTAATCCAGGACTTCTTAGATATTATTGTTTATACTTTTAAATTCAAGGAGCTATTCTGGAATGCCTAAAAAATTTCCTGACACGTGATTTGTTTCTCACACTGATTGCAAGGTTATATATCTGAATTCATGCACATTAATTGATGCCATAATGAGATTTTTACCAAGTGACATGCCGTGTTTGACATCGTTCGTAATGACAAGCCCGTAGGGTTCAGTCTGTCGAATGAAAAAACGTAGTGCGACCTCAAACAAACAAACAAACAAAACAAAAACGTATATTTGCAAAACATGATTACGATATTCATTCGCTGGTGTACCATACGATTTCAATTGATTTTGAACTCATTCACAACCTTTGATTATTTGAAACTGCAATAATTTCGATGTTATTTTCAAGGCTCAAATACATTTATTCCCACATGCATGAATTCAGTTTGTTTACACGATATTGGTTCAAGTCTAACGTCAACGTGGAACATGAGTACATCCTCATACGTCTCTTTGATGAAATCGTACGTAGTTATTCAGTTCCTTGCACATAATTTTGAAGTTTAGTCTCACAAATAGCGAAGGCTCGACGTGTTCAGTATCGTAATTAGAAGTAAGCTTTCAATCAAACCCAGCCAAAATCATGTTGAAATGCACAAACCTCAATGCATTACCCGAGACCACGTTATTCTTTCTGAAACGCCATACGAAACTAATAACATGGAGAAAAAACCAAGCTCCCTCTACTTTTTTTATTTTTCTTCCAAAAGAATAGAAGCACAGAAACTTACATGTTCTAGGAATTTCATTTACGTGTCATGCTGTTACACATAAAACATGCGTAAGCAACACAAGAAGAATAACAAAAACCAACAGGGTATAGTAAATCAGGGTCTGCCTGTACTACTACCGCAGCCGCAACCCATTATTGACACAATGTACTACCGTCCTATGCAGGGAAAGACAGAAAAAGGAGGAAAAGTTCACATTTATCTGTCAGCAATTTCAAATTCCGCAAAGGCGTCAGTATTTGGATTATTACATGCAAGATGCGCATTTTTATCAGCATAGGCAGCAACATTGATCAAGCGCAATTCATAGCGATGTTTAACGAAGTATGCAACAAGTCACAACAAATATATCTCCTGTTTTTTCCAGAACGTATCCGTTGCCTGACCGACTTCCTGGTAGCAAAACGAACGCTCATTCAGTATTACTCATCAATAAATTGAAACAATGAGACGCATTTATAATTATAAAACTTTACTCCTAAAATTACAGCATAGGCCACATAACATTTAATCAAGAATACAAAGTCAAAATTCCTTGAGGTAAGATTCAATACTAACACAGCCATCGCGCGCTAAGGCTGTGTAAATTTTACGTTCTGAACCAAATTTAAGGGAAACGAACATACTCCTTTACCTACGAGCTAAAAGAAACGAATGAAAAAGCAAGTCTATGAAAATTCACAGTGAAAAAATTCTCAACGGAGATCACGAAGACCAACCTAATCCTCGGCGAACATGAAACTGACGAGGGTTTTGGTACATAAATGGTGGAAATTTCCGCTTTGGATATTAAGAAGTAGAGTTACTCGTCAGAGAACATGATATTAATGGGAATGTTGGGCCAGACTTTGGCGTGGTGGCGAGTGGCGATGCGGTCGAAGGCGAGCTGTACGGCGGTCTCCATGGCGTGCAGCTGGGGCGCCGCTGCTCCATAGAGCGCCTTCATCTCGCGACTCCTCACCACGTCGGGATGCTCCTGCATCAGGCATGCCATATCAAAATATGCACACACGGAATCTTTATTCAAGTTATATTATTCTATGAGATTTGGAAGTGTTAGCACATACCCAAGGGATGATGTATTAAAATTTGTATAGAGAGTCTCGTATTTTTTGTAGTATTCTATCCAACGCGATCATATGTCTCTCACAAGTCTGAATATGCAATGCATAACAGATATTATACTAAAATGATACGAGAATGTTGCATTTTATTCACTACACTGTTAACGTGATTGTTAATGTCAAATGCTTTTAAAGAACTGCGATTCTTTTAGAACACATAATCACATTATCAATGTATTGTTCACTAAAACATGAACACTTAGCAATTAAAGCATGAAAACTTAAATCACAGGGAAGAGCTGATATCAATACGGCAAAAGTAATACCTTTTGCAGCGTGATCTCGTCGCCTTGCTGAGAGATGAGAGCGCTGCCAGCAGCGGCTGCTCGCTGCAGCAACACGGCTGCCTTCTTCTTGGACCACTCCTCTTTGTGTCTGATGGTCTGCTGCATGAACGCCAAGAACTCTTCACTCACTGGCGGCTCCTGCTCGTCGCTCAGTGACATCCCACCACGCATCTGCGAAGTCAGCTCGCTTGCTGACTCTTGGTCGTCGTAATATGTGTCATAATCATAATCTTCCTGCGCGTTTACGCTTAAATTAGAGTCAAATTTCTTCATTCCAGTATAGTTTGCGGCTTCATCGTAGTAGTCACCGTAGCCTTCGTGTGCGCGAGAAGCACCGTCACGTAGAGTTGCATCATAGTTCTCCCTCTTGTTAGAGCTTGCAACATGGCGTCCACCGCTAGGTGCCTTCTTCTTGGATGTAACGTTCCGGTCAGAGACGTTCAAGCGCCTACGGGCACGGCTGCAACGTCGACTCTGAGAGTTGAGGAGCAGCTTGTGCTCATAGCACAGGCGAGGGGAGAGAGGGTTGGGTGTAGGAGATAATGGAAGCCATTTGCCTTCAGGAGGCAATGGTGCTGCAAATGCACTTTCGTAACCTTTGTGTTGCTTCTGACGCTGCTCGAAAGGGAAGTTTATAGAATGAAATTGATTCATTCAATTGCAAATCCGAAAACTAGAACTACTTTGAAAGATTTTACGCATCGATTACTGATTTCAATGACCTCTTACGATTTTCATCGAACGCTGAAAAAATCAGGAATCTAAACTAGATACCACCAATCAAAGTTATTGTGCGGGAGAAAATATTAACTAAGGGGAGAGCTATGCCACGGTAGCGAAGAACAATGAAATGCAAATGGCACAGTTTCCGAAATAAAGAAGCTGAATCGTCAATAATACGGTAATTATTTGACAAAATGTGGTCAAATTAGAGTTTACAGATGGACTTAATCGACCTCAGTTTTAATGTTTGATAATAAAAGTAAAAAATTAGGAGTATCAAAATTTAAAAAAAAATCCTGTATCGAAAAACGTGACTTCCGAAAGCAATGTTACTTTATTCTGTGAATGAAAACTTAATTTCATTAACCCAAAATTTACTCACAATATAGTTTTAAAACGTGTTGAGAGACTGATAAAAATATGTACAGTAACATAAACAAAATAAAAATGCTACATCAATTGTCAGTGTTTGGTCATTTATTTACAAATAAATATCCAATAAAATCATTCACACGCCAGATTTTTTATTCCACACTCCAAAAATTCAATTATTTATTAACTATTATTAATCATCTTATTCACTAATATTCACTAACAAACCCCATTGACACTTTCAAAATGATCTTCACAATATGAATCAAAATAAAACTTTATTCAAATAATAGCAAAAAAAATCAGGATATCAGAAGGGACCCCTCGTAAAAGAGAAGACATGAGCAGCTCGTGGAGATGAACAACCGACGTGAGATAAAAAAGAACTAACACAATAGTGATACAGGTCTGGAAATTAGCCCCTAAAACAAGAAAAAAAAGAACGAAACCTACTTAACTCTGAAATTACGTACACAACAGTCTCTCAGAATCAGTGTAACTGGCCACCGTTTGTCGCACGAAATAAAGAAAAACATGACATACAAAATTTGCATTCCAAAGTATACCCAGAAGAATAACACAGGAAAAATCCTCTTCCTCTAGGACAAGCTCAGGAATCTTGACACCTGCTTATACGCGCATGAAAAAATCTCTCGATACACTGTAGGGATTATCCTTCAACACAACTCCTGAAGTAAGGAAAAGTTCAAGAAAACCACAGTTTTCTTATCTAGTTTTGCACAGCCTTACGATAAGACCAAGTCTCATCCTATCCAACGCTCAGTTTATCGAGACTGGAGTTCGATACGCTTAGCTAAGCTTAATTCTCACCAAGAATACTGAAGTCGTCGAGGCTCTTAGGGAAAACACTGAAAGAAGCCTTTCCATTTGTAAATTATATGTTCCTTTGTTAATACATAGGGCGAAAATCAATGCTAAATATAATTTTGTTTGGAAAAAGGACATGACATTGACGATGCATCACCCTGCCGCTACCTTATTTCTGCAGCTTTGAGCCTGGCGCTCACAGGGACACACGTCCGAATCAGCGGCGTGCCGCAGTACAGAGATGTGAGTGCTGTACATTAGCGTGCTGTAGTGGTTCCAGAAGCGCGTAAACTCCACTGCCTCGTACCATGGAGGCTTTTGTGGCACGGAGTCCGCCACGCTGCAATGCAAACGCATCATGAAACAAAGAATTATTCGTGAAATCATTCTCTATATACGCTCTGCGATAGGGAAAATATACCAGAAAAGAAGAACGTATGCGTAGAATAGAAATTTTGAAAATATTTTTGAAATATTAATACGTTTGACAATAAAGAAAAAATGCGCAGAAAAATTATGTGAAAATATGGCATGAAATATTAACAAAACATACTCCAAAATAATGAAAATGCGCCTTAAAAGAATCAAATATGGCGATGAATACGATGAGTCAGCATGCCACCAAATAGTACTAAAAATTATCCTAGGGCACTCGTCGTAACAAGCGTGATCAATGCAGCAGTAAACATTTTTACGGGATACACACTACTGTGACTCATGAAAAACAAAAACAAAATAATAACCAATGAACATGAGACAGCAACGAAAAGAATACCCAATCCGAATTTTATCGTCTGACCGGCGCTAATTTTCGTCAGCATTAACCGGTAATTATCGCCTTTTCTTACGATAAACCGATGATATCTTACGATAAACCGGTAATTATTATCTGAAAAAGACTATTTTTATCGTCTTTTCCCTATGCTTGGAATGACGGTAGGAATAAGACTGTAAAGACCGGTCAATATCGTCGGCGAATATTTCATCGTCTGGAAATACTTATAATTACCGGTAATAACCGGTACTATTTCTATCGTCGGAAGTTCCTATTATAAACGATGATTATCACCGCAAATCGATGATTCTCTCCGGTAAACCGACGAAAAAATTCGGATTGGGTAGAATGAAGACTAGAGAACATCTCACTTGAAAGGACCTCTACTGGAGGCGACGCTGCTGCTTCTGTTGCGCTGCTTCCTCTTCTTGTTCCTCTTCCTGCTCCTGCTGCTTCTCACGCTGTCCACTTGCGACATTGTGTCTAATGATTAATTGGTCCTTAAAGAACTATCGAGCCTTAGCTGAAAACAGAACGAACAAAACATAGAATCAAATACACAAAAAACTCCAAATTTTAACCGATTCGGTGACTTGGACGCATAACCAATAATGATCCACTTCGAGAGCGACCGATGCTGACATCCATATATAGAAAAAACTAAATCTGAATTCAAACGTATTGATCTTTTTTCTTAAATGCAGGGTGACTGCAGATACGTACATTTTTTCTATAATGCTATAATTTGTAACTATCAAAACTAGAAGATTGAAATGTTTCATTACAGAAAACAGAACATTACAGAAAATAGATTACAGAAAAATACGTCTTCATTTTCATTGAAAAGCCTTGCAAATGAAGCTATTAACAGTAAACTAGACTACACATTGGAATGGCACTATTTTAGTTTCCTTATACGTCTTCACTGTGAGCATAGTTGGTTGGAAGTCATTAATTTTTACTCGAAGTATGATTCGAAGCATCCTGTTGATGGTTTTTAATTTCTTACTTGATTCCGTGGTACCTCTCTCCATAAAATAACTGCAAAAATAATGCGAAGATATACTTGCAAGCAATGCAACGTTACTAAATTCTTTTCATTCATAAATCTAGAAGCTGCGTATTAACTTATTCTCTGGCAGTTAATACTCAACGAGTATTTCTAGTGTCTGTCTTCACTCAACTACGTCTATCACTGACAAAGGTAAATCTTTCCGTATTCTGTAAAATGGTTGTGGCAGTATTAAGTTGGACGCTGTCTTACAGAAATATTAACCTTCAACTGATTAAGGTTTTTTAAATTTACAATCTACGAGTCATACTACAGAACGAACACTCAGTCCCCCATACTGTCTGTTGTTGTGCTTCTCTTGGTAGATGAGGGATGAAAGAATCAATTTTACCTTTTCATAAGACTGAAAAACAAAATTTCGAGAAGTATGTGTGCAAATCGGTGAATCATACAATAATCCTGTGAAAATGTTAGTCAAATAATTGAAAAAATAATCATTTAGATCAAGCCGTTTACTACCTAGGTACTGGTGTTGCTTCAATAGAGCAGATATTTAAAACAGCTTCATATTTTGAAAACAAGAACCATGGTCAGAATAAAATGAGTGGGAAAAGTGGGGGAACCTCACTTCTCCCCAGCGAGAGCATAACAGCCTTCGCCTCCTGCACTGTAGCCAATAGTGTCCACTAAAGTGACCCTTTCTGATTCAAATACTATTATTTCTTTCTCGTATATAGTTAACAAGTCACCATGTTAACACGTTGATCTAGTTGTGTGTATACTAAAAACAGTCTGGCATTTGTGCTAATACTAATTTGCTAACGCGTGATGAATTTTATGGCACGACCAGTCGTTAGGGCACATCGAAAGTGATATTTATCTACTTGCTGGAAGACGCAAAATGAGTAACATTAATACTCATAAGCATTTCAAACAAGTTTGCTCTCTCAAGCAGCGCAGAGAGAGAGAGCTTCAACAATGACACAGTCTCCAAGAGACGAAGTACTGAATAATGAAGTAAACAAATGATGCACCAAAGATACCCGTCCAGTACAACTACCTCCCTCGCAACAGGAAGTGAGAGGGAGAAAATTCGAAAATACCGCCAACCCATGTAAGAAATGTAACAAACCCCGTATCAACGTGCTGCTAAACGTGATGTTTTAGCGATAGCTTTGCTAAAGAACATCCTACGGACACGAAATTTCGACGAGACATAGGCATGATGGTCACTACTTTAACACTTCCATATTCCTCTTACGATAGGTCATAAATCCTATCTACATCTAAGAAGTACCCGGTCCTAATGCACGTTGGAAGAAATTTCCCTCAATCATTATGTCACGGGACGCTCAAGACTCCATAGTCTTGTGAGAAAACAGACAATGAAGTCGCATAGTGAAAGCTTTCTAAATCCAAAAGTGCAAAAATTAAATCTACCTAGCACTATATCCTGATGATGTTACAGACCTTTTCTAATCAGAATACATGGCAGCAAGGCATAGACAGTCGTTTCCTTACAAAATACATTAAACAAGCTTAAATGAATTTTTGGCGTTTACAAAGTTCAACTCAACAGGAGAATAAAACCAAATAATAAAAATCACTCTTTTCATATAACACATACGACCCAAAGCAAATTTGAGGCCCAAAGACTACACTCCTAATAACCTCATATTTAGGCAAGTCAAGGAACAGATACGGTAAGCAGCAGCAAATGCTCGTCCCGGAGACAGATGATCTCAACGCAAAACATATTTTTCAGGGTGAAAATGGTATTATTATCAAAGCAAGATTGATGTATCTCCGCTATATTATTTCTTTAAAATTATTTTAGCCACTGCTTTCAATCCCCCTCACAGGAAACGAGTTTCAAAACCAAGATAGGGTATAGAGTAAATGATGTTGTGACACAAAACAAGCGAACATATTGAAGACATTCGTCTGAAAAAAAAACGATTTGATAGAGCTTTTATTCTCGACAATTTTTTCAAGTACTTGAAGAAAACTAGTACAAAATTCTTTTCAAAGACGGCCATCTGATGCAATATATTTTAATAGTTGTCGGGAGCACACACAAAACGATTAGTGTATATTAGAGCAAAAAAGCTAACAGTACGAGCTGCAGCGTGATCGAATGTGTGTAGTAAATATTAAAACTTTCTAAGAAACTAAAAACATGCCGAAGAACTGTGCTTTTTAACACGTTGCCTCCGATTGCCTGATTGGTGTAAAACTTCACTTTGTACGCATAGTCACTAGAAGGATCTGAAAAAATTACAGAACCTAATCTAAGTGGTACACATACGTACCACTTCGGAGTCAACGTGTTAAAGCCCCTGGGAGATAGTCAGGTGCGAGCGATAATTTCTTGGCGAGTTGTCGAGCAATGCATAGAAGTAGTAGTTTGGTGCAATCTCTTTCAATGCTGATCATCATTTTTTTGTAGTATGTTCGATATTCAGCAAGTCCACGATCAGTAGCAGTGCGGAATTTCCGAAGTCCGGGTCTCAGACTTCACAGTTGACTTGAGTCTAATGTTACAATGCGGCTTGACGCCCTTTTCTCGTCATTAAACATGACGTCCAAGTAATTCTGTTGAGCCAATGCACAATTCGTAATAGAAAAATAATCTCCATGTTCATAAAGCTTTGTACAGCATAATAAAGGTAAATACTATTATACTGGCAAGCCCACGTAATGCAAACGAAACCCAACATGAGCAATTATATAACTACGTTGATTTAGAGCATTTGATTTTCAGACCTACAAGACAGTCGAACTACAATGGCACCCAGTTGTTATCCTCTCCTAACCAAGCAAACCTCAAAATAAAACTTCAAAAGAAATTTTCCAAAGAAAAAAAGAAGATTGATAAGTATGTGGAGGACACACCATTCTTAAACAGCAGGGCCGTCGTGTACACGAGCGAGACACACACATCTCACACAAAAAATAACGGAAATACATACCAACAAAAATTGTAGCACGAGAACAAGGAGTCGGGCAATAACGTGAGTCAGCCCCTCGACGCATAAAGCCGTAGGGAAAAATATAAGACTTATTTTACCATGAAATTTACCAACCATATGCTCTTTAAACTAACCAGCGCAGCTGAATCTGTCGCAGGTATATCAGGACCCATTTGCTCGGCGCTATTCAAGGCCGATACAAACAAACTGCATCTAAAAAGAGATCAGACACCTACTACCAACTGACGATTCATCAATGTGTCAAAAGATCAACACTTTCAGAGCACCAATAAATGCCTAAAATTAGAGTTTAGCAACTGCTGTCACTGAACGACCATATCAATGGCAAGTTATTTGAACAACCGAATGATGTGGAAAATCATCATGAAAATTCACATATTGTAGACACTCAAGTTGAAAAATAGTGACTTATATCGACCACCCATAGCAGACCACAGGCGACCAGAAAATTCAATTAAACAGTCAAATTAAATAGTTAATCGGAAGAGCAGTGGATTCGACTGCAGGGCTCTTAGCAGCACTTTGAGAACTCGAAGCTCTCAATAATAAATATACTGAAAGATTTACTCAGTGTCTACCAATGCTAAGATTCACAATGCACTAACAGAAGCCTGACAAACAAAATAAGATGGTATTACACGCGTGCATGAAAATGTAAACCAAAAGAGAAAAGTAAATAAGATACAACTCAAAGCTACCCGCATGAAAATGTAAGCAATAAATTAGATAAATAATACACGTTTTCAATAAATACTGGCGAAGAAAATACCGAAGGAGATTCGCTGAAATTGAATGCAAATAAAAATCTGAAATAAACGTCAACGAGAAACTTGTCCGAATTAAACATGAAAAGAGTAGTGAAAACATTTTTCGCATGTTTCTGAATAGTAAAGCACGAAATTTAATCAATAAACTTTGCAATTCTCTCGTAACTGTGTTTGCCTAATTACAGCGAACACTTCCAGGGCCGCTTTGTGTTCATGTTCAAAAGAGGAAGATATTAAGCCGTCAACAGTGTGCTGAGAACGTGCCGTGCTGAGAACGTGCTTTACCGATTGATGCATGACAATCTAGCAGCTTTACTAACGGGAAAAACGCTCAGCATTATGGGCAGGAATTCATTTTTCATATCATCTTATCTCAGCTGATCGCAAGAGACATATAATAACAGGGACGATCGCGGTAACTACATAGTACACATGTATAAATTCTAGAATAAATAAAATAAAGTCATATGGAAGAACTACTAAACCAAACTAGATACCTAACAGTTCACCAACATTATACAAACAAAAAACTGTAAGACCAATTCATGAGCAACAATCGAGTGGAAAGTACGCACGTCCACCAAGAGACAACTTTACATTCGAATTGCCAATGACTTTTGTCGATTACAGTACGTTACACGAAAATTTACGAGCATTCGACGATAAAGCGAGTACGAACAAAAACTTCTGATCTACATGAAAAGTGAAGGAAGAGAAGAAGTAATTACAAAACAAAAATAGCTTCCATGACATTGTTACTAGTGATGAAAAAACATGTATTTTACGACTCAACGTAAGATCAAAATGAACATAAACTAGGGATAATTTTTCATTGCCTAGTCATTAGTGAGAGAACTGCAATGCACTGTTTATGGTTACTGATCATATAGAGATCTCGCACACCTACAACAGTAATCAAACAAACCTGGAAAAACACCAACAGCGACACTTTTAATAATGAATCTTATAAATAAAATATAAAAAATAGACAATTCTACAAAAAAATACGCTGCCTCCAGCAAGCATCCTTCCATATTTTAGAGCAGATATTTAGAGCAGCTTTCTGTTTTGAAAACAAGAACCATGGTCAAAATAAAATTAGTGGGAAAGTGGAGAAACCTCGCCGCTTCTCAACGAGGGAATTCTGAAAAATTCTGAGGTCTCTCTTTCGTTGAATAAAATTTCAAGGTTGGTGGATGTGAAGTGTCAAGGAGGCATCTACACCATGCGTCATTTTACTATCACACATGTGTTCAAACACATACAAACATTTACAGTACACAGCACACCTGTGCACTACGTCGACAAAAAATTATTTTAAGTATTTTATACATCTCCATTCCAATTAGGCTTCCTGTAACTCTCTCGTAATGAAAAGAAATAGCACTGTTAATATAAAAACAATACTTTCTATCACCATAGAATTACCTCCAGTCAAACGCAAGTTTATATCTCATCTAGTATTAACTACCGAAGCAACAATTCATAAAAAACTGTGTTAAATTGGGCATTACTCTCGGCAGTATCACACAGCCCTAACTGACCATATTCACACTGAAGCAGAAATTTTCATTCACACAGCACCATGTCAACCTCTTCTGATGAAACACAGGAAAAAGGACAATAATTTCCAACAAAATAACCACCCGGAAATCCCAACCGTCGAATTAATCCCCCGGCAAAAAACTCTTCAACATACACAAGACACATCCAGCCAGTACCCTCACACAGTACAGCACGCAGTCCAACACAGCGGCCTTTCTATGAGCAGTAGCCAGCAAAATGATCAATACTTTACGATCAACCACCATCTATTCGCAACAGAAATACACCTCGCTAGGTCAGCGTTTACTCATTCTGAATCCAATGCAGTCATAACCTCACTCAGTACACACGGGCTCGTATGTCTCGACTACCACACTATGCCATCAGTCACATGGCTTGTCTCGAACAGCAAACACAGTTTTGAAAAACAACAGGATTTTACATCACACAACGTATCATTTTATAACTACTGCACAAAAATGATACCTTAATCCAGTGAAAGAGGTAACCTTTGAAGGAGAGAGAGACACATTAAGCATCAAAAACTATAACAGTCTGTCCCAGAGCAGCACTTAGTCCCCTAACTGCACTGAAAGATAATCCACTTGAATTGCTCTACGGAGGGACTCATCTTGGAAAAATTGTATTGAATGAATTATAAAAAATATTGAATAGTATTAACGAATAATGTAAGATAAACCAAATACAAAAACAATTAGTTCGTAACAAGTACAAATATTTTGACATAACAAGAGTTTCTAGGACGTTACAGTATTGGAAGCAGGTCTACTGCAAGCAGTGATAAAGCAAAAGAAATAAATAAGCAAAGTTAAATTTGGCGCATGAACGAACATTAAAAGTAACAATTTTTACCCAAATGGTCAAAAGAGGACGCACATGATGTATGAGTTAAAGAGATAATGGAATGACCGTAAAATATCACGCATGGACATAGTGTACGACGTTAAATAAAATTTCAAATATGAGACAACAGACATCATCATAATATGGAACAAGATCTGTCTGAACAAATGAATATCAAGTAATGGAATAACGCATCCTCATCCAGAGCAGGTCTGTCAAATTTTTCCAGTCTTCCAACCAGAAAATTACGTAACAAAAGCGGCAAGTCATTTTTGGCTTTAAATTTATATTTTCAGGTAAAAGATGCCAGCACATTATTTTTAAAAAATAATGGGAAAGTAATTATAACTTAAGAAACCAAACGAGAATGAGAGAAAGGCTTAACAAAATACATTGCAGCAACAGAAAAAACATGAAAAGGAAATGTGAGTGTAACAAGTCACCAAACGAAGTTCAACACGACATACAAGCAACACACCTTATAACTTAAATTAAATATTTCTGGAAACAAACGCAACTCGGCACCCAACAACAAAATAACTATGCTTCTACAGTTCAAGAACGCACACCAAACAGCTGTGAGAAAAGTTAGTTCAAACGCTTTTAAATAGAAAATCAACCTTGAAATGAAATCAAGTACACTCAACAGAGGGCATCATTAGTCACTGTCAGATTGGCTTCCGTAAACTTTCCGCCCTGAATCAAACCTTTTGGAGTTTAATAAATATTTTACATATATTAGCGATTAAGATGCGTGACTGACTATCGTATACTGACGATTCCGTTTTCTAGACTTCAGCGAAATTCATCGAAAAATGGTTTTGCAGTCGGCAATTGTACTGAACAAACAATCGCCGTTTGAAGTTGAAAAGCTAAATAATCTCATATAAAGAGGCTTTGCTACCGAGACATCGTAACTCTTTTATATCACAGTAGAAAACATCTCAGTTTTCGTCTAGGTTTTAACTCTCAGCGTACAAATGATGATTTGATGATCTACTCACTTCACCTTGGAGGAGGGAAATCAATTTGTTTTCGATTTTTAAACTTTCCGACAAGTCTTGACGAGGATGGTTAAAGTTCAATTGCCGGCCTCAATACAACTTGCTTGGATCTACTCGGACTTGGTAACATACAAGAGTTTTTATAACCAAACGAGAAATAAAAGTTCCGGTCATATCTCGAGGACATGGTTTCTCTGCTGTAAAATAAGAGCTTCTTAAAATGAGGGGCCCAAGTAGCAAGAACAACAATCCCTGATATGGTAGCAGACAAGAACAGAACTCGAGTAAAATGGCCTGCCCTGCAGCTGGTAAGTCCCTGACTCTATCAATCAAGAAATACTTCATTAAAATCAGTAATGGACGAATAAAAAATATCATAGTGAACCCTTCAAGAGTTACGGTTGAGCATCAACTTTTTACATGTTTCATGAAGCGTCATAACCACCATGGTTTTATTGATTTCGAATAATTAATAACTAAGACTTGACATTAATAGAATAGTTATAACAACATCCAAATACTTGCAATTCTTCGTCAATCATACATCAAGTAAGCATTGTAATCCAGCGTTCAAATGAAGGGATAAAGATTTTGCACTAGCTAGAAAAATGGAAAACACCTCATCAATTGCTTACAATCGTTGGATAATTCTAGGTCCTTTTTGAGCTTCACTAACAACAATAACTGCAAATTCCCATTTTTTGAAGAAACAAAATAACAATAGTTCATTAAAACCTGATTATGAAATAACAATAATTTATCATACCTTGCATATATCTTATTTTAGTTTGGCTAGCTAAACGTAGTACGCCAAAAGCAAAAAAACTGAGCAATATGTCTAGTTACAGTTCTGAAGAATAGAGCACCTAGTCCAAACTAGCGCACACTAGTTAGAAAACTAACCTTTTCTCAAACTAAATGAAACAACAGCGCTAGCTTTGAAACAAAGCTCGAGACTTCTAACGACTACATAGCTCAAGCTGGCGAAGAAACTCATCAAACGAACAGCAAGGAATGTTTCAAATGAATTGATATGTAACTGCATCAAAACCGACCGTTGGATAATGATGCAGTGACTTTGAGTCCATAAAATGACGTCGAGGCTCTTCAGCTTTGTCCAATACAACTCTTCATCGCACGATTAAAAAACGAACATAACGGGGGGTACAAAATCCATAAAGCAGAAAATATATCCATAATATGCAAGTCTTCGCTCAATTCTAAAACGAATTTGTCGATTAATTACAAGTTTGTCTACAGCATGGCTAACACGCCAGTGGCACAAGGCGTTCAGTAAGTTAAAGTCCCCAAACATGAATACGCAACGCCATATACAAATAGAACAAAATAAACGTAAGAATACCAGTAGATACGTAGTCAGTTTTAGTCATTTATAGCTTCTTCCCTGTCTGAATTCATCAACTAAATTATATTTATTCATAAATGAATCCATGGAGGGTTATCAACACAATCGAGTGTATTCTGAACAGGAATATTCTAATACTAAGCAATGCAAGTGTTAATTCGCCTTTCAAGACAAAAATGTCTGATTTCAGATTCGTTGAACAATAGTCGATGTTTGAATTACGAATCTTAGATAATAAGTAAAATAATTAAAATTAAATTAAACAATTAATTTTTTTCTCCTGTTCATTAAAATAAACTATAACTCGAGTATGAACATTGGAAGTCACTTTACGATCCTCTGAATGAAGTATCAAGATGTTACAGTGAAATTTTCACGCGATAATAGTCCTCTGAACAGCCAAAACAAAAATCAGAGCTCATCATAACTGAAGGAACTTTAAGATTGGTAAACAAGCAAATGATTTTACCAGTAGTCCCAGGAACCTTGCACGTCTTTACTGCCCAAGCATTCCTACGAGCTTCCTGTGTTACAATGTATGAAGAGGCGTCAGGCCTAAAATAAAATACCAGATTTTTGACGTTCTCAACCGACAAAATTATGATATTCACGGTTTCACAACCGCTCCCACAAAATTAAAGCAACATGAGAAGGAAACCCAGTCTACAATCTTTGTATTACAATTTTTAACAGACGCCAGATGAATTTACGATATTGAATTTTATCTTATAAATTACCTTTATCGTATGCAACGATATCAACAGTACCGGGCTTTAAATATGTTCACTAATCTTTGAGTAAAATTGAAATTGTTTTTCTAGTTCAAAAGTCTCAAAATAGAAGCCAATATCGGTCAAAAAGTTCAACGACTACCAGCGTAAATGGACAAAAACGAAATTTGTTGCAACGCCCTCGCCAACTGTCGTTAAACGCAAGCTTTGCTGCATAAAGTACGAACTCGCTGGAAGAGAAAATAAAATGCATCAACTAAATCATTTCAGCAAAATACTCAATCACTCCGAAGATCATGGAACTGCGAAAAGGATGTAAGGAAAAGAACGTTCTTGCAAGTCGTCAGCGGTTATTGTTCTTCTTCAAGAAGCAGTGAAAACGAAGTCTGTTACATCCAGTCATAAAATTTCAAGAAACGTCAGTGAACGAATTAGTATGACGTAATAGATGAGGAGTAATCTCCATACACAACCTTTCAAGTACCATCGATTTCAAGAACTTATAGAATATCCCAAGGGATTACGTTTGAAATTCTGTCATTGGATTTGACCAGCAACGTTGACCCTAGGGACAAAATACGCACAGACAAGAAATTGTTTCACTTAAATTTACATCCTAACAGTCAAAACTTCTGCTTCGAATGACTTGATAGAACAAGGCAGCAAAAAAGTAACGTCATGGGCAGCAATTGTGGACGGTCGAGTGCTACCAATTATGTGGTTTCGATAATGGATCAATAAATTCCGAGAAGTGCCTCAATCTCTTAAAGAAAAAATTGTGGCGAGTTGTCAGACCAGATGCTCATGAGCAAGAGTACTACTCAAACAGGTTCACTACTCCAACGAATGCCTCATGTTAATTGGACAAATTTTCCAACCCAGCGGTCAGCCCCCACTCGAACCAACCGTAGCCATGGCATAGAGCCCAGACTTCAACCCTCTCAATTTTGAGGAGAGATGGAATCTATTTTCCATCTACACCTGAACATTTGAAAAAATTTATAAGCCAAACTACGAGAAATGAGCAAAGAAAAAGTTCGACATGCTACTGTTAGCTTCAGCCAAAGGGCAATCTGCACTCATAAGAATGGATTCCATTTGAAGCAGCAATTTTAATTTTAACATTTAGCACAATAAAATCGTATCACTCCACTACTTTTCAATACATTTATTTTATTTGCCGTTGAAAATTTTGTTTAATGTTAATTTTTTTGAAGCGTTTTATCATAAAATAACTTTATATGCACCCTGTAAGCGGAACAGAATTTCAGTGTGAAGTTGACAGCACCTCCTACAGCCGCTACAAAGCTAGAAAAGATGAAAAAGTAAAGCGAGTAGATGAAAGAAACAGAAAAGAAGGAATTCGTTCTAAAATTCCAGTTGCACGATTTTCCTCACGAGAAAAGCAGAGAGAAGAAAAAGTTCAATCGATACTTAGGATCCCAGTTTAGACACCGCATTGGCCTATAAGCATACAGGGCATCAACATATCCACGAAGAAGAGAAACATGAGATACGATGATATCAAAGAACATTACTGGTCGTGTTACTCCATGAAATAAAACAATATCAAACGCAAAAATACTCTCGTGGTTCTCATTTTCCAACCAACCTGAATGCAATACTAGACCAAAAACGTCCGAAATTACACCGACGTTCAACGCGTTGTGGTCGCCATCATAATGAACAGTCACACAACACACGAAGAGCCTAGCTTACACGAGGCCTGAACTTTTGGGAGGTTGGGCAAGCAAGAAAGTGTAGAGTTCCATAGGCTGGAGGGTGAGCACAAAGCTCTTTGTGATATTGACGCCAGCGTAAAGATGCGACAATGTCGACTGCCGCACCTCCTCGTTGAACGACGAGCCAAGAATTTCGTTCAGTTGTACCTGTCACCAACAGTTAAGGTAATTACACATGCTAATTATGGCACGCATGGCTAAAATTCAACAATGAACCGATGGTTTTTGTCTAGACCTTGTTATAACAATTTCCACACTGTGACATAAGCAGAAAATGATACTGACAGCAAGATACGTGAACAATACGCGATGACTGACTTCCATTTGCAAGCACGGAAGCTAGAAACACAACTAGCACCGAAACCGAAGATGCCTCATCATGTCTTCGACCCGGTTATCATCCATAACTTTACACTTCGTATCATCGTTTAGATAACTCTAGCAGTAACCTCCACACTACTCACAGAAATCCCGAATGAAACAAACAAATTGTAGCTTGGACTTCGTAGCACACAGAACATATCATAGCATCGTCACTGCACATCTTTGGCCTGATGGAGTGTGAGCGGTCAACAGCTAGAGCAAAACGCATGCTTTCTAATAGAATAGAGCATGGGAAACCTCCACATAATACAATGAAGGTAACTGAGAACTTCGGTTATTTCTGGCCGGGCGGTTCGTTAGCATTGTAATTAGTCTGAAAAAATTAAATAAATCTACGACACATCCAAAATAACATAAATATACAACTTCCATGCTTAAAGCGGTCACCCACCTTGCCACCATTGGTGCTACAGTCAGTGCGAGGCGGAGGGAAGGAACAATCGAATGCTGACCGTCGGAGGGTGAGGGCAGCTGCAGCCCCAGCAGCAGCTCCGCCCCCCACGTTGCCGCGTATGGCCTGCATGCTCACCAGCTGTACGTCACACCCTACGTCTGTCGATCCTGCGGTCCACGACTGCTTCAAGCCACTCGACTGCACACAATCAAAATAAAACTCAATAGACAAAACGCAATTGAATGCTCCCAACTAGCAGAGTGAGCACAAACATAAATCAAGTATGCAGCGTATGAACGCTTTTCGCAACTGAAGCAATGGTTTAAACAAGAGCAAAGGATAATTATATAGCATACAACGCTAGTGTGCTGTTGCCTCTACAATATATCCACAGGAGCCAGACAATAGAAGGTAATTGACTCACCGCTTTTTTCGTAATGATAATGAACATGGTAAGTGAGAGAACTGAGTCCCCTTCTGTTTCGAAACAATGTACACCTGTTATATAACCGTCCATCTTCTCATCTAGACTAAACAATGTCAACGAACATTATTTTTATTCATATTGTTTCAAATACGTTTTAGAAACGACGGAAAAGTGGGTTGAAAAGCCGCTAATAAGCACTGATAAATGAAAGATCACGCAAGTTATGCGTGCCTTGAATACACCAATACAAGCTGCATTAGGAACAACCACCTAACATATGTAAGACGTTCGGCCTGTAGCAGAAAACAGTGCTCACTCATATACAGTATGCAGGATTTGTTCTGCAAGACAAGAACTTTTAGTACTCACCACTGCAGCATTCAGGAGGATGACCGGAGGAAATAACAGCTCGTGCAGAGAGCGCTCCGCCAGTAGAGTTGGAAAAGCGTTGCGAGACCCTGACTCTTGAGCCCCCTGTTATCAAACAAAAATGCTGAATTTTCTCCAAGAATGTGATCGTTAAGTCACCACCTACTTTAGTTGCTTGGAACATTGGTGATATACAAAAAATGTGGAAAGCTTTCCATGTCATACGTGTTATGTACATTTAAATGAAACTAAGCTACAACAACCTCCCCTAAAGCAGAAGAATGGCTACAGCCGAGTCTATCCGCCGGAAAAAAGTGAACGCCTTTCTTAGTCGGTGTAACAATATTATTTCATGGGGCAATATTTGCACAACGAAAACTATTTTTCGGCAAGTCACCACTAACAGATGATGTCTACTCTAACTTGAGCAAGATCTTGTTGTTGTAAGAAATGTTTTTTCATCGTAACTTGCATCAGCGTAGAGACTCAAATGAAAATCCGAAATTAAATCTCTCATAACAGAAGGGACCTCTGTAAAATTTGCCCTTTAGTTCAAAGTTATGAAAACAAAAACATAGATACGAGTTCTTCAACTGATTTTGTATGATGAAACAAGTTTGAGAGCCATAACCAAGGTTCGTAATTTAACAATAGAGAAAGTAAGATGTTCAGCATAGAGTTCGCTCAAAACAGAAATAGGAGACATGGTCTCTCACAGGGGATCTCATCTCCAGCAGGACTCTGAACACGTTAGGAGTGATGACGTTGTCGGTGACTCCCTGTTCCATGCCTCGGAAGTCGTCTTGCATGAGCCGCCTGTCCTGCATCACCTGCAGTTAAACTTCACTCATCAGGTTGTCACACAAGAAATTATGCACTTGAAACAAAATGAATTAAACACCTCAGAAATGTTAAATAACTAATAATAAAAGTAAAGAGCATATTGATGAATGACTTTTCTCGAAAATACCCTTAAATTTTTGATCACATCTTCAACAAAATTTCTCACCTGTTGATGAGGTAACTAATTCAAATGTTTTTATTACCCCTGCCTTATTTTATAATGTTTTGCTGCGTATGAAAAACTAAAAATGCTTAAATAGGTAAAAATCAATAAGAAGGATATCATGGGAATAAGAAGGATATCAAGGGAATATGAAGGATGAGACATATTTTGATAATTCAGGCAATGCAGCTTTTAGACAGATCATTGAAAAGTGTGCCGTCATCCAACCACTAGCCACTTTTGTCAGAGAGTCTCCATTTCTCATCGGAAACAATTTCTTTTTATAGTCGGAAAACAAAGAAAGAAAAGTTTATTTTGTAACCCAATATATACATTGGGAAGAGGAAAGCGTCGTCTCAGAACTGAGTTGACAGCAACAAACACTACAGTCGATAAGAATTTGTAGCTAATAAGCAAGCTACTTGAGAAAATTCTGCTAAAGGAACGAAGGACTAAATTACTTAGACTTGAATTCAAGTTGCCCTTTTACCAGATGCCTCCTTTCTGCTGACCAGCCCAAGCAACTGACTTCGCAGAAAAATTACTATCCTTGCTTCTCAATGACACACTCCAACTCACACCACACTTCTCACCTCAAGCTGCCCTGATCCCATAGAGCTGCCCCCGTGTGGCTGTCCAGTCAGAATAGTAAGGCGTTTCTTGCTGTCTTGAATAAAGGCCTGACTCGCTATGGGGTAATAGTTGCCTTGTAGTGTCAGTTTAGCCTCGTAAACTCGACGAACCATCTGGAGTAGAATAGAATTTCTTGGCACACTCACACACAAATCGCATACAATACATAACGAACGCATTATGATGCTAGAAATATGAACTAAGTAGGGACAGTTGAGTCCCTGCTTAGTTCATATTTCAGGGTAAGTGGCAGGGACAGTTGAGTCCCTGCTACCACTTACCTCTATGAAAAACAAGGACTGTTGCAAGTGTGTAAACAAATACAATAAGATGAAGTTACAACATTTCCAGTAACTAAACAATAAAATAAAAGAATCAAAACGGCACTCATCATCTAAAGCATAAAAAGAATGAACTTCTGAATAGAAGTACATAGATAATTGACGGCCAAGAAATTAATGGTCAAATCGTGATAAAAATATCACCATAGCTTCTACGTCTAGTTTCATGAAATAAATCCAGTATAAAAATGAGGTTTGACTTAGATAAATCGCCAACTAAACACATTCTACAATCTTAAAACTCATGCCCTTTTAAAAAGATTATGACAATTTAGGATGAACTGAAGCAACTCAATCGACATAGACTCAGTGACAAAGTTTAATTAGGGTGTCGGGCTACCCGCATTGAGACGCTCTAGGATATGACTATGGCATACTACACAGCGTTTCCTACAAACCGGCAAGTTGGAAGCAGATAAAATCATACTAACTTTAAGATCGGCAGACCCCAGTTAAGTTCATCTGCACCACCTAAAATATCAAGATCGATGTAACCTCAGAAAGGCAAGGTATAAAGCAGTGAGTACGCTACCTGGAAGCCGTTTAGGTCGGTATAGAAGGTATCACCGTTGTCTACGTCGGACACGAGCCTCATGGCCAGTTCATAATTCTTGGTGCTGCGCAAGTTCACGAGGTTGCGTATCGTCAGAGCCTCGCTCGCCACCCCTGCATCCAATATACGTGCATCAGTTAAAATTTCTTAGAGGTTTTGTTGCCGTGTTTTCCAACAAAGAAATCGGCAATGAAAATAGTGTAACCAAAAATCGGTACAGTGATCATGAATGCCCACCAACTACTAACTAACCTATCACTCTCTTAACATGGACCACGAGTACACGTTTTAGTTAAGCAACTGGTGTATCGGCGAGGTAGCGTAATTGTCTGTCCAATTTTACCATTCAAATAAAGACTCAGAGTGTGTGTTGTACATCTAGACTCTCTAGGTATAAAACACGTTAGCTTTATCTAGCTTACGGTTCAGTGCCATTTACTATTTTGATAATCCTGGATTTCGGATATTGATATGGCTCTTTTGGAACCGAAGATCATTATGTAAATGACATACTCTCTGAAAGGCTTAGAAGTTAATCTAAATACTTGGAAGCTACTCATTAACCACGTGATGTTACCTAATGAACAACAAGTATCTGAATTCACTGTTTTACAATACTATATTTAAAACTTTTTACCTAACAAGAAGCTTGAAATTATAGGGAGTATACCAACAATACTCAGTAAACTTACATCGTACTACTCCTACTCAAGTAAGATCATTATTCTTCCCCATACACTAGAAACAAATCTACTTTTGTATTGCTGATCGAAAACGTTTCTTGTAAAAAAATACGATTTTGAAAAATATTTTGCGTTACATAAGGCTCCCTAACATCAATGTTCAAAATAAACAACAATATAAAAAATACAGGTCAAGTGTATTAGCCACAAATCAAAATTCTTGAACGAAAATTAAAAAGTCCGGATTGATACTATTAACTTCAGAACTCCCATCCCCGAAGCTGGCCTCCCCTCGTAGAGAGACACTAATAAATAAGGATACAAGGCTCTTCAAAGAAAAAGTAAATCGACCATATTCCTGAATGTCAGTTTCAATTTAATTAAACACTAATTTCTAAAAAGGCCCTAGCGAAAACTTTCCAAAGAATACAAAATTCAGTTTTCTAATGCAAAAACATTGTAATACTACCCACAAAAATTCTATCGAGTAAATTGACCCATGATGTTGACCTATAGAACACAATTACGTCCCAGTATTTTCTGTCATAATTTCCGTTTTTTCTAGCCCGACGAAAGAACAAAATCAAAACTTAGAAAAAAAGATAACGTGCTGCTAAAAGGCATTCACAGGTTTTCTGCATCTAGTAATGGATGGGATGTCCAAAGCCCAAGGATTCAAGAGCCGAATCCCATGTTGTTCAACTCTAATGTGAAAGGCAAGAGACTTAGGCTTAGCACAGTAAATGACAAGAGAAACATAAATTAGCTGACCAGGGGAGTTCTCAATGGCCAACTCTAATGAGAAAGACAAGAGACTTAGGCTTAGCACAGTAAATGACAACAGAAACATAAATTAGCTGACCAGGGGAGTTCTCAATGGTGAGCGTATGTGTGAGGAGGGGCAGCTTGGAGGTGAGGACAGCTCTCAGAGGCCCCTGCACTACGATGGTTGGGGGCGCGGACACCGCCAGCTTCTCAGCGCTGCCCGACGGCAGGAATAGGTAGGCGCCGCTCGTCTCTTTCGCTGATCTGTAGTCAAAGTCATTATTAGAATAGAATAGAATAGAATAGAATAGAATAGAATAGAATAGAATAGAATAGAATGAGGCTATAGGAACGAACCTTCTGGTCCATTCTTGGGTCGGATAATTACTTCGATAATTATTCGGTTGTTTACCCAAGTCCCATGCCGTATGTGTGAACCATCATTAATGTCAAATTGTACTATATTATGACAATTTTTATTTTATGTGTCCATAGCTATTTTTTAACTGATTCCTGGCAAATCTCGATGTACAATATAAGTAATGATGCAGTCATAATTGTAAATTCAGCAAATCATTGTTATTATCCTACATATTGATACTATTTTTATTATTATTATTAACTGGAGTGAGTAAAGCCGTAAACCAACAAAGATAAACTCGAAAAGAAAAACGTCCCAAATACAGAACAAAACTGATGGCACATGAGCAGGAGTTTGTCAAAAAACACGTCAGTAACCTCTCCAATGAGCAAAATGGGTTAACAAAAACTAAGGAAGACCCATTTTTTAGAATTAACACCCACAATAGATTTTGTTAGCAAGTTACACTAAAGTATTCACAAGTCACGCAGATCATATCTGAGAAACACCATTTTTATAGCATGACCTTGGACAAAAGAGCTCACCTGGCTCTGTAAAACACAAACTGGATGCTAAGGGGATGTGTGTGGCCATCCTTTGTCACGGACTCCACCAGCCCTTTGTCGTTGATTGATACTCTCGTGTCACCGCACTTCATCGTCAGCTGTTTTCAATGTTACACGAGATTATTTAATCAACTGGAGACATCATATTCAATAAAATTACAACTGAATCCTTAAACAGATTTCAACAGTAATACAATTATATTACGCAAGTTATCATAAAAATGTTTCTGCAAAGGCAGTACTTGAATGCATTATAAAATTGCCTCATAGAGTTATCGTAGCCGCTACATGAGAGGCAGCAGGAGTGAAACAATAATATTGAGTCAATAAAAATGTGGAGCCTGCAGATGTTGGAGCAGCTCGAGGACTACAGACCTGCAGTGCAGAGACGCCGGCAGTGCTGAAAGCAGAAGGGAGAGCAGGAGGAGGTTCGTTCTTCACCGTCACAGTCGGGTACTTCACATATCTGCACGTATGCTGTAGTTTTAGTATCGAAATTTGTACACATTAAACATTTGCTGCATGATGTGGACAACCACAAAAATGAGTAAAAGAATAAATATTTAACGCTAACACTTCAATGTTAAAAAAATTGAAACAAATGCTCAAACCTCAATGTATCTCACGAACAGACTAATGGAGAGAGGCTGTATTTCAAACCCTAATACACGATACTCCTTAGATGCCGTTTAACAGCTATACAAAATATAGCGGTCTTTCATATTTAAAGTTTCTAGTTAAAATGTATTAACTGAAACAAAAATAGCGACGTTTCAATGGATTTGTAGGACCACCTTTTCAGTAGCGGGCCACCCTCCTACATGAAAAAGTACCGACGTTTATTTCTTAACAAATAAAAAGTAGGTCAACCTATTATCGTGACATCAGTAGAACTTCAAGGCAGAATTGACATAAATGTCCATAGAGTATCTTAGCATACGAGTATACCACAATCTACAGAAATCAACAGTTACATTTCGACAATCAAATTAGGCTGGAGAGGCCAGCATCAAGGTCAATTTATTCAGAAGCGTGTAAGTCACCTGCGGTCTACTTGGTCCAGTTTGGTGATGAAGTAGCGAGTGAGAGAGAGAGGTGGCAGAGTAACCGGGAAGCTTACGTCGTATGTTTCCCCCACCATAGGTCCGTCCAGCACCGGGTCCACCTGACATACCACAGGGCTATTCGAAGATGTCATCACCTGCAACAGCGGAGTTTTGAGCAAGTTGTTGGCAGTCTCTGCGTTAGGATAGATATATAAATGTTTAACTCAATATATAGATGCTTTGTACATTCAATGTACGATGAATATGTACAAAATTTATAAGTTCTTAGTGCTTCATTATTCATAATTCTTGACCCCAAACAGTTCAGGGAAGACGGAGGCGTATAAAGTTTGACTTCAACGTGGTAAAGTACAGATTGACACGACTGATTTCACAGTCCGTGCTGTACCTAAACTTTGAAGCTGCGAAGCGTTGCGAGCGTGCATCAGTGAAATATGATCTCGTTTCATGCCTTTTAATATCGCCGATTATCATTCTTTTCAGCTCCTTGGTAGGCTTCATTTTCAACTTCCAAAGTTAAAATTCATTATTTCTCTGAGTTTAAACTACTTCAATTTTAGCGCCGGCAGATTTTAGGCTCATTCATAAGTACTCAAAATACTGAAGGTATTTTTTAAGGAATTCACTCATTCTTTGAAGGCCTCGTAGTAGCAGTGCCAACAGAACTAGTGATTATAAACCACGCTGTACTATCAATCATAATATTCTACAATAAAATTAGTCTCCAATTTACCAACGAAGAACTACATAGAATGACTGGCATAAGTGTAATCACTGGAAAACTATTTTTTTAATTAATGAAAAATATTCTGTGATCTGAAGTGAAATTAATTGATGAAAATAAATGATTTCAACATTAACTTGAACCATACAGTCACAGAACTACCAACGATACCCGCCTTGAAACATACGTTTGGGCGAGTACCAGGACACGTAATTTTGTGTGATCAAAATGCACGCCCAACTAGTTCAGTTGAAGTAAGGGATGCAAAAACATGAATCGGCATAGTTGTATGAGCGAGATCTGCCAGCCGCTGCTGAAGTTTAAAAGACAAAGAACAAATGCGAAGAACTTAAAAACAAGAATACAAAAGACTCGGAGTGGGTATTTATCGCACACTTGGACGATTCATCAAATTTTCCATAACCAATCACATTTGTGACATCCATGGTTGGTAAGTACCTTGAGAAGGTGTGTGTTGACCCTGACGGTCACAAGCCCCCTATAGATGTGGGGGTGTGGGTTGTACAGCACCACGCCTCCCCTCCCACGGTCCTCCAGTGTCAACACTCTGGCAGTGCTCACAGCACTCGCGCCCTCGTGCTTCTCGGACACCTCCAGCAGCACCGAGTCCGCAGGGGGCATCTCCTGCTCACATAACAACATTCTCATCACTGGGCCACATAATTTACAACAGCTTTTTCATTGGTATTCTCACTAGGAAACAATTTCAGCTTCAGTTTAGAATTTTTTCCCAATTTTTCAGTTTACTCAATGGTATTGAATTACACTAGATTTTGGAGAGTATTTCCAGGGAATTAGATTACGTTAAACGATATCATGATTTATTTCAGTATAGTCCTCAATCAACAGTTGCATCTTCAGGCGATTCTAAAAATATTTCGATAGCACGTTGCGTTGCGTGTCACAAAGGCGAAGACAAAAACAAGTTTTGAGTAATCGTCAGGCGCAGTTTACAAAATAGAAATTCTCATACCATAATTAATTATGTGCAGATCAATGTGTTCTTCGTCTCATTTTGTAAGTTATGTAGAAAAATCAAGCTCGGCTGTGAAATTTCGGTACCATAGAAAACAGATACTTTTAGCTGGTGGCGCCTTCGCCCTTGAGGCACGGAGCCACTCGTATCTCTGCATACAAGAACTTTCAGCATTTTTCTTTCAGTTGCAATTTACAAGAACTTTGTATCTTTTATAGTTTTTTATAGTTTTAGAGTTAATATTTTATAGTTCTGGTAAAATGACTTTGGCCCATCAAAATAAATAATAATAAAATGATCTTTCAGTTATATTGTACTTGAATTTCGATTAAACATTTACGACAGATTTTGCCTTGATAATAATAAAATAAGTTTTCAGATTTTGTCACAATTATATGCAAAAACTAGATTTTTCGATGCAGTAAGATAAGATTGGCATAAATGTATTAAATAACAGCCTGCATTTTCGATCAATTCAAAACAACGAGCTCCTGATACAAATTTTCCTTAAGGTTCATGCATGAATCCAAGAACAATTAGTACTTCAATCAAGCTATGTTGGATAGACTTCATAATTGATTCAATCGGATTTAAACTATGAATGTGAAACAACTAAATTATTTTCCACCCAAACGCACGCTTAACAGAGAGCATACTAAAGAGTTATTTTTTAACTATAACAGAAATTAATTTATTGTTAGCTAAAATACATCTAATACTCTAAAATCAATGAATAGTTTATTTCAAATCAAATCAGGACTTTTTCTCTCCCTTTGTTGAAACTTTAACATCTCTCCTTAGATTAGGTCGCAAGTTTACGTGCCGTAACACAAATTAAAGAATTCATGCGAGAATAATTTCAACGGCATTAAGAGTAAACTATTTCCTTACCCGGTCAGGCGAGATCAGTGAGTGCGCCACGTACTGCAGCACGTGCTCGGTCGCGTGGATGCCGTTCAGCATTCTGCTCAAACACAACTGGCACTCAGCAATGCGTACATCTCATCAGTGTACACCTACATATACATGTTTACATGAACTTGAGCGTGTACTACATACAGCTGTACACATTGACTAATGTATACACAGCTGTGCATATTGACTAATGTACACACAGCTGTGCATCTTGACTAATGTACACACAGCTGTACACATTGACTAATGTAAACACAGTTGTACATCTTCACTACTGTCCCCACAGCTGTATACTCGTATATTGACTAATGTACACACAACTGTACGAAATGCTCTCTCTTTAATTTTATAGATCATTTACTGACGTTTCACTTAGTACAAAACGAGAGAATTTTTCATGTAGTTGCGCATGATTCACCGCTGTTAATCTTAACATTTCCTTAATAGCTAAATGCTTCGATGTAGAAGTTCATTTATGTTTTTCTTAATTCTGCGACATCAACATACATCTCGTGGGCATCATGCCTCAAAACGAAAAGGTCAAGGGAAGAATACTAGACAACACTTCATTTCCACTCACAACATAAGGAAATTGTAATTAATATACACTTCCAAAATCGTTTACAACTAGTTTGTTGGAAAAGATGTGTGCTTGGATAATCAAATGATGAAGCTCCTCAGCCTCTTACTACAAAAAAGGTGGAATTTGGATAGCCATTGACACTTGTTTACAAAAAATTTTTGAACAATCAAGTGTATCACTTTTTTTAACTGAATCATTAAACCTTGAAATGTAAATCAATTAATGCTCTCAGTAACATTACGATCAGATAAATTAATTGGTCCTACATGCAAGACAAATAGTGCGGTATAAGGAGAGAGTTGATACACCAGCACTTTTATGCGGATCAAGTTTGATCAGAATCTACTCGTCATTCTTGATGAAAAGAGAACTAAAACCAACTTGTACAACGATTTGGTTATAAAATGGGAAGGAAATAACAACTGAAGCGTGAAGACAAAGCTTCTGACTCATAATTACTCTCCTCTGAATCTCTGACCATATTTTAACCAATACAAAATCCCTTTTAGATGCCGCGAGACGGAAGGGTCACACACATGTTCGCGTAGTCGAGCATGACGTGCTCCTTCGCGGTGCCAGTGATGCCGTCGTGGTGCTGGAACAGCCCCAGAGCTTTGTGAGCCTCCGTGAGCTGTGCATGCAGCCGCTCCGCCACGGTGCCCGCAATCACACTATCGCTGCTGCCAATCGCCAAGCAGAACAAGATCTCCGCCGCCCTACACAAAATATGATCTTATTCTCCATGACATACTTCTGTAATGAAATTCTTAACAGCTTTATCGACAGCCTAGTGAAAACTTAAATTGTAGTATATATAGAACAATAGTATGAACTGAGACAATAAAAGCCGATAATTGCAGAAGTTGACTCATATTAAGCTCTGGAACTTCAAAAGCTAATGGGAAAATTTGGAAACGTACGAGCAGCCACTGTTAAATAAAACCTGATGCCACTTAAACATGACAGCTTGTTATTCCCTTCATTATTTCAAACAGCAAGAGACCTGATTTTGGCGGCAAGCATGCGACTTCGGGCTTTGTAATACGGGCGGGAGGTGAAGTAGCCCGTCCAGTAATTGTCGTCACGGTCAGAGTAGCTGAAGAAGTCGCCGGCCAGGGATGGGAAGAAGATCTCTTCGTCGTCCCCTGCGTTGCCAGGCTGCTGCTGCTGCGCCTGCTGAGCGCCACGGCTTTCCTCCCGTAGAGCGTGGAAGAACTCGGACAGAGTGCCAAACTGTGCCTGGAGCAGTGGCATAAAGACATAATAAGATAGGATTTTGTTACTCCGTGCCGGAACGGACGGAAGGAGATCAAAGTAAAAAGCTGTGATGTGGTCAAACTTGAGCAGACTCAACAACAATTTCGTTACAGGAGAAATTAAAAGTTAATGGGTTGTTCCCCGCTTACGTCAATCATGGCAACGCCAGGTCTTCTAACCCATGTGCACGGCTGACGAGATATAATACAGCATCCAACTGCACATTATGGTCTAAATGGAGATACAGATGCTAGCTCGGCCTCTAAATCTACATTTTACACAATTTACAGGGTGAGTCATAAGTAAGATTCCCCTGTCATAAGTAAGGTACATTAGAGTTGGAGTGGATGTATAGAGTATTTTAGCCTATATGCATACACATATACCACCCATGAAACGTAATATACCATTTCCCCAGTACCAGTACACAGTACAACATTCATTGGCACAGATACGGTTTTCTCCAACACACCCATCGTCCAGAAGATGTTGCCCACTACTTACCTGCACATTGTAGTCGGAGTGAGCGTTCATGTGGTCAAAGAGACGCTGGTAATTGGTGAACTGGGCGTCCCACTCGTCGCTGGTGTCGTAACGGAAGTCATCTCCCAGGGGAACGAGCAGCACGTTGGTGCGATAGAGCTGCGCCTTCTTCCGGTACTGGTCTAGCAGCATCTCCGCTCTGGGCAGTGATCGACACACATGAGAGTAGTGGTACGGAGAGACTATTGGCCACATGAGGGAAGTGGAAAGATGAGAGAGACTATTGGCCACAAGAGCACGTGGTTTATAGACGTTCCAAATGGTACTCCACCCATGAAAGCGGAGTTGCAAAAGTGAAATAAAAAATTTATTTAAAATAGCAAAGGAAAAAAGATAAGAAGCGCGATGAAATAAGGATTTAAGAGCACAATGGAGAAGGGAAAATTGCAATGAAATAAGGATTTATGACCGTAGTGAAAGAAGTTAAAAAAAGAATAAACTAGAAGAACGAAATGGTATACAGTGCCGTCCAAAATTAGGGAATAAATACTAAATCTTCAAAATCTTTAAAAGATGTGGATCAACTTCTTTGAAAAGTTCACTGAATATAAACATTCAGTACTTGAACTATTTATCAAATATTCATGTTGCCTAAATAATACTACCATAGTTATTTAACATTCATTACTTTTTGAGTGTCCAAAATTAAAGAACAAAATTTTAAAAATACATGAAAATTTGAAAATAACCTGTTTTCTCATAATAGCAGACAAAGATGAAGAAGATATAGACTGCTTATCATCACTGCAACATTTATAACCACGTAAAAATGAATCAAAGTTGATGCAGTTTTTAAAACAGAAATTGTGAAATTACATAAAAAAAATTATACAATTGAACAAATTGGTAACAGATGAATCATTTTCAAAGAGTTGTGAGCCGAATTCTGAAACTTTACAGTGAAACTGGTAGGCTAACTAATACAAAAAAGCCAGGTAGACAAAGAAACCTACAGTAGGAGAGGACAGGGTTATGCAACATCTAGCACGAAAAGACCGTTTTCAAACTAAAATATCTTATCAAATTACAGGTGGTAAAAATGTTTCACTACAAACTGTCAAGGCGAATGCATGGAATAAGCCTTTATTCAAGATCTCCTCGGAAAAAGTCTCTGATAAGTAGAAAGAATCAGGCAGCAAAATTGACATTTGCAAAGAAAATGTCAGTCGGTCAGAAGACGAGTGCAACAAAGTACTTTTCAGTGATGACTCTAAATTTAATGTATATGGTAGCGATGGTAAACAGTTTGGTAAAACAAGAATTGGTGAAAGTGTAAAAGCAAACTGCATAGAGAAAACTAAAGTTTGGAGGGAGAAGCGACATGGTTTTTGGTATGATATCAGGTCAGGGTACATCACCTCTTGTGCATTTAAACACTCCAGTTAATGCCACTGTTAACAAAGATTTGTAAGCACAACATGTAGTGCCAGTTTTGCAGAATTCAGGAATTGATACTCCAGTTTTTATGCAGGATAATGCTCGCCAGTATTGTCAAAATTCGCGTGTGCTCAGTCAAAATTCGCGCGTGCGCGGCCAAAATGAAGTCAATAGAAACAACAAATTTAAAGACCCTGCCTTTCGGAGACAAAGTCCCCACCTAGTCTGCACATTGTGAGGGGTGATGGGCTGGGGCGGCACCCGCCAGGGGCACGTGACACGAGAGCCTGGCAGGCGCTTGAAGTCGAACTGGCAGCACACTTTGGGGTCAGGCCCGCACGTGTGGGGCACGTCGTAGCTGTAGAACGGCATCATGTGGCACAGGATCTCTGTGCTGGACTCCGGATCTACGACAAATATCAGCTTATTTAGTATGATGTACAGATAGTGATATTAAAACAATAATTTATAAAAATATTTAATCGACATATTTTACCAAAATAAGAATGGCACCAAAATAAGAATGGACATTTGTTTATTGCTTCAAAGGTTCAAAATGTCTTCCAATCTAACTCCTGCACAGCTATGCTCTTTTCTTGGCGTGGTTTGTCATCTTTCTAACATCCTCCACACTCATGTTAACTGCAAAGTACTCCACAATACGTTTCAACTCTGTTATAATGCTTGGTTGACACCTAACAATGTGTGCCATGGCCTGAGCCCAAAAAAAAATCAAGGGGGGATAAGTCTGGAGAGTATGGGAGCCAATGGTAATCCATCCGACTTTAAATCAATCCATCATCAAACTTTTATTCCAGGAACTGGAGACATGGGGCTATCACATGGCAGGTAGCGCCATCCTGCTCAAACCAGTACTGACATCATGAAATTAGAGTCTTTATGCTGAGAACATGATTTGAACAGCTGTCCACTGGTAATGGACTTAGACCACACACGGAATTAACTCTGAAACGACAGAATTAACGTCAGATGAAAATGTGCGAAAAAACCTTTACTATAGGCACAACCGTTATAAATATACTTATTTATGCACATACTACTTCACTATACAATTACATCTTTTAGGAGGCACGCTTCATCAAAATATGTCAAGTATTCCAGTCGCCATTTAGTAACTCTTCAATATTACATAACCGTACCACAAACAAAATAAAGATTCACATTTCCGTCGACCAGCTTGGTCGTCTGGTGAACATCACCAGCTTGGTCGACTGGTGAGAGAATCTGCTTGCAAGCGGAAAGACCCGGGTTCGAATCCCGCTGCCGACATGGTTGACGCGGCTAGAAATACGGCATGGGACTTGGGTATACAACCGAATAATTATCGAAGTAATTATCCGACCCAAGAATGGGCCAGAAGGTTCGTTCCTATAGCCTAATTCTATTCTATTCTATTCTTTCCGTCCTAATAAAAGTAGACAATATACAGGCTGTCGCCAGGATCGAGAAATGAGGATGGACACATAGAATAGCTAAGAATAGTGAGCAACTGCAGTGTCAAATGAGTCACAATGTACTGAGAGAATCCCTTTCAGCACGTACACAGGAGCTTAGTCTAAGAGTACAAAGTCTGATGCACGAGTACACTAGAAATAACTTAGAGAACAAGAAAAATCATTCTAGTATGAAAAGCTAAATGAGTCCATCTAAAATAAATAGCTTAAAGGTTTATTCTAAAATAAAAAGTTAGAAGGTACATTCGGGCATGAAAAGCCAAAGAATTTTTAAACTGAAACTAAGCGTTCACGATCTGTAGAAAAGAACAATAGCTACTAAGCACAAAAAAACAGAGAACAATTCATACACGATACGCCTCACCTCAAAGAACGATAGCTACTTAGAATATGAAGTAGAAAAGTGCTCACACATGATGACGCCTTACCCCAAGACTGCCTCCAGCGAAATTCTAGATTCTGGTTGGCAGCGAAGTGTTTCTTGATAGCGTAGTGGGTGCGCTGCACCAGCATGTTCTCTAGGCCAGACCGCTTCAGCACGTACGCCAGCGTGGGACTCACGCCGAACGGATCAATGGACCAACCATTGCTGTACACGAACAAAGGATTAGGGTACACAAGGCATGAAATTTAATTCAACAAGTGTTCTTCTCCAAAATTAGATAACAAATAAACACAATAGAAGCACTATAGAATAAGAGCTGCTCGACTATTTTTAAATGTTTGAATTATTTGATTTCAGCCTATTTGGCGTATGACATACATTACAACTGTACATGTAAAGAAATGGGATAAAAATGATTCAGAAAGTAGGAATGCCTTCCAAAAACAAGTAAAAACTTTATGAGACTGAAATGAGGAATAAATTTATTCGAAGATTTCAATTCAGATTGGAGTGACAATAAGCATCATTGCTGAATTCTATACAAATTCTGATTCAACTACATACCTAATTCGTTTAAACTAACACATGAGCACAAAAAAACTGTGAAAAAGCGCCACTGAACGTTCTTCATTTTTATCGTATAAATAACGGTGAAAGGATGGATTTACATCAGCTTCCCAATGCAATATGAACATATTTCGGAAGATTTCTAGAGTGGATGAAAAATTACTTAGATATTATGCAACTGTATGCTGGTGCACAATAAATTAAGAACGAAATCAGCAACCCAAGTTTTCAAGAAGAATTGTTCAAAGCTACTGTAATTTATAGTAACAAGCTTGAGGTTAATAGTACCAAGTTAACGTCATGGTCCAAGTATCAAAAATGTAATTCAAGAATGACTGTGAACATCTCAACAGGCAAAAAATGAATACAATTATCCTAGCTATCCAGTGGGCCACAGGGGCATCTGCCAGTCACGGTTGCCTGTGTAGATGACCTAGTCTCACTTGGGCCTGATGTTGAGGTGCGTGCGGAGCCACTCGTGCCCCGTGACGAGTTGATCAATGATGGACCAGTAGTGAGCCACGGCCTCGTCAGGCATCACCCACCCCCCTGTCACGATCTCCAGCTGCCCGTCCGCCACCAGCCTGTGCACAAGTAACCCATGTCACACCTGTTACATGCTATCTTGTAACTTACTCCCAGCACAATTATTGATATTGTACTTGATCAACCACATTAGTGTCATGAGTACTCGTGGAGAAGCTGTTTAGCAGTAGCTCTATTTTCATTATGATACGAATTGGCTAGATTCTAAAATGTAATTAATGCTTCCTAACGTAATGTTCAATTATAATCGTATAGTGTTCTGTATAAATAATTATGTTAGTTCAAATGACTGGTACGTAAAATGAGATAGATTGCAATTACAACTTGCAATTTCTAAAATTGCCTTTCAACATGACGTAAAATCATCTAGTTGAACAAATGCGGTGTAACATGCATGAAAAACTAGTTGCCCAGTGCCAAACAATGCCATGTCAGAATAAGACACGAAACGCAGCAGCCATACGAGTGCAGGTCTACTTGAGACGTGGTTGGCTCTAAGAATCCTTTGATTGAGTCCAAAAAAATTCCAAGGATCTGACGATGTCAAGCACAAGCAAACTCTAAACTTAGTCACCACACAGGACCCATCAGTCAGGTCGGCAACTGCGGAAAGGAGTGATATCCACATCAATAAAATACCATGGTACTAGTCACTGAATTACGAGCAAAAGAAGACCGACTCCACTAAGACTATAAGGCAATTTTCATGGGAAATCAACGTCTTGGAGCATGAACCGTACCAAATTCAAAATTAGCGCTTGGTATTAGTTCAAAGCTACTATGGTTACGGTCATAATCTGCTTCATAAGAGGGACCACACTACAATATAATATACATCATCCCAAATGTACAGGTTAAACAATGCTGCAAACTACGGTCTTATACCCGTTTTGCACCCACGGTCTTCAACGGCTCACATCCTCGAACTCGAACTACAATACAACAAAAGTCAACACTGATCGTGCAATTAAGTGTAACACTTCTCTTTTTACTGCCTCAGAAACTGTTGTGCACGTGAAAATATTCATGATTGCAGCAGTTCAAACCAGAAATGTTGCAGTTAATACTTATTTTCACTAAAAAGTCAATACCGAATATTTTCAAGACACTTTCAACGATTTCTATGTTTTTTTAGTAAATGTTTCATCACTGTACCTGAAACGGAACGAACGCAAGAACTAGAATGAGATCCTCAATCCAAACACCCACGCGTATACAATCACCATGCATACATGTAAATCTTAGTTTCCAGGTCACACTAACGAATATACTGCTTCTATTGCTTTAAAAATGTTCAAGGAAAGAAATGACACCAAAAATTATATTCCTGTGTTTCTAGCGAGAAACAGCCTTCAAATTTTTAGTATGAGTACCTCTTGAAGTTTGTTTCACGTTCTGGTTAGCAATCGTTGAGAGGACTGGAACCTCAAAACGTCGAACTGAAGTTTTTCAAGTTTTTCAAGTTTTTCCAGCACAATTCTTTCTTTGATAATTCTGAGCCCTTCAGCGTAGCCGCGGGAGGGCTGGACAGGAAGAAAATAAAGCCGATGAGCACAGTGGGCGCTTACTTCCTGACGGTGTTCTGCACGGTGGGTGTCTGTCGCTCCCACCACATCGCAAAGAAGGAAATCTCGGCCCAGATGAAGCGACGCCGGCTGTCCTCAGGCAGCTTGCGCGCCATGTTGTCTAGGATGTGTGAGGTTTGGTCCGTGAAGTAACGCTCAAAAGTCTTGATCCAGCCTGCAAACATGCAACAAATTTTATGATAATGACCTACATTGAATAAAGCCACTAATCAAAACCAGTACAACTCTTTTTATTCCTTCACGCTCATTTAACAGGTATCACGCCCCTAGTGTGGTGTTCCAGTTTTGGAGTACTAATCTTGACATTACACATATTATAACTGATAACAATTATGAACTTTTCGATAGATTTTCGAGAAAAAAAAAATTACGGATACCCCTAAATGGGCAGAGATCATGTGCATCACCTTCATATTGTCCACATGAGATTCATACGTATATTAATGCAGAATAAGTTAATTTAGAGTTCCTTTTTTAGTTCATCACTTCAAGCATTTAAAAATATTACTGTAATTTTGATGGGAAAATTTTCCGGAACGTTTCAACTTTACTTTCACTCGAGTATTCCATATTTATTTAGTCAGATAGAGCAAACGAGTTTCGCTATAATTGTATACATCAACAGACTACAATATATTAGGTAATAGAGTAGCCATCTTACATAATACATTGTGTAGCATAAGAGTCATATAAGGTAAGAGTGTAACATTATATACCTTATATACGAGATACACAATAGAATGTAAGGTCTTCATAAACATTATGAAAAAATACAGAACTCCCAGCAAGTAATATTAACACAAGAAACAAACACAGTGAACCTACAATCCGTCCAGAAGTGAACCAGAGGACCTTATTTGAGTGGTGACCACCATGCCTCACCAGGGAGGGTGGTGACCACCATGCCTCACCAGGGAGGTGACCACCATGCCTCACCAGGGAGGGTGGTGACCACCATGCCTCACCAGGGAGGGGGTGACCACCATGCCTCACCAGGAAGGGGGTGACCACCATGCCTCACCAGGGAGGGTGGTGACCACCATGCCTCACCAGGGTCGCAGTGGGAGTGCGGGATCACGAACACCTTGAGGGGCTTCTCAGGACTCCATTGGCTGCGATCGTACGTCACATCCCAGCCCTGCTTCCACGCACCTCCATCAGGGTTTTCGAACGGCAGCGACTTAACCACTTCTTCCATCTGACAAAGAAGAATATCATACACTTGTACACGTGAAACTTGCAAGGTTTCTCATGGAAAATAATAATTATGAACACATAAGGATAAGTGTGGAATACTTTCAATAGATCAAACAAATGTTCGACTCATTTTTCTCTTCACAACACGACGGGAAAATGCTACGATATGAGCACATTGATGTACATACACTGCTGGTCAAAATGATAAGATCACACCTGATCTCGCCGTTTTGAGTACATGCATTTACTTTGGCGGAAAAATTCCTCTTAACACATATCAAAGGAGAGTGCAAAAAAGATTTTAATGGAAAAGATTTTTAGAAAATGTAGTACCCAACATTTTATTCGCCAGGAAATGAAAAGGATCTCATTATGCCTGGTCATAATTTTAAGACCAAGATTAAAATACGATTTTCTTTGGCAAAATGCAAACAAATCAGACAGTTGCACGGAAGAGCTGATATGATGAGGATGTGCGTGACTAATAACTAACACTCTAGATTAATTTCTATATGGCTAGAGGACAACTTCTAACAGATTATGAGCGGGGAAGAATTGTGGAACTCGAAAAACGTGGCATGTCACATAGAGCAATTGCAAGTGAACTAAATAAGAGCTAAACTGTCGTCACAAACTTCTTGAAAAATCCTACTGAATGCGGAACAGAAAAATCTCCTGCTGTTGATAGACGAATAAAAAGGAAGGTTAAGAAGAACACAAACATAACTTCAAGACAAATAAAGACCAAAACTGATGCAGACTGTAGTTCTCGTACAATTCGGCGATATTTAAATAACAAGGGTTTTAATAAATTAAAACGATTGCAAAAGCCCCGTCTTCTTCTTTGTCACAAAGCCTCCCGCATGCAATTTGCTGCAGAGTACCAAACATGGGATATAGAAAAATGGAAGAAAGTTTTGTTTTCTGACAAGAAGTTTACCTCGATGGCCCTGATGGGTTTCAGCACTACTGGCAAGACAAATCTGTTCCAAATGAAACATATTCAACAAGGCATAGCGGAGGAGGATCATTGATGGTGTGGGGAGCTTTCTGTTTCAATGGGACGCTTAAGTTACAGCTTGTGGAAAATCGCCAAACGTCTGCCGAATACGTCACCATGCTTGAACGTGCTTCTATCCTCACTGTGTCCTAGGTTGTGTGGAGAAAACTGAATTTTCCAACAAGACAATGCAGTAATCCACAACGCTCGACATTCGAAACAGTTCTTTGATGTTAATAATATCCAACTCTTGAATCATCCATCTTGTTCTACAGATCTCAACAAGATCGAAAATCTTTGGGGATGGATGACCAAAGAAGTTTATAAAATGGATTACAATTTAAGACCAAAGAGGATCTTCGTAAGGCTGTGTTCGATACTTGGGGCAAAGTCCCAATGGACCTCGTACAAAAGCTTGTAACCAGCATGCCCAAGCGAATTTTTCAACTAATCAATAATAATGGAGGATACACTAGTTATTAAAATGTTTTTGTAACGTTCTATGTAAATCTACTCATAAATTTATTATTTGGCCTTATAATTTTGACCAGCTGTATTTAGTTAAAGCTTCATTTCTGTTCTTTTTCCGTGCTAAAATGTTAAGAGATCTACTTGTTAGCTTATCCATTATTCATCTAACCTATATTAGAACTGTACACAACAATTTTATTTCGAATTGTTCAAAATATGATTCAAATTTTGGTACTTCGTAACTGGTCTTATCATTTTGACCAGCAGTGTATATACTGTATACATAGAATTATGCTTCTCTTCCAATTTACAATTATTTTACGAGTATTTCTGTAACTTTTTTCATGGCACAGTAAAGGGCACGCGTTCATTGATATTGATAAATCGTGTGGATGCATGATATTGTCTAACTTAGCTACAGCCTCTATGCAAATGCTAAGGTGGAAACTGCACGAAGGTGTGTAATTCACATAAATTAAATACCGTGGTACAGTCACTACAGTTATTTGAGATTCTTGATTCATCACTATGACCATACCTAATGAGTGAGAAAATATACTCCTTTTCATCCTCTGTGCGTACACGCACACACTCACACCAATACACGCGCACGGAAATGTGCGCAAGGTACGTGTGCGTGATTAAGTCGCATATTCATAATTCACGCCTAACTATGAACAAACAGAGACTTGGACAGCAACTTAGGAATGAACCAATCGGCTCATTCCTGTCTTCACATTCTATTCTACTACCCTAGTTCCTAGTCAAAATTATTTCAGAAATGTGCAAGCTTCTTTCTGACCAGAATATCAACAGATGAGGGTGCGGCCTGAGCGAACGAGCAATCTTCCTCCGTTAACCGGGCCACAGATGTGTTGAAAAGCACAGGAGCATCTAGTAGAGACGTCACAGCCTTCTCTGTCCCTACCCCAGGCTGCCTGGTTACAAAAAATGATCATCTCAACAGCAAATTCAACTACAACTGATATGGATGAAATCACAGTCAAAAGTACACATTTAAGTTGAAAAAATTAAAATAAACAATTCAGAATGAGCAATAAATAATCATGAACTATTGTGGTTTGCTCCCACTATAAAACACTTGTAATAGTCTAATTATATCTATAAATTTTATACATACAGGAGCAGATGATCTCTCAACCCTTTTTCTGATTACAGTACAACACAACAGCAACACCAACTTTACTTGTAAACACAACACTGGTAGCAGTGCAGAGAGTTATAATCAGTAGAAAAATTATTAATAAGTTGCTACACATAAGAATACAAAAAATTGTTTACAATATAGCAATGAAACACTAGCTGTAAAATTTAATGTTATCAGAAATGCAAAGCCCCCACAAATGTATTCACCTGTGCTATTATTTCTCATAAGAATCAAAATAAGAGCCCATAACCAGAGAGATGTAATTAATACAAGAAATTTGTGAGAGATTTGTAAGAGTTTAAATGAGGTTACTTACTTTATTCTTGGATGCAATAGTAATGGATCAGAGTCAGGTACATTTACAGAATTAGGGCCATTAATTTTCTTAAGCAGCCCATGGATCTCATCTATTGTCTTGTGATTCAATGAGATATCCTGCTCCAATTTCTTGAGCCGCAGCTCCAACGATTCAAAACCCTGAAAAACAAAGCTCAATTACACAGATGTAAAAAACCATTTCAATGCTTATCAATAAAAACTGGTTATTTTTAATTAACTGTGCTAATACTGCATTTCATGTATGTAGACTCATTCAGAGTTGAAGCCTGCTTTCAAAAGCCATCAATTCTAATTGAATATTTTTTCATTGTTTAATAAAATTATGCTCATAATAAACAATTATAGTACATAGTGACAAATCAAGATTACATGTGTCAATATGAATTTGAAACTTCATTTTCAGCAACATAACAGTTCACATATTCCTTTTCCATAACACTTCCCAAGAGTTGTCACATTTTCAGTACATGGAACAAATGGACTACAATTTTATTAAATCTGTAGTACTCTTAAAATTACTTATTACTTTTGGTCAAGAATTCAGGTAAGATGAAATGGAAAATATACTAAATTCCCTCATGCTATGTTGACAAGTAGTTATTATAGGACAAAAGGAGAGCAAAACGTAACACTGATGTGTTGGCTCAGCTTAGATTCCTCCTACAGTAATACACAGTAACACATGTAACTTTAGATATTATACATAGAAAAGAAAACATCATTTTATCAATTTCAAGCTTTGAGTTGAGCTTTAACATAGAACTAATACATAGATTAATTCATAAGTATCATATTTACACAATCTGATCTCCATTGCACATAATAGACCACATGAATGAACATATATTGTAACTTTTCTTACCCAATCAAAAGATATTCTTCTTTTGAGACCTTAGATACTAGTACACACATTTTTCTATTTCTTAATCTTATAATTAGAGTTAAGTTAGGATTATCAACCTGTAACTGATGAGGAACAGCAGAGTTGTTATCAGAAGGAAGGCTCACAATCTGGTAGAGCAGCAGAAGAGTAGCCAGTATAATGGCTGTACCAAACACCAGAGAGGCTTTGAACCTCATCTTGAAAGTTTTTGGCCTATCAGCTAAATTTCCTTGCACCTATTAATTAATTTAGAGTAAAATTACTTCTAGAACTAAATTACCTGAAAAACAGAATATACATGATTAATTAGAACAAAATTACTCTGTATGTAATGTCAGTAGTTCATCAGTTTAATTTTGTATTAGTAATGGACTTCTTGAGGCAATGCTACATATGCAGGAGAGGTATGTACAGTTTGATGACATCACATGCATAGCGCTGGAATTGTGACTACACCTGTGAATGACAGGCAAGTTTTACAGGCTTCCTGCTTAGATGGAATAGCTGTGAATTTGATGGCATTACAATGTAAGTTGCATTAAGATCATTGTTGGTGTTGAGAGGAATGGTAAGTATTGTGCTTTGGAGCTTTTTTACCTTACTTGGTTATTCATATTGTAATTATAGGTTGTTTCAGTTTGCAATTTAGTTTACTTTTACATTACACTAATTGGTATCATTTTTCATACAATTCAAGTTGAGATGCAGGTATATTAACTCCAATATTAAAAACACATTACACAAAAAACTTTCAGATCTTCTGCTCTAAGTTTTGATACACTAGAGAAATCTAGGTTTTTGCTGATACTGTTATCAGATCCTTAATCCTTTACTGCCAAAATTATTGAGTGGGTTGAGTGTGAAAATTAATATTTAATACATCAATTATAACATTCAGAAGAGGTTTACACACATTAAACTCAAGAATTATCTACCAATATCAGAGTAAAACCTGACAAGTAAGGCCTTATCTGAATACATTGAATTATGAATTCATATTTTTATATACAAGAAGTATTGTGATGGTAGACAAATTTGTCTGTTATGGCAGTAAAAGGTTAATAATAAATATTTATAAAAAATTGCACTATACCTAAATCTAAGATTGACCAGGAACTAACTCTACACAAAATGCATATAATCACACAGCATTCTTAGCACCAAGCACTCAAAATCTTAAAAGTTGTGCCACTAGAAGATTTTTTACATTTATTCTTTCATATTTTAATGTTATTACAATTTTTATTTAGAGCAGCCTCCTAAAAGAAAACCTGAGAGACAGTTAGTTTGTTTGAAAAGAGCTGCAATAGCACTGTTTGTTACATAGTTTATATTAACATTAAATTGTTCACATCAGCTCTTCTTGCACAAGTGATTGCATGCTGGCATAATTACACATTTAAATGATCTATGACACTCTAACAAAAGAAAATATTTAATCTTGTGTTCCTGAAAGGTATGTATGATCTACTGAACCTGATGAAGCTTACACTGACATTTCTGAAACATAGTTTAAGATTTCATCTTATTGGTCATTAAGCATTACAAATTGAGCTTCAACTAGTATTTATAATTTTATCCTAGATTTAAAATAAAAAAGATACTTTTCCAATATTTTGGTTTGCTTTTTCATAAACCAGTATGTGAGGTATGAGAGGGGTATTTTGATAGTAGTCCTGCTAGACTATGCTCATGAGTTACCCTCAGGAAGAATAATCCTAAATAATCTCAAAAATTCAAGGTATAATAACACAATTCTCCTCACAAAAGATATATGTTTTTAATTGTTTACATGCACCCACTTTTACTTATAGCTTCTTGTGCATATGTAAAATATGCCCTTTCTTTTAACCGTCTCAAGTTCCACTTTTCCCAACATCGACGTAGTCCTGCTTTCATTCTACCATATACTTCATAACAACTCTTCTTGATTCATGTTTTTTCAACTTCGGAGACGTATCTACCCCTTCATGCAGCTCTACTGCATACCATGGTTGGTTAGTAGAATTGAAACCTTCCAAAAAAGGCTCCAATTAGGCTTCTGGGAAGTGTAATGACACTCAGCCCCCAGCCTGGACTCGAGCCACTCCACTGCAGCTTCGGTTGTTGTCAAAGTTTCGGTTCTTCTGTAATGGTTCACCAAACTCATATCAATATTTCTTCAAAAGAGCGATGATCTCTGACCGAATCCCTTTTTCTAGAGATCTTCCAACCTCCCCACAGCAGACAGGTACGGGGCCAGAACTCTTATGATGAGCATACCATGGTACCACTTACTTCTTCTTCTTCTTTGTCGTGTTTATTTGGGGCTTCGAAAACTAGTCCATGTAGCCCCAGGTCTGAAGGTAGGTTGATTTTTCCCTTGTTTACGATGTTTCCTTTTGGTACCACTTAGCTTTAGAGATACGTAATCATAACGCTTACATTCTGGATTTGAGTTTGACATCTCCGGTATTCCGGACACAAACGGCTCAACTATTGTAGTCACTCTCGGTGCAGTTCTTCTTCTTCTTCTTTATCTTTATTTCCAATCAAGTACACAGTACATAGACATTTAGTACATTGGTTTTTAAATTCTTAAGGTTAACATTCTTAGAGTAAGGATGATGGTGAGCTCCATGCGACGATCCTGGGATGTGTCCATGGGCGATGAGTTGAGGTCTTACCGATAAGTGCGAGCTCACGGCGTGAAACGAGAAATAGCTCGTATTCATTGCCGGGTTTCTTTTGTTGGAGACTCCTCGTCTAGAGTGCAACTTTGCATCATAAGAGTCTTAGCCCAGTTCGTGTCTACTGTGGGAAGGTTGGAGGATCTCTATAAAAGAAGAAGGGAATTGGACGGACTCCCTCACTCTACTGAACTAATACTGATATGAGTTCTGCGAATTTTTACAGAGAGACTGAAAACTGTGACAAGAACCTAAGAACCTCTTACAGAGAAAGTGGAAACTTTGACAAGTACCTAAGAACCTAAGAACCTTTTACAGAGAAACTGAAATTGTGACAAGAATCTGAGCTACACTGCAGTTGCTGGAGTCCAGGCTGGTGGGCTGAGTGTCACTACACTTGCCAGAAGCCTATTTGGAGCCTTTTTGGAGGGCTCCAGTTCTACTAACCAACCAACCAACCAACCATTGCCGGATTTCGAACCCGCACGCAGTCTTTCTGCATAAGCAGAGACCCGATACAGAACACGGGCCGCATACCACTCGACTACGGTGGCTGCTACAAACAAACACAAGATATCTAAATTGAAATAAATATACTTTGTTCTTGTCTATCATACATCACAGTATCACATAACACACACATGACGTTATGACTTTGAATGGACGTAATCTGGAGCCCAAATCTAAAATTTTCGATTACTTTTAGTTTGCAGCCACCGTCGTCGAGCGGTCTGTGGCCTGTGTTAGGTATCAGGTCTCTGCTTCGGGCAAAAAGACTGTGAGTTCGAAACCCGGCCATGAATACAAGCTGTTTCTCGTTTCGCGCCGTGAGCTCGCACTTATCGGTAAGCCCTCAAGCTCATGGACACATCCCAGGATCGTCGCATGGAGCTCACCATCATCCTTCCTCTAAGAATGTTAACCTTAAGAATTTGAAAAACCAATGAACTAATGTCTATGTACTGTGTATTTGATTGGAAATAAAGATTGTTTTTCATTAACACAGGATTTCATTAACACACATACCACTTCAATATTGATGGAGACTCCTAATGCGCCTGTGGGGCGTAGAAAAATTTTAAACCTGACTTTTTCTCTTCCATTACACTGGAGAATGTACTACAGTGAAAAATTCACTAAACCTACTGACAAAAAAAAATAATCTTTATTTCTAATCGAGTACACAGTACATAGACATTAGTACATTGGTTTTTCAAATACTTAAGGTTAACATTCTAAGAGTAAGGGTAATGGTGAGCTCCATGCGTCGATCCCGGGAGGTTGATGGGCGTCTTCATGGGCGAGGAGTTGAGTGCTTAGCGGGTTGAGTGCACGGCGTGGCGTACGAGAAACAACTCGTGTCCATGGCCGGGTTCGAACCCGTGGTCTTTCTACATGAAGCAGAGACCCGATACAGAACACGGGCCGCAGACCACTCGACCACGGTGGCTGCTGTGACGGTACGAGACTGCATAAAAAATTTACTTGGAGGTGGTTCTTGTCTATTACTTAGTCAAAAACTAATCAAAAACAGAATGGCTTATTATCTGTCGTTTATAGGAAGAATTTAAACCATTTAAAAATTCGTAATTGTGACATTACCGAGAAGTGAACAAGTTTTCCGGATGAAGCCAAGTAGAAACGACGTCCTGTGAGGTCTATCAGCTTTGGTGCAGATCTTTAATGCAACAATCAACCTCGCTGAAGGCATGGAGCTGCATGGACTAGTCTCCGATAATCCTATAAACACAAATCAAGAAGAAAATAAACAAGAGTATGCAAGTGTGGCTATTGATGAATTGTACTGTGTTCCAGAAAATTTTTGTTGCCGAAGTAAATCAGTTCCTCAACTGACCTGAGTTCATTCCCAACCAATACTCGTATGAGTTCATATTTGGAGAGAAATGCATGCAATGCTGATGTAATTTTATTTGTTGTAAAATCTACAGAAGCCAAAAAGCTATGCACTTTGGCACACTGTAAATTTAAGGCTAAATATTATTGAGGTCTTTGTTATGGCCTATAATTCCCTCTAAAACACATACAACAAGGGGGCATCCCTTAGTTTTTTGCCTATGTGCCAGGCAGATAATTCAGATAATTTCTGAAGAGCCACTCTTGATTATTCTATGCTAAAAAACCAGCTAAGTGAGGGAATCACTGGGAGAGCCAGCTTTTTATAAACAGATCCTCATGCTTGGCAGGTAGTCACACTCTAATCCAGGTGACTGACTGGTTCAAAGTCAAAGTTCCTCATTCCATGCATGCACTAGGAAATTCTTTATGGTATCTGCATCAATCATGTATTCTTTATCTAACCCTACAAGATAGCATTTACTAGAGCCCTCTTTAACACACCTGGCATTCCATTGGTTCACACACACACAAGAAGCTTGTCTTAGCTGTCAGACTGTTTATTCTTTTGACCACATGTCAACACCTAACTTCTCAATGCACAAAGCTGCAATAACTGTAAATCTTATTTGCAGCACTTAAGTTCCTATGTAACATCTATAAGGGTCTAGCCAGTTTTCATGAAGTAGAAATAGGATGATATCTACACTTACTCTTAAATGTAGTGTACAAGATTTTTTCTGCAGTGCTTATTTTTTATTGAGAGTAGTGGGGATTCCATTAAAAAAAATAAATAAATAAATTACCTTTAGTCTCTGAAATGATACTTGACAAATGAAAGGAAAAGTAATGCTATCATTTTGTATTTAGATGTAATAGATAGTGAACTTTAATGGAGTACAAATGCTGCATTGAATATTGGGAATTTTCACTCCTAGTGTCTGTTACATTCTCTATTTTTTGAAGTATTAAAAGTAATTAAATTTACAGATGCAATTTAAGTTGATTAGCAATTTAATTTATTTTAGCACAAATGACAAAATGTGAGCTCTTTTTAACTTGAAAGTAAGAATTAATCCTGGTACAGAATGACTTGAAAACTAATATATATGAGAATTAATTAACAATGTCCACATTAGGACCATCCCCAGTGGGATGGCTGGTGATCCCGTTATCACTTGTCGTTGTTTTTCTGGTGCTGGCTCTGACCATCGTGTATTTCAGGTTAGTGTGGTCAATTCTGTATACATATTAGCTTTAAAAATTTTGTTTTTTATTTAGATTCTAAGCTTGTAAGGCTTGTTTCATATTGCAGGTTTTGTAGAATTCTATTTATTGTGATATTGATACAACACAAAAAGAAGCTCTTTACAGTAGCAATATAAAAACTAAAATGGTGAAATAGAATATCAATGTTGTGAAAATAGTATTTTTTGTATATTGTCAAATTTTATTTTTCTTACTGGGTTTGAGAAAGGCTATGTAGAGCAAATCAAATTTAAATGCTAAATACAGTTAAAGTTTGATAAATATAATTGATTAAATGTTATCATGATAAACCAACAGTAACATATTTGCTACCAGATTGAATTTCTGTGTTAATTGTTTGGATCAACTATTTATGTTTGATTTTGAGAGTTATTTTTTCATGAAGAATTAAATGTTTAAAAATACTAAAAAATATGTGTTGTGAATTTTTGATGTATTTTCAAAATTTGAAAAATGAGTGTCATGACACATGAAAGGAAGATTTTAACTCAAGGTTCCATGGAGCTGACGTATGAGTTATGACTGAAATAAGTGACATTGTATCTCATAGTAAAATTTATTCATGATTCTGTGTTACTCCTATATGAGTGGCAAAAAAATATTGAGAATGTTCAAATTGGTTTATGCTTTGATAGACAAGCACTTTTTTTACTGAAGAAAATGTAAGATTTGTTTGTTGGTAAACTAAATTCATATTTTATTTTGTTCTAAACCAAGTGAAAACCTATCCCACTGTTGTCATTTACAAAGTTTCTTTGGATCTAATGACCATATTGAAACCTTACCTCTGGTATGGTCACTATTTTGGAGCTATCTATTATTATTATTATTATTATTATTATTATTATTATTATTATTATTATTATGTTAGCTATGTATGTAGAGCATGTTGTAAGTTGGATGAAACTTATACAAATTTTAATTGCTGGTTCATCACTAATTTGATTTTCAGGTCATGCTACTCTTATTGGAGCTCTCGTGGGATTGGCAGTCCAGATCCCATTTGGGGTCTTGGTAACCTCTACCCTAGGCTGAGACCCACCATGTCATTGGCCGAGTTTGATCAGTGGCTCTACCGGGATTGTGGTGGTAGCAGGTAAATTACTGCAGCAGACTTCACCTTTTTCCTCTGGTAGCAATTTTTTTAACTATTATAATAAGAGTGAGGCTGGAAGATGTGAGAGGCACTTCAAATGTGTTGCACATCTGATTTATACTTCATATAGTGGCAAGTTGGTTAGTGGAATTTGATTCAAGGGCAGTTGTAGATAATATTAATTTAACTATGAAGTAGATTTTGCCTTGGTTTAAATGTGTTCAACCTCTAGCAATATAGGAGACTAATTTGCTGAAGATCCATGATACCATTGTGGAATCCTTTAGCATTCAAACCAAGAGTGGTACATTTTAATTCATTCATTTATTTCTTCATTTTTTTTATCTGTAGTTCAGTTTTAATTAGTACCATATAAATGGTTGAAGGTAATTCCAAATTAAAAAAAAAAGTTTTTATATCCTTCAGTATCATACAGTGCAAAGTATTCATTCAAACTCTTATAAAATGTGCCACTGAATATCATTTAGAGAAAGATCTTTGTCTGTGCTCTGTTATATTGTGTCAACTGAAAGCCCTGACCTAAGGAATAAGGGAGACTGAGTCCTGTCCTGAATAGTTCATGCCTTGTCAAGAAGTTAAAATTTGAGTTTTGTGTTATGAATCAAGCACATTAAATAATAGTCTAAATAATAATTAGGCTGTGGTAGGGAAAGCTTTAGCTTCCACTTCAGCACCTACTGAGTGTTAACACATTCTCAGCTGACTATGAGTTGTCTCAGAGTAGGTAATTATGAAATTATTATTTATTATAAATTAAGAGAGAGCATTTAGCATTAGTATTTTGGTAGTTTAGTATTTTATCTCTGTGATTCAAGACATAAGCTAGGAGAAGCAGAATGGGCCAATTGTCATTGGTAGTAAGCATGTTAATGCTAAAATGATGTTGTCTAACAACTTGCTGGATAGCAGTGGCTAATTGAAGAATTTTTTATCTGCGGTAAATGTTTGCAATTTACTAGTATAACACAATTATTTTCTGTATGTATACAACAACCATAGTCAAAGGGTTAAGGTCTACAGAATTTGGAAAGAAACATTTCTGGGAAAGTGTGCTGAGAATCTCTATTTAACCACTATTCCAGCTAGAGTTAGGGTGTTATTATTAGCAAAAAATTGAGAACTTCTCTTCTTCAGATTCTGCGGGTTCTACGAATTCACACAGCCTGTGCTGATGGTGGGGGACCCTGAGCTACTGAAGCATGTCATGATACGCGATTTTGATCACTTCTGTGATCGTAGGTGAGAATTTTTACTAGTATTCCTAGTCCAGTGCTGTGAGAAGCATCATGTGCTCACAATTTCAAAATATATATTAGTTCTTACTCTAAAACTTGTATATGGGTTGACTACATTGTTCAGAACATGAATTTGGTGTATTTTGAAGACACTCAAATATTTATTTATTTTTATGTAAAGCTTACAAAATTTATTACAATGAACTGCAGTTCTTCAGTATATACATACTCACTGCTTAACTTTAACATTTTTCTTACAATCTTGATTGAGGACAACTAAGTTTTCATTCATATTATTGCTTTATTTTCATAGATTTTGCTCCAGCAGTTTGCTATCATGCTTTTTTATGACCCATTCCTGATCTTGAGCAAGTGATGGTGGCAAGAGACAAAATACAACGCCGTGAATGCTATTTATCTGCGTTGCTTATTCTACTGTTTCTTTCTTTCAAACATAGATTTTCTTCTAATTGTAAGATTGTTCAGGTTTCTTTTACTTCTGTAGCATTTTCTATGAAATTTTATGCTGTACGATCATCATTGTGAAAGACTCCTACACCCTGTGCAAAACAATCTTTGACAAAGAGCTTGTTTTAGCTCTATTTATATTATTTCTTGTAATCTAATGGAGTCTTTTCACCTTGAAACATTTGTGAGTGATAAAGATCAGATACTTATAGACTTTTCTTCAAAAACTTCAAAAACATAGTAAACAAATGGCTCATAAATCTTGTAACATTATTGCATTACAAATGGTCAAAATTTTAGTGTCAAAACTATTATCTTCAAGGTACAGTTTTAGCACTTTCTTTGTTTTGTTTTGACCTAACCTAACGTAACCTAACCTAATGTAACCTAACCTAATGTAACCTAATGTAATTGTTAATGAGGTTTAATGTTTTGGTATCAGCTTCGTGACCTTCAATGACCCAGTGATGGACCACATGCTGTTGGGCCTCAAAGGTAGCGTATGGAAGAGGGTGCGCTCAGTCATGACCCCGACCTTCAGCAGCGGCAAAGTTAAGCAAACTTTGGGTCTTGTCAGTGATTGTGCTGCAAATCTCATCACCTATTTCATCAATAAGCTCGATCTCAAGTAAGTAGGTTATCTTAATAAGAGCTTAGGGGATTTATGGCACAGCATTGGGCTAGATATATCTCATCACCTATTTCATCAATAAGCTTGATCTCAAGTAAGCAGGTTCTCTTAATAAGAGCTTAGGGGATTTTTGGCACAGCATTGGGATAGATATATCTCATCACCTATTTCATCAATAAGCTCGATCTCAAGTAAGCAGGTTCTCTTAATAAGAGGTCTTAGGGGATTTTTGGCACAGCATTGGGCTGGATATATTTCCTATAGTAGTAGAGAGTGCATTTGAAATATATTTTTTTACTTGTATTGATGTTTCATCTCTCATGTGGACTGTGAATCTTTAAAAAAATGTAGCCAAAATTCTAAGTTATAGATTATGAAGAAGAATTTATTTTTAAGCAGAGTATTAAATCTGACATAAAAAATGTGAACATTTTACTGTATTGTCACTCTAAAAGCAGCTGTATCTTCACTCTAAAAGAAGCTTGGTTTCTGTCAAACAATAGATGTTATATTAGGTATGGCTGGTACTTATAGTGGTCATCTTATACTGTTGAGGAATATTAAAACATGTTTCAGAAAGCATGACTGCATCAAATGTTACTTGTTTGCTTCTTGTGAATAGATGTACAATATTTTGAGGTGCTTGCTTGTGTTAAAAGGAGCTTCTTTCATTATCTACTGATGATTTGTCTGTTTTGTGGGAAATAGTTCTGTAAATGTGTGTAATTATTGTAGAGAATATCAGGGCACAACAGAATTGTAACAGAAAGGAATCTGTATATGAATGAGGAATTTCTGGTGAGTTCAACCTAATAAGTTGAAAACATTAGCAATCCAACTTCGGTCATTTTGTCCTGACAACACTACAAATAATTATCGAATTGAGCTCAATACATTTCTGAGGATGCTTGATTTTTGCAACACTGTAAATTTAAGAAATGTTTTGTATTTTGTCCGCCCAAAAGATGTATCCTATGGAAATATTCGTGTGTTAGTGTGCTTGTTTCATCTGCAGCGTGTCAGTGTTCGAGATGAAGGACGTGTATGGAATGTTCACCATGGACACCATTGCTAGCATCGCCTTTGGTGTTAGCAGTGACTCCCTCAACAACACTCAGGTTTGGCTCATGTTTCTTCTCCCTTTTCTTTGGTGTTCATGTATTGTTGTTCAATTATATTGCATCTGAGTAGGTGTGGAAGTCCCCAGTTGTGGTTGTATTTCTCCAAGAACTCACATTTTTGATGTATGTAGTGGTTACCTTCTTATTTATGTTCCCTACTTCACTTAACTTACTTCAGTTTTTAAAGTTTTGTATAAAGTGGTCATAAAACCTTTCTACTAATTATTTAATTTATTACAAGGAAAATGAGTAGATTAATCAGTGAATATTAATTAACATGAGAAGCAAATGTTGAAATTTTGTACCTTAATCAACGCTCCTTCATTTCATGCTGTGTTTATGGCACCCTCATCAAAGGAAGCAATGACATTAGTGATCTTTTGCTTTAGATAGTTCATGTCCTGAATTTTTCTTCGATACATGATATGTTTAGCATGAACTTATACATAAAATACGAAAGTGATATCTATTGAATGTGGTGGGCAGAGAACTAGACAATCCATTTTGAATTCACATGTCTAGAAGTGTATGATTTAGGAACCCATAAACATGAGTCTACTATTTGGTTTGCACTATGTTGCTGGAAAATGATAGTTGGTTGAAGGTCATCCAATTGTTGTTCTCCATATTAAATCAGCAGGTCAATTCAGTTAGGTACAGAAACTGATCTCTCGCTGAAGAAGAATTTATCTTTGAATAAGGAAGGAGGCAATCCCTTTATCGAATACCATCCTTGTCTCCACAAATTTCTTGTGCCACGCATGTATTGATGGACATGACGGTAGATGTCTTCCCTACTTATTCCAATAGTTTTCATGGTTTACGTTTCCGATTTTGTTTCAATAACACTTCATGCCTTTTCTTGAAGATTAGCTATTTTTTAGGGCTTTATTTGAAAATAAAAAATTAGCAGGATAGTGGTGAATGAGAAATATACAAATGGAATATAATTCAAAATTCGATGACTACCGAGTGCATAGCACATATCTGACTAAGATATCCTGTCAGTTGATTTTGTAATAATTTTTGAAAATTTTAAGGAGACTTCATGGACGCCCTGTATTTTATTGCTCAGTATGGTAGTTGCATATTGTTTTAATTCCAGAACAAAAGTGAAGTCTCCAATTTTCCGTGGCTGCATCATGTTGCTATTACTTCGATATTACCGAAACGATTTTTCGTTTCCATTTTTGTGTGTTGAACTTATACATTATTCTAAGTAACAGCTTTTACCTTTGAATTCTAAGGTTAATACAAAATTGTTTCCCATTGAAGAGGAATGCACTAAAAGGAATTATCTATCGTATCTGGTGGATGGTGTGTTCTGTGAATGATAGAATTATCCAGTTTACCTCAAGAGAAAAACACCAATAATTTATACCATGATTGGTGTTCAAAGCAGACGTGGCATTCCTCAGAGATGTGACCTGCTACCTACAGCAGATTCTGCTACATCAGCTGTGTAGCTCTGTTGTGGGTTACATTTTACAAGTAGAAACCTATGGTATGTTGATACCTGGGTATACTATTTAAGATATTAGTTCTATGACAATATGTGTGATGTTTACAGGATGAATTCAGCGCGGCTGCCGCTAGATTCTTTGCGGAGCCACAGCCGTGGCAAAAGCCACTGCTGTGGCTGCAATGGTGCGCCCCACAACTCACCCGCTCTCTTGGACTAGGCTCCCTCAGCCGAACCCCCATACATTTTTTTTCTAAGGTATTATGATAAATGGTCTCGATATTATGTATTGTTATATCTAGTGATGTGTTATTCAAAAAATGTGTTTCGGATTTTGAGTGACCATAATTATTGTAGAGAGAAGGATGAAGTAAAACTACCTGAATGAGAAGCAAATAAAGTTTTAGGAATTGGCTACCTAAGAAATTGATACGTTATGCTCAAAAGCCACTACGTACACCAAAAGTTATTTTTTGCTACGGACTGTTTGCACAAAATTTATAGACTCTATTTTATTGAATCCCCTGAAATGAAACAGGCTTGTCAAATTTCATGTGAAACTGATCTTCAAATGCTTAGTATTGTGCTTGCATATGATTGTGCACCAGATGAATGGATTCAACAAGATGGAGCGACAGGCCACACTTCTAATGAATCAATGGCTTGGCGTTGAAATCGGTTATCCAGCAAATTATTGTTACATCATTCAAATTTCGAATGTAGAATCGTTTAAACTTCATCTTTCAAATGTAGTAGATTCATTACATTGTTGAAGTGCATAATAGTATGTGCTCTCCTCACCTTAAACTTGCCAAAATTAATTTGTGGTTACACATGTGTCGCAAACAGCTCATTTTGTCGTTTCAAAGCTCTATCTCTAATCTGCTTGAAATCTGCATAAAGGTTTGCAGTAATACGGAATGGGTTGATTTACTTTCTTAATACGGGATTTTACGAGAGTAATGGAAAATTTCGGAGTGATCTCAAAGGTTTGCTGGTATTGTAAGCAAAATTGATTTTGTAACATAGGAACTCTGCTTGCTCAGGTTGTTTCTGACACGATCAACTACCGGCTAAAGCATCAGTTGCGCCGGAACGACTTTCTCCAGCTGCTACTGGATGCCAGCCTGCAGGAAAAGACAAACAATAATGATAAAAATAACACGAAGAATAAGACATCTAGCCAACATAAGGACGGTGAAGGTAATACAAGCAATGGTAAAGCAAAGCAAGGTGGGAGGCAGCCCCGTGTTAAGCTCGTGGACGGTCAACAAACTAGGCCTTCGTGTGAGGAGGATGCAGACAGTGGCCCGGCACCAGAGGGTCAGCGTAAGAGCTGTAACGCTGCAGACAAAGCTTCAGAAGCTGCAGAACCAGGTACGTGCCTGCTTGCTTTCTGCAATGAAGTTTGTGTTAAAGAAACCACCTCATCTACTTCTGCGATCTTATCTGCTTCATCTGCTCATGTTTTGAAAGATTATATGTGCAGAATATTATGGCTTCCTGTCCGTTTTTCGTGTATTTAAGAATACTTCGTGGATTTACGTATTAGTATGTGTATATGACTCTCTCGATTGTAGCTCAGAGCTCGCAGTCAGCAAGGACATGTCAAGCATTCCTTCTTCTGCGTCTGACTAAAACCGATCAAAGGTTTTTTCGTGGCTCTGTGTTTTACTTTAGACTGAAATGAGTGATGAATGTATGCATATTTCAGTGCTGACGGAAGAGGTGATCACAGCGCAGTGTGTGCTGTTCTACATGGCTGGATACGACACAACGGCCACCACGCTCAGCTTTGTATCCTACTGCCTAGCTCTGCACCCCGCCGTGCAGCAGAAGCTTATGGAGGAGGGCGAGCGGGTCTGTTTTTCACGATTTGTAATTCAAGAAAATGCTAGTGCTCTAATCATGCACTCTGAGATTGGTGAGAAAGACGATGCTATGTTGACAACTTTTGTGGTTTATATTATGCATGATTTATATGCTTCAGTTTAGGTATACAACGAACGGCTGAAAAATATTAATAGGAATGAAGATGTATTCGTATGCGTGACCTGGTTTTTCTGGTTGGTCTAATTAAAGGGCTTCGGAATCCATCGCATTTTGTGGTCATGTAGGTCATGTAACATGAATCTTGGTTTCATTCAATTGATCGGATGATAGCTGAAAATACTAATGTTCTATAACTTTTTCAGAAAGGATAATGTTAGATTGAAATAATCTATTGAATAGGCTGAATATTAAATCTGATCAAATATTGTTCCGGTACTATTTACAGTTTGCTCTACAGAAACTTACATTTCGATAGACTCTACTTTAGAAAAGAAGTGTTTCATTTGATGAGGGTTGTGAGAGGCAGCTCGAGGGAGTACAGAATCCAAGTGTGTGGTTGGTTGAAAGTATTGGGTGTGATGAAAGTTATCAGTTTCATTGAGGTAATAATGAGAAGAATAGGAGGAAGCTTATGGTGTCATGGAACAGATATACAGAAAACACTTAGAATGGCAAATAACTCATAGAAAAAAAGAAGAGTGTGAAGGATCTTCCAATGTATACTCATGTATTTTGAACTTCCGAATGTACTGGGTTCACATAACTGAGTGAAGATTTATTGTACAGTAGGTAACGTTTACAGGTTTGAGGAGCTGTTACTGTCTTCGATACTCTCTTACAAGACACTGACTTCAGTTTACGTATCTGGTTTTCAGACTTCTCCGTATTTCAAGTTGTCAGAGTACAATCGATCTCATTGAATCTAAATTGGAAAATGTGTTTTCATCGAATATTGAAACAACACACATGAAGTCAAACCTTAGGCTTTGTTAATAATAGCCTCCTTGAAACAGACAATGAAACCTTATTCAGCCTCAGCACTATCCTACAGATTAGGGGTGGTAGGTGAAGATGCATTCCACAATTCCTGCTCTGATAAATAAGGGCTCTCAGTCAAAAGTCTTCCTGTTTATAACAGCTTATAACTGGTTTCAATACACAAATATTGCTGACCTTTGTTGAAATAAAGTAAAATTCAACACAGATACGTGGTATATCTGTATTTATGATCAAGTGATCAGCTGCGTGGATTGTTATAATTTTTGAAGCTGTTGTGCAGGTGCTGGCGGCTCACGACAACGTACTGACGTACGATGCGTTGCAGGAAATGCCTTACCTCGACATGGTCTTCTCTGGTGAGTCTCACCCTCTAGTACAACTAGAGAACGAAGCAAGGAGTTTAATGTGAGCCATATGACCATGTATCGAAAAATTATAAGACCTAAACCCCTTGCTTTAGGTTGAAGAATAGAATAGAATAGAATGAGGCTATAGGAACGAACCTTCTGGCCCATTCTTGGGTCGGATAATTACTTAGATAATTATTCGGGTGTTTACCCAAGTCCCATGCCGTATTTCTAGCCGCGTCAACCATGTCAGCAGCGGGATTCGAACCCGGGTCTTTCCGCTCGCAAGCAGATTCGCTCACCAGTCGACCAAGCTGGTGATAAAGTACTGGTAGGGTTGTCATCAATTAAAGCCTGCAATTCTTGAGAATTGAGTTCTTTTCAGCGTCATTTCCTTGGCTCGTCCTTTAGACTGAAGTCATCCTTTTTGAATCATGAAAATCATCTTGTGCAGTTTTTTTCATTCACTACATCATTTTCATGTGTCTTTAAGGGATCTTTCTGCTGAAATTGCTGTTTTACCCTTCTAAAATTCATACAGTAAAATATGCCTAATGTGTTTTTTATTTCGTGTGTACATTAGGGTCAACAATAGTTATTTATTATAATAACTCTATCGAAATCGGAAAAAGAAATTATTATTATAGTGATTTAGATGGCAACACATATGTCGTTTTGTGGAACTTAATGACACAGTGGTGTAATGTTGCCCTAAAATTATAACTCAAAAAATGGACAGAACTTTCGTTACAACTTGATATGTACGAGTATCTGTACGGTTCAATTAACTCGGCACATTATGTCGGCGTTTGCTCCTGCTCATTGAATTGAAGTTGAGGTCATCTGTACGTGAAGAAAATATTTTGCTTATCACCTAAAATGCGTATAATATCTACCACGTCAGAATTTATATGTATCACCAATGACTACCTCTTAAGTCATCATCGAAAAAGTGAAGTTTCATATGTTTCCCCATGGATATTTAACGTTCATTGCGTGATGTGAATGTTTACGGTTACCCGTAGATACCGCTGTTATATCATCTACTATGCATAGAATACCTACCACTTGAGCATTTTATGATAAGCCATCTTTAAAAACCAATACTGTTACATTTCTTATGTACCAACTTTATTAGAAATATACGTTTTGTTTTGTTTTTGTGTTTTGTTTATCTCAAGTGACCGAGCCACACGTGCAGAGACACTGAGGCTGTTCCCACCTGCACCGCGCGTGGACCGGCGGTGCACCAAGGAGTACACCATTCCTGGCACCCACATCACCATCGCCCCGGACACCAAGATCACCATTCCCATATACAGGTTAGTCGTGTGCATAATCGGTAACGACTTGTTGGGACTAGTAAACCGTTGTCGCTTTACACTTATTAATTGGTCATATCAATGACCTGCTGTTCTACATTTGGTTGATCATACTGGCAAATAGTTAGTGGTGGAGACTGTATATGGTTTTAAGTACATATACGTTAGGTTAGGGCATTTATTGAGAGTTTAGTGTTGATATTAAATATCTCGATTATTTAGTCCTGTAGTCATGGATGAACTTTTCGACCACGGTCACCAAAATTTGTCCTTGGAATTGTAATGCCTTGTCCTAAAATGTGGTGTACAAATAATATCCTGGTTTATAGATGATTAAATAAATCTGTGTAACGCTCTAAAAAACTAGAAAGTGAACCATCTGCTGTGTCATATGTGCATTTAACGTGCAGATTACGTGCAGTGTGCGCGGTGAAAATTACTTATAGTTGCCCTTATTAGCGTCAGTTCTATTGCTAGTTTTCTTGTTGTCGGTTCCATTCTTGTAGAATATCATTGGTGCATGGTAGCCTGTTAAATTGAACACACTGTAACTCTGTTGAATTGAATGGGTTCCTTCGATTATGGTGTACTCGATAAAAACTTACGGTAATTTTGCATTGAAACTTCAGCAAAAATTGTTAGCAATCTTTTGTTATAGTTCAAAGTGATGCGTTGCATTAAAATTATTGATGGCACAGTTACAATACTGAGTCATTAAGCCTATTTTTAATTAGTGTGTTCAACATTCCGCATCATTTTGTTTCGTATACAGTAACATGAAAACCTCAGGGTTGAGAGAACTAAAAATCCTTTTGCTTGAGTAATATACTCTTCTCTTGAAACGGCTGGTCCTATACCTAGAGGAAAATTTCAACATGTTATTTATGTTTCGTATCCAGCATCCATCGGGATGCACGATATTTCCCGGATCCGGACCGCTTTGATCCTGAACGCTTCTCCGGAGAAGGCCGCAGCCGTCCGTCGCCGGCCGTCTACATGCCCTTCGGCAGTGGGCCCCGCAACTGCATAGGTGAGACGCAGCGTGCTCGCTTGAGGCTTTCGATTTCTATGCCAAGTTGCCTGTAACAGTTTTCATTCTTTCGTATTTGAGAGTCGTTTTTCTTGCGTGTTTTTTGCACGTATTGGTTTTCGTTCGAGATGGTTGCTTAAAAACTATGCAAGTATCATGGTAAGAATACAAAAACCTGAAAATGAAAGTATTTAATTTGAAACTTCTAAGTTCAGTGATGTGCAGCTGCAATCTCATGTGTTGAGTGATGTGCAGCTGCAATCTCATGTGTTGAGTGATGTGCAGCTGCAATCTCATGTGTTGAGTGATGTGCAGCTGTAATCTCATGTGTTGAGTGATGTGCAGCTGCAATCTCATGTGTTGAGTGATGTGCAGCTGCAATCTCATGTGTTGAGTGATGTGCTGCTGCAATCTCATGTGTTGAGTGATGTGCAGCTGCAATCTCATGTGTTGAGTGATGTGCAGCTGCAATCTCTTGTGTTCAGTGATGTGCAGTTGCAATCTCTTGTGTTCAGTGATGTGCAGCTGCAATCTCTTGTGTTCAGTGATGTGCAGTTGCAATCTCTTGTGTTCAGTGATGTGCAGCTGCAATCTCTTGTGTTCAGTGATATGCAGCTGCAATGTCTTGTGTTCAGTGATGTGCAGCTGTAATCTCTTGTGTTCAGTGATGTACAGTTGCACTCTCATGTGTTCAGTGACGTGCAGCTGCAATGTCTTGTGTTCAGTTACGTGCAGCTGTAATGTCTTGTGTTCAGTGACGTACAGTTGCAATCTCTTGTGTTCAGTGATGTGCAGCTGCAATGTCTTGTGTTCAGTGATGTGCAGCTGCAATGTCTTGTGTTCAGGCAAGAGGTTCGCGCTGATGGAGGCAAAGCTGGTGATGGTGCTGCTGCTGCAGGAGTTCGCCCTTCTGCCCTGCCGCCGCACGCAGGTCCCCATCGCTCTCGACAAGAGCAGCGGCCTCCTGAAGGCGGAGCAGGGCGTGTGGTTGCGGCTTGCGAAGCGGGTCGCAGAGTGAGGCTTTGCTGCTGAGGGCATTTCTTCAGTTCTTGTTTTTTTACGGGGTGTTTTTTATTGAAGTTATTTCCGCCATTTTCATGGTGTCCACTTCGACTACTTTGACGGTATTCGATTGTTTTTATGGTATATATTTATATGGGCTTGATGGTGTCCATTTTGATTTTTTTGGTAGTTTTCTTTTCTATCGTTTTGATGGCATTTGTATCGCAACTTTTTAACTGCCATTTGGCTGTGTTGATAGTATTTTTCGTAAATGCTTTAGTGTTATTCATCCTTAATCTTGTCTTGGTATCAACTCTGGTCATTTTAATGGAATTTGCACATGCGGATTCAATAGTATCTGTATGATCGCAATCTGGGAGAGGCTTGTACCTGGTACCAGGCCCCGGCGCTCCGTTTATTATGAGCAGACTAGTTAATGTTGCGTGCTCTGCTATATTGCAGTGAGCGAATCTTTCTCTGCTGTATTGCAGTGAGCGAATCTTTCTCTGCTGTGTTGCAGTGAGCGAATCTTTCTCTGCTGTATTGCAATGAGCGAATCTTCCTCTGCTGTATCCGTTGAAGCCAATGAAGTTGAAAGAGGGGAAGTTCCTAAAATTCACGTTTTACTGATTGAGGAAATGGGTAAATTTTTTGAATGTTATTTTGAGCATTCTGCATAATGGATTAGTGTCCTGCATGTAGCTTGCTGACATGTGTACAGCAGGTCATGTATGGTGGCAATGAAACATTCACGTAGAGTTGAGTGCCTGACCATTTGGGACTGTTACCAGACTTGGACTCTTGATAACAATTCTTTTTCATGAGTAACACTAAATTCATAAGTAAACAAGCTCTTCATGCTTCGTAAACTCGACCGCTGCAGCATGAAAAGGAACATCGAAAGTAACAAGTGTTGAATTCTGATATACGTCTTACCAATAACAGAAAGGCTACATTTCCCTCCTTCTCCGGACGCACTTGGTAATTCCATGTCTCTTATTAAAATAATTAAATTATCTCAATAGTGTTCATTTCTGTCATCTGTCTCGGACTACAACAAAGTAACTATGTCTGTCACTGCCGTGGAATTTTGTCTGCTCTCAGAGTTGAGAAATGGTAGTATGGCGATGATCATTTTGTGTATCGCTACCCAGAATTTAATTCTTTTATTTCTGATTGTTCTCCATTTCCATCAGTTGCTAAGCACGTTGACTAGACCAGCACCAGTCGATTTTGCAGTGACAAAATTCAGTTAATCGAGTTTTAATACTATACATCGAAGGTAGTTTAATTTCCTTGAATAAGTACTTAGTATAAGACGCGTCGTTTTGTGTCAACTCCTGTCACTACTTAACTAGGGTCTTTCTGTTCAAGTGGTATGTGGTACAAAGTTTTTGATTTTCGTTTAGTACTCATAAAAGTAATAATTTTTACCCGTATAGGGAATAGTGAAACAAATTTTTATTATGCGTCTTCTGATTTAAATATTTTACCGATTTCAAATCAGTGTTAGTATACTAATTTTCGTAGCAATTACTTTTGATAAGCAGCGAAAAAATTGCTTTCTAAAATAATACCCATCAGATGTCTTCGCGCGCATTCAGATAATTTTTTCGAGTCATTTGGATTAATGTCTGAGCATAAGAACAATGACTATCATACTATTAACTTCTTAGTACTTCGTTTCTCCAGTTGTGGCTGCGGTGTTTAAAATAGGAATATAATAATAATATTAATTCCTCTCTCCAGTAGCTGACTGGCCCACTATTACGGTACGATGCCTGTCTCTTTGTAGAAATAGGCAGCAAATTTCACGCTCGGGATGCAACAAGCCGAGCGCTTGCTTTCCAGTGAAATGACTAACGTGTATTGAAGTGTACCAAGGCTATAGTTTGTCTTTAATTACTTCTCCAGTACTTGCTGTTCCTACATCCTGCTTTATGCGTCTTGAATTCTCAATGCAATTTTATATTCAAGTTATGTGCACAGCACTGTTGAATATTTATTATTATTTTAAACTTTAAATGAACTTTGTGCCGTGAAAATGGGTTTCTAGGTTCTTATTTATTTCAAATTTTATTGCATTTGAAAGCTTCTAATCAAGTTCAGGTGCATCTGATATATCGTAAAAAAATTCTAGTTTGTAAGACAAGCAATAACTAGACATCAATAAGTGGTTGTTAACAGGAAGGGGATAGGTTGTGGAGTCGAAAATGTGTTGCATGTGTAGCTTTTCTCATGTTCTTCCTTCATTGAGCTAATATGTGGTGTATGTTGTTAAATGTATAGTTATTCTATCATCTGTTGAGTGAATCATTTTAGTTGATGTACTTTCTCGTTGCTTTTAACCGTAACTGAAGGAAATTTGTATCATCGTGTTATCTAAATGTTTGACGAGAAAATAAAATAAGAACTGCCCAGTCCCTTGAGGCAGCCAACAATCCACTGCAAAAACTTGTGTAGAAAAATTTATTATGTTTACATTGCGTGAGCGTGCAGGACCTACAATGCGAGGCGTAAATGCTGTGCTTATTATTTGCTCTTATGTTATGCATGATGTTTGTTTGAACTCCAAAGGAAGTTATGTTATCAGTTATGTTATACATGATGTTTGTTTGAACTCCAAAGGAAGTTATGTTATCAGTTATGTTATACATGATGTTTGTTCGAACTCCAAAATAAGTGTCATAATTTGTTAATTCTTGAAGTGCGTATGAAGCACAGTAAATTCAATTCTAGAGAACAATAATCCAAAACATCATTGTTTATGTGCTTGTTTTTGCATTTCATTGACGTCTTTTGTTCGTTTCTACCGTTAATAGATCTTATTTACTGTCATTTAAATCATGCGTCACGTCGTACTTATCTTACGAATTTTCTCTGCAATATTACGAGGTAAAAAGCTTTAAAAGAAATTATAAGCTACTTTTTAGGTTTGGTATATAGTTACTTGCACTTAAAGAAGCTCGTGCACAACGCATCTAATTTCTAATTTTGTCGTAGAAATAGATTAGTTTGTACAGATTGACGCTTAAAACTCTCGCCTGTGTATGCGTCTCTGTCGTAATGTACAGTTTTCTGAGTACGTGCAAGCCGACGTTATCAGTTTAGTGATCCTTATTGGTCCTATGGTATTTACTCTTTCTCTTACGCAAATTCTGGGGCAGACTTGAAATGCTTCATTCCCAAATCATATTAAGTCTTTATTCCTTTCCAAATATGTTTGTAAAACTGTGTTTGGATCTCACATTGGAATGAAAATGGAGCCATGTCATACATACTGAAAAAGAATTGTTCCTGTGGTGTCTCTCGTGCGTCAAATTAAAAGATATCACATAGTCACCTGAACAAGCTTTTTTTGATGGTAATTTCTTTAATGGAGTGTTTGGTATGGTGTCCTCTATGCTCGTAAACGTTTCTTAACAGTGCTGTCTACTCGTAATTTAAAAGTATATGTTTGTTATAGAATAGTTTAGGTAGCACGTCAGTTAGTAAGAATCAAAGCAATACTCGTATTCTAGTCTTTCAAGTCTGGTCAACTAGTTGATCTTGTACCAACTGTGTTACGGTACTAAAGAGTCCCTATTCTAAGTGATGTCGAGGCAGTTCTCAAGCCTTTTTAAATGTTTGTTCAATTTAATCAACAGCACTTTTACCAATTTATCCCTGAGGTTACAATTTATGTATTTTTTATTTATTAATTGTGTTTTTTGTCACCGTGTAGTAGTACATACTGCTGAGCATAAGGTTCGACAGAAGGCGTTTCAGGTGCCAGCTCCTCAGATATACATCATTATTTCTCAACGTTTGTCACTACTAAACTCCGAACTATTAAAATGTTCGAATACAAAAGCAATCAGAGTCTAAGCAAGTGTTTCCAACCATCCTCTAGAACTCAACTCGCCTCTGTACCAAAATTTAAAGTGAAGGCTAAATGATTAAAATTTGTACTTTAACTAAACACTAAAACCTCCACCTCAAGTTCACAACTTGAACTTCGGTTTGTCCTTCGAAGTATTTAATATAACTTGAAGGGTTCTGCTTCCTGGGTGGCGCTACTTACCAAATTTTTTTAGAATAATTGTTTCGTTTTCCATCATATTGATATATTTGATGAAGTGTGAGGATGGTTGTCTTGCAGTTGCGTGGTGAGTAGACGAGCAACTAGAATATCTCAAGACACGCACAAATGTCTTTAATGCTGCTGCTACTTCAGTTGTTATCACTTTAAAAAATTATGCTGCTGAAACTGAAATCGATTTAGTAAAATTAAAGTAGAAATCTATATAGCGGTAATTTTATAGGCTTTTATACTAAGTTGAACTGTTAATTTCAGCCAAAGTAGCTAGTCTATCGCAATATTAACCCTTGATATCTTCTAGTCTATGTATTATGAATTACAGATCTTTTATCTTGATGTTTCATTGTTTAAACAATTTGATTCACAGAAAGTATAGTGACTTGTTTCAACGGAGGGCAATAGGACCATTGCATTGTATGGGTTGGACTTTTTGATGCTTTTCAGTTAATCGAACACAGTTTTCAAGAGGCACCGTAGAGAAAATGTTCTAATACCACTCTTTATCGCATGCTCTTAAGGTACATCGAATTTACCTCCTCTTTTGCCCTAGTTTAATGTATAATAGTTAGATAAATCTACCCATTTTTCTCCTTTAAAGTTACTAACTTGTTTGAGTGAGAAACTCATCACGAAAACGATGGCATATAACGTGGTTTAGTCTCCTGATAACCGCTTGAACTTTTATAATATTCGACCCAATACCTATGCCCAAAAGTTTCAGATTTTACCGTGTTTTCAACTCTTACTTGTGCATTGACAGCTTCAGCGATGACCAACTGCCACCTCAGAGGCAGCAGACGGTCATCATCAGCTTAGCTGAAATCTGATTCGTGAAGCTTGCTGATGCAACTGAGCTCGTGGTTGACGTTGCGTCCCTCTGACTTTTACGTAGTTTTCCAGGCTGTCAGAGCTGATGGTTTCTCTCCTCAATACTATATCTGCAAAGCTGCTTCTTGCCAGGTGTATCCAGCCTCCAACCTTCAGATCATTGTGAGGTTCTCAGGATTTGAGTGTTACATATGCAGTAGGCTTTATTTTTTATTGTTCTCTTTTGTTTTTTCGTGAAAGTGGTTGCTTTTTCGAAGAGCTATAGCTAGGGTGTAAAAGATTCTTTTGCTATCTTGTTTACTTTTTATTGCTTGGAGATAGTTTCATAAGCAGAAGCAGACTGTGCCAACTTTGCAGTTCACAGTTGTAACTTATCCTGCGAGTTATGCTGTCTAGAATTTGTATACATACTTCCAAATTAAGGTGGTTGGTGTTGGTTGTCACGGGTTTTCAGATAATTAATAGTCGCTTTAAAAAACTCCAAATAAATTGTTTGGTTCCTTGGATGCGTATGAAAACGAGGAAGTTGTACTTTATTTAAAGATGGGTTGTAATTGCGGTGATTCTTAAAGTTCGTATTTGGCGTTTCACTTTAACCATCACATAGGTTGTCTGGGATACAAAGAAAACTAATAGTGATATCAATAAAAGTGCTCAGCTTAGAGCTCCGTGCTGGTGTCAGTAAACTCAGTAGTCACTCAATCTTGTGTTGGCCACTATTGTCAATGTCTTACGGTTACTCGTGCCTATTTTCATTATATATTTTCTTTTGTAAACCTGACTGGCGTTTACTGCAAAGGAGTGTTCTACACGTCTGTGAAATTAGCGCACCTCGAGTGTGGGAGGGATTTCGAAGCTCCACTAGGATGTACAGATTTGCTGGTAGTGTCTATCCTCGTCGGTGGCCTTGGAGAAACAGCACCCTTAGAATCACCTCTCGCTATTCACAGTGCAATCAGCTATCAAAGTCTCGTTGGTTTTTACTTGCGCCTTATCACTTTTTCTTTCTTGTTTGAAGATATCCTACTGCGCTAAGTGTGTCATACACTAGTATTTGGTTTCTATTGCTCCTTCTAGCGTCACCTCTTTGCTCTTTTAAGGTGCATATGCTGCTGTTTTTGCTGACTGTTGTGGACTGTTGATGTCAAACACGACCCTAGAGGAATAATTTTGTTATTTTGTGGTACCGCTCAACCTAAAGCATCACTCAGTTTTGCTGTAGTTAAGAGCGGAAACTGTTGAATCTTACAAACAAAAGTACGAAATATTAATAGGTTCTTGACTTGTACTGTTAGATGGCTAGTTCCATCATTTCATATCTCTACATGTTTTGTTGATTTGATAGTAAAATATTGACATTCTTTTGTATATTTATAACCGTTGCTACAACGTATATGTATAGGCAAATATGTTCAACTGTAAATTCTTTTCGCGTATTGTGTTTTTTCATTTTTGACTCTATTATTCCCATTTTCGACAGACCTTGAAAAATGGGTAATGATGAATGAGAAAATTTCTATTGAGTTCCGCTATTCTCGAGTAGTAAAACTAGAAACTTGGATTTGCTACAGCTTAGCTAGAATCATTCAATGTCCGTCCTGTAGATAAGAATATTTCCTGTTCTCATGACTACATATTTGCTGTACCTTGTTTAGCTGCGTGTAGACGTCGTGAAAAGATTTAAAGAAGCTGAGGGTGATGCATGCGTACAATTCTTGGACTGTGACGGCTATTAATTAAACATCTAAATACAGACTTCTACAAAACATCTAAATACAGATGTAGAAGTCAAAATGCTATTCTAGAATTTATTGCTATGAAATTTTTTATATAATTTATTTATACTTTCAGGTGTATTATGGCGTACGTCATATTACTATTGTATTTAAAACATCTACTATTTATACTATGCTTGAACTAAGAACATTACTGATTCTTTTTTGTATAGTATAGAGCAATACATTTTACTAAAGCAATAAATTCTTTGTCTATAAACATGATTTCATATTGTTATTTAATTTTCATTTTAGATATACATGAATAATGCACATGTGTGTCATAATTACCAATTGAACACGTGAAAAAAAAATTGATGACAAATTACTTTTTGTTGGTTATTGTTTTTGGTTTTTTAGATTTGATAGCGTTTTTCAGAATAAAATATTTGATCAACGATGTATTTCGGTTTGAAATAACGAGAATACTTGTTAATTGTCAGAGGGATATGAACATCTTATGGCAACGCTGAATTGGCCGACTGTCGTCAGCTGTACGGTGCGAGCGACCGACAGGCATTTTTGAAAAATATATTTTCTTAAATTCTCATTATTAATCGTAATGATGCAGTGTTCTCTATTATCCCGCTGTGTAAGACCGGTAAGAAAATATCTGTTTGGCTTATAGGGTTTAATCTGAGACTTGAGTGCTAGCAGTGTATCTCAACTACACCCAAGTTTTATTTGAAATGAGCTGCAATCGTTCCTTTTATACGTGCCGGGAGGTCTACTTATATTTTAATTTCTACATTTAATCTAATATTTAGTACATTAAGTAACGAGGTTGGTGAAACTTGTAATTAGGTCTTCAATATTGTTAAAGGAAATACTAGAAATTAACTATGAAAATAGTTGTATTACCAAGTAGAATGATGGTAAATCTTTCTTCTGTTTAAAAGAAGCTGAGAATTGCAGTAATTTGTCTATAAATATAAGGTTTACATCTCTAAGTTATGCATAAGATACATACCTTGTTGTGTGGCATTAAAGAAAACTGTTTAACAGAGAAATTTGTGGATTACTGCTGCCAGAAAAATTGTAATATCTCTGCTTTGGTGATAATAATTAAACTTTAAAATAATTTTTACAATATTATGATACTCTGTTATTTTATGCTTCCATAAGATAGCCAACTATTGTATTGTTGACTATAAACATGCCTGGCAGCCTAGCATGCAATATAACAAAGCTCAGAAAACTTGACAGCATTCATATCCTCTCATTATGCTCTAGTCTTTTTTTGTGTTATAAATTTATTTGAAAGAAATTATGATATAACATAGAATAAGACTAGGTTTCATACCTGTTTTCAGAACACAAGTTAATTGTAAGTAGTTATTGCTAGATAAGTTGCCAAAATTTCAATATAAATATGTAGATGTTAATGCTAACTCATTTTAGAGATTTTTAGATTTCTAGAAGGTTATTGTAATGCCCACAACCCTTGCTACAGGTCTAAAATTTTCCTTTTCTTTCTACATGAGGAATAATGCCCAGTCATAGATGTCACATGGTTTTACTAAACTTTCAAATTCCAAACTCAAACTTATAAAGGTATACTGAACTTTGTTTTCCACTTGCTGAGTAACTAAATTTTTTGTATGTTATAAGAATTTCTGTACTTCTCACAAATATTTCTGCTTTATTTCCTTCTCTGTTGGCCTGTAACTGTTACTAAAATTTCAAATTCAGTGTTGTTGATAAATTCCAGGGTGGATATTAATATCTCAGAGATAAATTTTGAATCTAAACAAAATTAAGGCAGTTACTCTTGTTTATGAATTCATATATATTATCTCTATGAGCTATTATTTGTTGGGTATTTTCTATGTATTCTATGGATTAATTTAATCTCAAAATTGTAGAATTAGACTGCTTCTTAATGAAAGTTCTACTTCTGTGGTTAAATAGTTGATTATTTTTATTCTAAATATTAAAGCAATGCACAAGCATATGACATTTATCATTGAAATGAAATTTGTTTTTCTTCTTAGCTTTATTTGAGAAATATATTCATGTTACAGGTTCTTATAAACATTGAATCAACTCTTGAACTGGATCATAAAACAGTTAATGCAATCTCATTGTAGCTCAATAGTTATAACATTTATTTTACAAAGAATTCACAGTTGCTAAAATGTTGATAGCTTGAAATTATTATAGTTTGGTTAATTTTTAAATTGTCAAAATTTTCCAGCAGACTAGATTTTTTCATACATTTCAATGGTTGGAAGTCACTATTGATAGTGTATATCTGTATTACCCATTTCTTTCAAAACCTGTATAATGAGCATCAGTAGGCAAAAACAATGATCTTATTTTGTTTATATATTTTCAGTTGTACAGCCAGTCATCAGTGTCTGGTTGGGCAGTACCAGAGTACAGCCGCAGGTTTGCCTCCCATGATGCTGATCTTGTCGTCATTGGATCAGGGCCAGGTGGATATGTGGCTGCTATCAAAGCTGCACAGCTTGGCATGAAGGTGAGTAACTTGTGTTGTTTCATTTTGCTCCTTGTTTCTGAATAAATTGTGTGGGCTGCTTCCTAAAACTTGATGCATCAAGGCATTTAGTTTGAGATAACCTTCATTAAAGGTTCACTGAAAAGTCTCACTGTATAAAATACTGAAGTATGGATAAATCAATATTGACTTCTTATGTGTGTATCTTTTATCTCATAGTTTTTGGAAATGTTATTAATTTCACATGTTTACCATTGCAAATATTCTGAACTATTATGAAAGTAATTGTAGAGCCTCATCTCAGCTCAAAACAAGGGTTAAATAATAGAAGTTTTTTTGAGTGTGGATCTCTCTTCATGGTAACATTAGGGAAAAAAATATTGTTGTTAAAAAATTTTGTCTGACTCTCCTATTTTTATTTTCAGACAGTGTGTGTTGAGAAGAATGCTACATTTGGAGGAACTTGTCTTAATGTTGGCTGCATTCCATCTAAAGCCCTACTCAATAATTCACACTACTATCATATGGCCAAAAGCGATTTTGACAAAAGGGGTATTGAGGTGAGTATTATTATTTAGTGACATTGATATTTCAAGAGCTGTAATTGAAACTGCTTGAGGACTTGTCTACAATTTGTTACAATGTCACCTTCAATATAACTGAAACATTTTGAAAAATGGAAATATACTGAAAATGTTTCATCTAGGATTGGTTTGCTATGTATGATATTTACTTCAACAGTGGTCTTCCATCAATTGTCTTTTCAAATGTACAGGGAGCAGAAGATTTAATTTCCAAGTTTTATTTCATGTTTTGTTTGCAGGTGGATAATGTACGACTCAACCTCGAGAAATTAATGCAATCGAAAGACAAGGCAGTGACTGCTCTTACAGGAGGAATTGCTATGCTTTTCAAGAACAATAAAGTGACAGGTCTCAAGGTATGTTCTTTTCATCAGTTGCTATGAACATCTATTCATTGTCTTAATTATTCCTGTTACAGATGTTATCCCTTTGGTGCTGGAGTTACTAACAAAATAGTCCATGTACAAGACTTGCTGCTCTATTAAGCTACCTATAGCAGATATGTTTGCTGTACTTGGAATGTGTTATGTTGCCTACTAGTCATTCATTGGTTTGTATAGTTTTTAGTTATGTTCTGCAAGATGTTTTAAGCAGGAAATATATGAGATGGTCAGGTAACCTTATTTTTTATTTACTAGTCATGCGTGTCATACAGTATGACACACATAGTCACTCATACCAATGTATTTGTACATCATTGTAAATAAGTGATGAATACTGTTTAACAAAATTAACTAGAAAACCATGAGTGTAAAGAATTTTGAAAAATTGAAAATAATTTAGAAGTAAATGAGTGTTTGCATCTATTTTAAATATGACTGTAATTTATTTCTGTTTTAACTCAAAAAAATTAATTTTAGGAGTTGTGTGCTGAAGAAGCAGTGAGCCAAAAGTTGTGCAAACTAAACTCAGAGAAATAATCTCAAAAGGAAGAAATTGATAACCATGTCAAAATATTTAATTCCACACTGGTTAATTTTACGCTACGGAGGCATTACTTTGTTGCCTCAATCCCATCATATAAATTCTCTGGGTTATTTGAAGGAAAAGATTAACATTGCAATGACTTACACATTGATGAAATTAATATGAAGTATCATTCTTGAAGTTAATGTTGCTCTAGGGATGCTGAGTAACATAATTAACAGTACTATCATCAATTAATGCTCATATTTGTTTGAACATTATTGGAGATTACCTGAATGTTATACTCCATACTTGAATGTATATTAAACTTTAATGTATCCTCCGTCATTTTTTGTCCCTAAATCCTCATATTTTTATGTATTTTTGTTTAGCTGGGTATTTTTAATGGAGACGTTATATGTGTGCCAAACTGGAAGTTGAAAGGTGGGGATCATTATGTAGCTTTGAATGATGCAACATTGAAACTAATTGAATCATATGGTGTGTAAAGTTATTTCTGTCTTTTAAATAAGTTGCAGCCCAAGTTTTCCAATTCATCATGATATCTTTGCATTTTTTCATTTTAAGTCAAGTTTTGAGCAATGTTCTTTTTTTCTTAATTCAGATCTGTTACTTACATTTGATACACATGTCATTTTATGAGTACCTTTCAGTTTATGGTATTGCAAGTGATATAATGGTGAAAAGTTGTTTGCTCAGTCAAAGAGGGAAAGCTAATTTCATTTGCATATATAACAGGGTCATGGTAAAATCACTGGGGCAAACGAAGTGAGCGTGCTAGGTGCGGATGGCAGCACCACAGACACTGTCAACACCAAGAACATCCTCATAGCTACAGGCTCTGAAGTCACTCCATTCCCTGGTATGCACCTGCTTCTGCAAGAATGTTCTTGTATATTGCAAACCATTTCTTAAATTTTTTACTAGATTACCAATGTCTCTACAGTTGTATTGATTGTAGCATGCTTCTGCGTTTGCTGCGACCAGTGTTTCATGTTTCTGTATGAATTTCTGTTAATGATTTGCTAATCTTTTTTTCCAAACGAAAATGAACATTGTTTGAAGTGTTGTATATGTATTTTTTCCACTTCCTGAAGAAAAGTATAAATGAGGCTGCTTTTTGTACATCTTTCTCAAGACTTGAAGCAAAGATAAATACAGTTATCCAGTTTATGTGGCGTTCTTGGGAGTGGCACGTTTGAATATCCTGAATAACCAATCAGCGCGTTGTAAATTTCAATATTTAATTGCAAAAAAGTAATATATCTCTCTTCTGATACCATTGTGCTCTACTCAACAATGCTGCCAACTTTCAGGCATCGAGATTGACGAGGAGGTTGTGGTGTCGTCCACTGGAGCACTGAAACTGGCCAAGGTTCCTGAGAAGATGATTCTCATTGGTGCTGGAGTCATTGGACTGGAGCTGGTGAGTGCCAGCTAGGCTTCAACTGCTTCTTGTCCTATCTTATATATACTATGTGTAATAAATTCACTACGTGCATCAAATTTATATAAAAGTATGAATTCATTTATTCATGAATAGTATAGCTTGTTTTCAGTCCCCGTAATTTTGTTGTTAATATCAGCGGGATGTCAGAGGTACCCTGAACAAGATGTCAGCTAAATGGACTAAGTAGTGTGGGTTTTTGTTGGATCTCGATTGTACGGACCATTTGAGGGGTAGATGTCTCAAGCTGACAATAGATGTTTTTGCTTCCTTGTGGTGGATACCTATTTTAAAACTTTCATGCTAGGTAATAAGTATTATGTATTTCTAAATCTAGATATTCATTTGCCAATTTCACCGACGTAAACATCTCAAAATTACGTGCTTTACTTAAATAGTTTGATCTTTCTTCACTGACTTGAAATGACAAAGATAGTTTCGATGATACGCAGTCACTGGCTAACTTACAGCCTCATTTATTTTAAAAAGTGAATATTGAACAGTTCACACGTTTTTATTATCTTTAAAAACTAAGTATTGACGAGTTTGTGGCATTACTATTTAAAAGTATGGTTGCTCTTATAGAGGTTGATACGAGAAAATTTTCGCTCCGGTTAAAAGTTTTGTTTTGTTCCTGTATAGTTTCCCGTTAGCAATGAACCATCCTTTGGGGCAAAAAAATACTGTGTGCTAGATTGAATTGTCATAAGCTGTCTTCTCATTTTTAACACATGAAATGTAGTCGTGATATAGATCCTGACCGTCAGGTTGTTAAACGAATCTCCTTTGTTAGTACGGACATAAAATAATACGGTCATTTTATCCTTCAAGGCCATAATGTAAAGTGTCTGCAGTCATGAATGTAGTGTAATAAAAGATTTCTGTACATCTATTGAATAATTTTCAACTAAAAAAAATAGAATGAATGATGTATACTTAATTCTCATATGTAAAAATGGTAGCTGAGTTAGTTTATTTGGGATTTGACACTGATGACGGACTAGAGTTGAAATTTCTGGAATATATTGTCTTCCTATTGTTGTGCTTTAAAAGTTCCTGCTAATTACATAGTTACGTTGTTTTATTAAATTAAACATTTTTCATATTACGCTACACGCTTGTAAAAATCAACCTATTTCCTTTGATCGTTCGTCTTTAACTCGGCTACTTGTTGCAGGGCTCGGTGTGGTCTCGCTTGGGAGCTGAAGTGACTGCCGTCGAATTCTTGACTAGCATCGGGGGGGTGGGCATCGACGGAGAGATGTCAAAGGCGTTCCAGCGCATCCTCACCAAGCAGGGCATCAAGTTCAAACTTGGCACTAAAGTCACAAGTGCCTCCCGTAGTGGTGACAACGTTACTGTTGGTGTTGAGACTGTCAAGGACGGCAAGGTGCCTTCATGCTTTGCATGTATCTAAATAAATATAATCCTCAATGTTGCTCGGTGGAGCTTAGTCCGTAGCATGATGTTGTAACTCTAGGTAATGTTATGCTTAGTTACATTAACCTGGACTCTTCACTCGAGTTCAGCTCGGGCAGTTTTGAAACTTCGCGTTTCGATAAAGTATGTCTTGAAGTAAAATAAGAAAATCATTGATTTTTCTCAGGGTATCAGCATTTCATTTACGTGAAGATTTTTTCATTGCATTGATTTATCAAAAATGGTTCACAGATAAAAAATAATATGTATCAATACTCGGCATAAAGTTTATTGTACAAATTGAGAACAGTATTATCATTTATGATCAAACAGTTTTAAAGAATTATTATTTATGAACAGAAACAGTTTAAATGTTTCGATTAAATCTTGCTGTTTTGACGTTTTCTTGTTTATAAAGAACTCAAGATGGGACTTGGGTATCAACCAAAGAATGAGTCCAACGGCTCGTTTCTATTGCCTTATTCTATTGTGCCTATTAACCTGCAGAAAGAGGAACTGGCGTGCGATGCGTTGCTGGTGTGCGTGGGACGGCGTCCCTATACCAACAATTTGGGGCTTGAGGAACTCGGCATTGAGAGAGACGACAAGGGCCGCATTCCTGTCAACTCGCGGTTCCAATCCGTCGTGCCCAAGTCAGTACAGGGCTTTTCTTGTTCTGTTTTATTGTTTGAGTGTCATAGCAAGCTAATAAATTCTTGTCCTACATATGACGCACTTAAGAAAATGGATACAATTCTTTATAAATGTTGAGAAACTAATATATTTTAAATAGGCTCCGTGTTGATGAATGACTGAATTCTCGATCCTGTCTTTGAAGAAATTCTCTTCCCTTGATGAAAACAACAGTTCAAGTGTTTCGATTATATCTTGTTTATTGGAGAATGTTTTCTTGCGTATAAAGAACTTAAGTTGCTTAAATATGTGAAAATCAGTTTAAACGTCAGATGACCACGCAGGATAAGGTTAAATTTCCTAATTCAAGCTATGCAGGTTTTGGACAAATGATTGTGAAGTGTGTGGCCGTGCATTGTGCGACAAAATTTGGCCATTCTTAATCACAAGTCCAGGATTCTTCTTTTTGAATATTTCGTGCTCGCATTTCATTTTCTTAGAATACGTAGTTAGAATAAAATAGAGAGAAGCGATAGAAACGAGCGTTTTGGCTTATTCTTGGGTTGGTACTCGAGTCCCAGGGCGTAATTCTAGCCAAGCGATGGTGGTCGGCAGCGGACCTCGAACCCGGGTCTTCTCGCATCGCAAGCGAGTTCGCTCACCAGTCGACCAAGCTGGTGATATTGCTATTATTGTTTTCCCTTCAGGCAAAAATGAATAATGAAGAATAAATAACCCATTTCAAAGGTCAACATACAGAAATCTATTAACCATTCATTGTACGGAGGAGGTTTTGAAACAATCTCTCTGCTGCTGTGGTTTTGATAATTCCATTATCAAGCTTCACCATTATATTCTGAAATCTTTGTCATGGTCACCCAGTAAATACTCAAACAGTTAAATTACGCGACACTATTTCATTGTAAATCATTTTCACTAGGCTTACAAGTTAAGTAATGGGTTATGAAAAATGTCTTGAATGGGAGAGTCAATAATAAATTATGGTTATATTTTATATATTAAGGAAGTTAGTTCGTTAACTGACTAGATCATCAACCCAAAAATAATATTAGCAAAAGAATCCATTTCGGTGCCTGGATAATATTTATTCGATTGCGACGCAACAAAATTTTCTCAGCTGCTTTTCCTAGCAAGCATAGGACAAAGGCGTGAAACATACATGCGCTCTTGTACAATTATGTACATAGTGATCATTCTGACAGCAGCATCTCACCATCAGTCAAGTGACCATGTCGAGTAACTTACCACTGAACAGAGTTCTCCTCTTTACCCTTAGAGAATAGGGCATGGTTCGTAAGAGTATCTCGTGCATATGGGAGAAATTAACTTTTTTATGCTGGCAGCATTTTTGCCATTGGTGACTGCATCCACGGTCCAATGTTGGCACACAAAGCGGAAGACGAAGGCATCATCTGCGTGGAGGGCATCGCTGGCGGGGCCGTGCACATCGACTACAACTGCGTGCCTTCCGTAATCTACACGCACCCTGAAGTGGCGTGGGTCGGCAAGTCAGAGGAAGATCTGAAGGCGGAGGTTAGGAGTATGCCTTACTAGCTGCAGGTCATGTGAATAGAATTAGGCAATAGAATAGAGCCGTTTAGCGTATTTTTGGGTTGCTATCCAGGTCTCGTGCCGTCCTACCAAAGACCCATGCCGTAAATATGGAGGTTGTGACTCTGGTAATGAGTCATAAGGTTAGCTAAACCTGCACCCAATTGTCGTCTACGAGACGGAGGAGGCTATTAAAGCAGAAAGAATTGTTTGCTTGGGCGAGATGTTAGTAGCATTCTATGAAGACTTAATTTAGTATTACCGGTTATGTGCTAATTTTTTGAGGTGTCAGGTTATCTTCTAATTAACATCAGCTGCTTGAGCTATTTACTCAGAGGTAAATAGGTTGCTGTAGTTATACAGTAGTTGCTAACTCGCCTCAATGTCGATATCACGCATAGGAGATACTCTGAAATTAATGGAAATGCTGAAAACCTCGGTAAGCTTTATTATTATAAGCAGACGCTATTATTAATTGCTATTGTGACACTAGAAATTTCGTTTGTGGAAAAGACCGACAATTTGCTGCTGACATCAGCTGGAAAATATCACTTTGTGATGCTTTCTCATTGTTATTATGCAATTTACGCGGTTATTATTGCGTTCGAAATATGTTATTCATATAAGGGCATCAAAGTATTTTTAATTCCTTTCTTTGTTATGATTTTGCTATATTTAATCAGTGTCCGTTATACCTTAGCTTGATTTAATCACTTGCAAAGGAGGTAAAAATAAGTAGCCCAAGGCTATACGTTTACTGCTGTGGTTCAGGGAGTCGAGTACAACGTCGGCAAGTTTCCGTTTGCTGCTAATTCACGCGCCAAAACCAACGATGACACGGATGGTCTGGTCAAGGTGTTGGGTGACAAACACACCGACAGACTTCTGGGCGCTCACATCATTGGTGAGTGTCTCTGTTCCTGTACGATTATTGTAATTTGAACGCTCATTTAATTAGCGTGCGTCTTCGTCTTTAGATTTTGTATTCAGGGAGCAAGATAATAGCATTGCAATGCGACTCAGCGTGTCTGTTTTAGAGCGTGCTACGTCTTTGTAATTCGTTGAAGTTTTTTCGTTGAAATTAAAAATGTAATACTGCACGAAAATTTGTAATGTAGACATTTATTTGGCTTCTGTTTTCTATGTGTAGTGACCAAGGACTACTATAAACTACATATACTATATTATAGTAGTCCTTGGTAGTGACGTAAAAAAACAAAAAATATATCTGACAATATTTAAATGCTTCTTATTGTGTGATCTTTCTTCGTTTGCGAGTGTACTTTAATAAACCATAATTACTTCGAGTGTCCTCTAAACACCTATGTGTTTCATTTCTACTGGTTGAAACTATTGTTATTGTAAATAATACAGAGGGATACTAGTGGGCTCAGGGAACAATTTATTTCAGTAAAGGTGATCCTCAGCGAGATAAGTAAATAGGTCAAAGTTACTCAAGTTGTGCTTTCTTTCTCTATCCTCAAGGGTACGGAATTAACTGTTCGTAGTCTCGGATGTATAGTTTGATGCCATTGCGTGTATAAGATAGAAAAGGTTTATATTTTGTCGTTTGCGCTAATTTACTGTGAAGAAATAGTGCATTAGACCTGAATTGACTCTGTTCCAGGCCCTGGTGCCGGTGAGATGATCAACGAAGCTGCCCTGGCGATGGAGTACGGAGCCTCGTGTGAGGATATCGCCCGTGTGTGCCACGCCCACCCCACCTGTTCAGAGGCCTTCAGAGAGGCTAACCTGGCGGCCTTCAGCGGAAAGGCCATCAACTTCTCTTAGATTTTGAGACCTTGGTCGAACATAACTACCGTGCGAACTAGTTGGTCGAATCTGTGCTTTGTTCAAGAAATAATGATCCCTTTTTTGTGGGCACTTGATTGTATAGTAATTCACTTAATACTGTTTCAAACTTCCACCCTATAAAAATATTAAATTAATGAGCGAAAATAATATATATCGTAGTGAACCTTCGAATTTAGTAATTTGCGATCGCTTCTAGGTGTAACTTGAGTTCATTGATTTACAAACGGACTCATACTACGTAAAACTATTAAATTGAACAGTTGTATTCGTATGGCGTGCACAAAACTTCACCATTTAGTGTTGCATCAGTTCAGAATACGACTTTTGAAGCTTCGAGTGCATCAAACTTCTGATTGACAGTGGTTTTTTGAGGCCATAGTCTTCACTGTCCATAGTTACAGAATTTTTTTGAAACATTAGCCGCGTAATATACCGTGAAAAAAAGATACCAAGAATGATGTTGTGTTCGTGTTCGTTATTGAATGGAAATTCAGATGTGACACTTCTCGTCTAACTTTTATTCTCTTTTTATTATTATTAATTTAAGACAAGATTTTATTAGTTGTCAAATATGCAAATTATGGGGTGAAGTAGTCTGGTTTGGGTATTACATTTTTTAATTTATTCGAAATGTTAATTTTGCAGTTCCCGGTAATGAATCTGCATCGGCTACGAAATTCTATGAATTCTAAGTACGTTAATCGCATGTAAATTTCCTTTTTCGTAATCTTTATGCGCGATTGTCACCGTTGAAATTTTGTACGATCATGCGTACACAATTATGTTTAGTGATAATTCACTGCCTTCAACGCTACTTTTCTCGTTTTATGATACCGTAAGTGATGTTCAGTGGATGTGCTCGCGTTTTCACCAAATATATTTTCTATTGAACATTTGGAGTCTAATGATTTCTTTGTCAGCTAACTCTAAATTTTGGAACAAATGACAAAGTTTAAGTTTCAAACTAAATTAACTTGAGGTTTTACCAATGATTCGAACTTGTTGAATTCATTGAACATATAAGGGAACAAGGTTTGACTTATATTTTTATTTGAAAATTACTTATTTCGTGATTTTGTAAAAGTTTTAATTGTTTTAAATGACTTCAGTTAGTGTGATCTTTCATGTTCACTGATAAAATTTATAGGACGCTGTGTAGCAGTTGCTCGCTCAGACACATTCATTGCAGAGTTTTAGTTGTTCAGCTTTTTTATTTTGCGTTGGAAGAGTGCCACTTTGAATTAAATCTCTGGAACATGGAAATTCATGGTGTTACTAGTTTACGTAGTTTCCATCATTGATATTTTTTAATTTAAAATTTGTTAATTTCGTTGATATTTCTTTGTTTTAAATCCTTCTATTCTCTTTAAATTCTTTATATCAGTGGTTTACACGTTTGAATTCGGGTTCGTCTGTGTATCAGTCAAATTACCATCGTTTAGTTTCAAGGTGAAAGTCAGGTTTTGTGCGATAGTTTGACGAAATTTGGAAATTACAAACTTCGTTTTTGTTTGTAGATAGAAAATGTGCGATTTTTTGCATGATTTTGTTATTTTCTCACTTTTACCTCGAATTTATAGTGAGAACAGGCTCGTTTGTAAATACGTGTAGGTGCTGTGCTTACTCCGACAGAGCAGATCACTCTTAGGTAATCTGTTTGTAATAAACACTTGACGTTTGTCTTGATATTCTGTTTCCATCCCATGCATGATTGATGAATATTTTGCGTGTATTTGTACAAAACATGAAATTTATTTTGCATTACGTGTGCAGGATAGCCTGAAGCTTGAATAGAGGATCGCCAATTGCGTTGGACGAGAAAAAGGTCTGTGTGAGGAGTGAAAAATCTACAGGCCACCGATTCTTTAGCGCTGCCTGATTGCAGATTCGTTCTCGCAGTTATTCGTTTTTTTAGAAGTAGGTTTACGAGAAAGAACTAGAATATAATTTTGCAGGAGTACACAAACTAGAGTCGCTGCGCCATTTAGCGTATTTCTCAATTTTGACACTAGAAACAGGTGTACGAATGGGGCTCGGTGCTTATTGGTCGTTTAAACAATTATCTAATAATACATCTGTGATTTATATTAAAGAAGTTAAGAATAGAATAAGGCAATAGGAACGAGCCGTTTGGCCCATTCTTGGTTCAATACCGAAGTCCCATGCCGTGAAAATAATGAAAATAATGTAATAAAAATGTAAAAAAATAATGTAAATATACATGTTATCCGTCAGTAACCAAACGTGGTTTTATGTTCAATGACGTAACAAAGCAAACTTTGGAGTCCAATTTTAATTCACATACTAAATTTTTCGCTTACCTATGAGCGTTCGAAGGTGCGTTCAGCAGTTCGTAGTTTCAGATGATTTTCTTCTTTAGTTGTATCTGCATCGGGGCTCCATGACGACTCTCATTTATGACGTGTTTTGTAGCTTATTCACTGGCTTTTAAATTCGATAGACAAACTGATTAGAATTACTGCGTCCCAATACAACAAAGTTCGCTTCAGAAAACTGACGTTATCTTATTCAGGGAGGCATTGAAAAACAGGATTGCATTTAACGTGTTATTCCATGTATGATATAATACGGTGTTAGTAAATGGGTCCCATAATGCGTTAGTAAAATATTCCTTACAAAAATAACAAATGTAACGGTCATGCTTAACACCATGAAACAAAAAGTATTACTCGATGTAAAAATCTAACCTACATCGATAACTTTATGGAAGGAGGTTCAAGTTTCAAGCTTTGAAAATTTACATTATATCAGTATAGCTATAGACATAAGAAATTACAGATAAGCCCTCATCATCTTATCCTCGACTTGGAGCAATCCCAGTATAATCCATAGACGTAACAGGCATCGATATAATACCTCAATTCAATTGTTCAATGCCAAAAGCAAGAAAATGTTAATGGAACAATGGTGTGTCTCCCGAAATCTGATTTCAGTATCCCCGCTTATAAAAATTTTTGCCGTCATAAATCACATTTCGAGGAAAGTTTAAAAAATTATTTCTACGTGTAAAAATCCCACTAAATAGAATATGGTTGAGAACACTTATATAGCTACTTTATGGCTAAAAAAAAGACTATAAAGATTCAACTGATAGCATTACCGAAGCGATTCTTGGTTCATGCACAAAGACTGCAGTTAAAAAAACACAAGCAAAGCATACAAATTACACACACGGTGACTTGGTAACAGTGTTAGCGAGTTAGGTTAGCGATCTGGACATCTGATGCCTAATAAATGACTTGAAAAAATAATAAAGTGATATAAAAGAAACGTTATAAAATTAAGCTTAGTGAGACGAATATTATGCGACGAAGGACAGCAATGTGTTTTCCCATGTTAATTCCGGCTTTGAATCAGTAATTACGATACACCCTATGTCTATTTTCGAGTAGTAAAAAATTGAATAAAAGAGAGCATAGCACGAACGTTACATGGTTTCTAGCGGCGTTTGGTTCTGAATTAAAACACGTGTCGTAGTTACTATGTAATAGGCAACTAGGCGGCAAGGCTACGAAATTCAACGCCATGAGAAATTGAAAAGCCGAGCCTTAGTGTAGAAGATGTGAATATTTGAACGCAGAGAAACACATAAAATAAAACTAGGTAATGACATGATTCAACTAGGTCATTATGAGTATAGGCGAGCCATACCATTGAGGCTTTAGATGCGTCTGTTTTCGCTCCAATCTTGTTGAAATGATTCATCTGGAGAACAATCATTTGTCAGCATAACATTGAGCATTTCAAGATAATTTCAAATAATTCAAGTCTCTTTCGTTTTAGGGCATTGGAAAAAGTATGGTAGATACACAGTAACCGGTAATTATTACTCACTATCCTCTGAATAAAGGTTCTAAACACACCGTAATTCACATGAAAATAATTTTAAATCTTCCAAAAAAAATTGTTTACTGTTCTTCCTTTTAAATTTGTCGTTGCAGTCATTTTTCTTATTCCGTTTGTGGGATTATTTTTAATCAATTCTCTCACAAGACTTCCGTTTTCAAGAGTTAACTTCAACTTCAAATCTTAGGGCCAACTGTAGTAGGGACCTTCGTTACGGCCTTTAATTCCCTTTAAAACTCACACATACAACAGGGTGGCAGACTCAAAGACTGTGAGTTCTTGCTTAACTTAATTAAGCTTGACTTAACTCAAACATTAAGACCAACTGGGGTTATGGCCTTTGTGACGGCCTTTAACTCCCTCTAAAACATACACATCCAAGAGGGTGGCAAACTTCAAGACAATTCAAAGCAACCAACACAATCCATTCTCCCTTTCTCAAATTTTCCAACAACATCATCCAGCTTTTTTACATTCCATCCACACATATTTATGCTTCCAAACTTACCACACTGTTAATACCATTCATTGTACTGATCTCATCCGTCTTCCGGTCATCCACTTTTATCCAATGTGCATTCATCTTCTCATTCACTCATTATCCTTTCTTACGGTTATATCCCGCAATCTTGACCCTTAACTTAATTTAATTGAAACTTAAGGCCCATTTCTAGTCAGGGCCATTATTATGGTCTTTAATACTCCCTAAAACACACATACACCAGGGTGGTAGACTTCAAGACGATTTAAAGCAACCTACACAATCCAGTCTTCCTTTCACACATTCTTCAACTAGGTCATCCAGTTTTTCTACACATCATCCATGTACATTTATGCATCCAAACTTACCACACTGTTATTACCATTCATCACACTGATCTCATCCACCTTCCTTCCGCCCACTTTTTTTCATTTAAAGAAACGAAACTTCTTCTTCTTACACTTCTTCTGCAGCCGGAATTACTTAAACTTAGTGTTATACACGAGGACTAGTTTTAAATGGGGCCTTTATTACGGCCTTTAATTCCTTCTAAAGTACACACATAAAACAAGGTGGCGTCCCAGAGTTTTTTGCGTGTGTGCCCGGCTTGTGTAAAGATAATTCCCCAAGAGCCACCCTAGGTCATTCCATCCAAAAGAACCAGCCAAGTGAAGTCAACACTGGGAGAGCCAGCCTGTCGTAAATAGACACTTATACTTGACAAGTAGTCATACTCTAATCCAGGTTACTTTGATTTTAAATATTTTAGTTGAAATTACAAAATTGCAAATGCATTCGTTGAATACGTTGTTACATTGAGTTTCGTCCTTTCGGCATATCCTTATTTTTTTTCATGAATTCTAAATGACCCACCACACCTGGTATCTCATTCCAGCACGAATTCTATACATTCATCACCGAATAAGTGACAAGGGTTCCACTTCATCAAAATATAAATCAATCCTAGAGGCTGCTTTGATTTAGAGTACTCTTCAGCGTATATTAGGGATGTTGTGCTCCTTACAGGAATATTAAATTTCTCAGTTTCATTCTGAAAGTATACTAACAATGTCTTTCGTCGTGAGTGTAGCTTGAGAAAATAAGAGCTGCTAAGTGAAAATCCTAGCAACTCATTAAAGAATCAGCAACACTTGTTGCAAAAACCTGTTTTGGCTCTACATAATTTTACAGCCTGTGTGGCACTTTCTTTTTTCAACAAGTGTCTCCGAAATTTTAGCTATTTCATTGCTGCATTTTTCTCAATGAGGTGCTTCCTACTACCGTCAATGCATTTTTTGAGCGAAACATTGGTTGACCTCATTTACACAACAGTAGAATAGAATAGAATGAGGCTATAGGAACGAAGCGTCTGGCCCATTCTTGGGTCGGATAATTACTTCGATAATTATTTGGTTGTTTACCCAAGTCCCATGCCGTATTTCTAGCCGCGTCAACCATGTCGGCAGCGGGATTCGAACCCGAGTCTTCCCGCTCGCAAGCAGATTCGCTCACCAGTCGACCAAGCAGTAGTATGATTATAATTATGATAATCATAATCATGGTAAAAATAACAATAATTATAACATAATTCAAATCATATAGTAAGGATAACGTCACGTGCTTAATTTTTTCATTTTGATGAGACGAGGACACAAAACGATGACTCGTATTCAACTTTTTATTCAAACTCTATTCATGCTAATTAGTCGCATATAATATTATTCATGAATTTAATGAAACATCTCAGAAAAGTAAGAAAACTGCTGGGCCACACGAAGCTGGAAGAAATCAAGTACGAGAGAAACATTCACGGACACACTAGACTCTTTTTTACATGAAAAGCTCGATATATTGAAATATCTTTTTGATCATAAAACAAACCTTTGGTCGTAAATGGTAGACTTAATACGTTAAAGAGCGAACGGTATTTTGTGTTAGGTTGAAAAACAAATTAAAAGTCCATTGGAGAGTTTCTTTCACCTAGTTGTATTCCTTACCATCTTTCTAATCTAATGTTTTATTACCTACAAAGGCTGACATAGGAAGAGGTGTGTCGTATGACTCGAACTGAGCTGGAAATGCGAATGGGAGAAATTCATCAGTTTCGTCTAATATTGTAGTACTCGAGATGGCACGGTTAGAGTGGTTCACTTATTTGATTGAGTTTTTGGAGTCATTCAACATAAAAAAAAACAAAAACCATACTAACTTATTACAAGTTGGGTTAAACTTAAGGCAGTGCACAACATTGAAAAAATTAGGAGGCTTTAGGCCTCATTAATGTTGAAAGGCAATTGAATGTATCTTTGAAAAATATGAATAACATCTTCTCATAAATTTCTGGCGATGAGTGTTGTAAAAAGTGCGAAATGTTAACTTTGAACTTATCTAAATTGCTAAAATATATGCTTAAACTATCTTATGTTCAAAAGCTTTCACGCCTCACTTTAAACTAGATATATATTGCCGATCAATTTAGGAAAACTTTTGCTAAACACTCTATTTCTCAGCTTGTTCTCTGTTCATTTTAAAGAAAATTATTTAAACAATTACCTCAAAAAGCCGTCAAAGAAATGTTTGGCATCGTATGATGGTTTCTAGCGAGCTGTTCTTGACTTCCGTAAATTGTAACAAACTTCACGAGTGTCCTCATTAGTGATTTTTCAAAGTTTTGCAGGCTTTTGTTTATCACTAAAAGTATGCACGTTTGTGATATAAACATGTGAATGGTAAACAATTCTGCATGTTTGTTTTGCTGCTAAAGAAACTATTTTTCATTGAAAATTTAGGAGGGTTGAAAAACATCTGATTGATATTCGTGTAAAATTATTCTTTACTTGATCGCCTTAACTTCTTTTCAACACAACGAACTGTAGACCCATGTCCTTCTCGTCTGAACACCACAAACTTACCAGCAAATGATATAAATCAGCGCTCCTGTTTGGCAACAAGCAAAATTATCAGAAAAGTTTGTACAACACCAAGAATGGAACAACAACGTAAAAAACAGATGATCTTTAACAGCAGCAGCATTTCACGTAAAGGAATATACGTATAAGCTTCTCTGCACATGTTTAAAAATTTGAATTAAATTATATTGTGCATGGAATTGATATTTAAATCGAAATAGACGAACATTTCAATAAAGCAAGAAGAAGATTGTCGATTTTCTATGGATTTTTTTTAAATCAATTAATTAACATTAACTGAAATTAATCATTTGATGAAATTGCCAGTATGCTTTTTCAGAAATTGCAGTTCAAGTATGCGATGATAGTAAATGTGATGGTTATAAAATTGTATAATTGGACGTGTCCCCCTACACTTGAATAGTAGCCGCTTTGTGAGAGGACTGAAACACAAAAAAGAGGCTAGTGAATTTGTTCGCTCCCGAGGTCTTTTGTTGCAAACACAATATTAGCCTCAGGCATCTTATGACCTTGGTATGTAGTGAAAGTTTTTGCTCAGTACCGCAGTTTAGAACCCCCATTAGAGTTTCTTCACCGTGAGCATACATGTTTGCTTGACCACTGGGACATCAAGAAACCGAATACAAGTTGACTAAATAGATGCCATGTTCAGTAAAAACAACATCCAGACTGGAAAATGGTTCACCATAGAACTCGTACGGAAAGAAGGATGAATGTTGCTTAGGTTGAGCTGCAATTACTTGCATCACTGGGACAATCATTTTAATCTTCGGCATTCCAAATAGTAATTTTTAACACGTCCATCATTTTAATAGTACCAGATACCATTTAAAGCCATTACAACACTACTGAATTTTAAATTTATTTTGTAAATGTTAATAACAACAACTTTTTCATTCAGTGTGACAAATCGTCAGATTAATTACGGTTAATTTTATCGGTAATGGAATTAGTTTTCTTGAAGGCTAGAATTGTTCTAATTTTACACATGTGTGGGATATAAAACTGATTACTTAAAACTTACTCATAAGTTTTTTCTATTCTTTGTTGAGTAGGATTGAATTCTACATCTGCAACACTCGTTGTATCGTCGTATGAATTCGTTTCTGAGTAATTTATTATTTGTAAGCCTATACTGTTCGTTGAATGAAGTGATGGCTGGTCGAGCTTCATACGTACGTTGCAAAATATCGACGGCAAGATTTTCTTGTTCGTTCACACGGTGTTTCCAGGGGCTCCTCCTCCAGATTCCAACTGTAAGCAAAACACAAATTAATTCGAAAACCTAACAGAACAATAACAACGAAAAAGCAGTATTATTTTGTGCACTAGAGAACAGTAGTTGAATATCAATGATCTATTTTTGGTGCATATTTGAACATATATTTGGACAGTGTTTATTAAGTTTATATAAATTTAAACACTTTATAGAATCAACATCATACATTTTTTACTGTAAGTTAAAATAATATAGTCATTGTAAGGTAGATTTTTATAATTTTATTGTACTAAATTCAAAAACGTAATTTTACAATATTTTCTATATGTGGCTCTGGTGTATTACTCGAATGTATAATAGTAACTATGTAGTTGTGGTGTAATCTCGTCTGTTCAGAGCGAGGTCTACCTAAATGTAGTATTTCTTTATGTTTTTCCTCTTTTTTGATATGGGGGGATTTTGTTTTTAGGATTACGCTCCTCTGGTCGTGTTTTAAAAGATTGCTATCTATAATATATTAACAAACGACGTTCGTTGGTCGTTTTTCTCGGCTCGACGATTTCTCATAGAATTAGACAATTATACTTCAATTTTGACTATCCTCCTCCAGCCCATCCAAGGCGTGAGCTAAGAAACCAATTTAAATGTCAAAACTTGAGTTAATCTCAGTAAATGACTGCTTTTTTGAAACTATCGAGACGTGAGGTTGAGATTAATGAACATGTTTCGTTTCTTAAAATAAGTCGAACCAAAAATTTTTATTTCTCCCAACACGACGAAAGCAACAAAAAAAAACAAATTTACATTGATCAATGCGTTAAAGATTGCGTGAAGTTGCCAAGTTTCACTAACAGCTTCAAATAAGTGTCAAACGGTCAAAATGTAAGCAAAGTTCTCAGGCCATGACTGTATATTAGGCGTTGGGATTGAGCTTTGAATAGAAGAGTACCAGACCTATAGTGATATTCTTTTATCTTGATTATGCGAAGTGAGCATCTTGTGCGAAATGCAGAGAAATTACTTATTCATGAAGGGCATTACATTCCGGGTGAAAAACTACAAAAAATGGTTTAACTGGGAGAGGTAAACGTAGTAAACCCATTCCCTCCGAAATAAGTTTCAGGATTTTGGGGAAATTGAAATTATATAGTCATTAGGATGTATTCGTAGTTTTTATCGAGAAAAAAAAAGAATCTTGAGTAGCTGCCCCCCTCCCCGACGGGGGGTAAACTACTCAAGATCCGAAAAAATTTATTTCCTTTTATTCCGTGAGACATAAACTGGTACCATATGGTACCGCTAGGAGGGAATGGGTTAATACGGAATTTTGTTAAATCTGAAGGCGCGACCGTTTCTACTACAAAAGAGCAAAAACCAAAAGGAAAATGACTTCAGCTTCTCAGGAAATGGAAGTGACACACCTGTAGAACAAACGAACTAAACACGCTAAGACTAATGGAAAATGACCAGCTTCTCAGAAAGTGGAAGTGACGTACCTGTAGAACAAACGACCGCACCACGATGATGAGGTAGATCATGACTGCCACGATGATGAGGGCCACGATGAGGCTGCCTAGATGCCAGCCCTTAAAGAAGAGCACTATTGAGCTGATGAGGGTCAGGATGACTAGGACTATTTCAACGTAAATCCAGATCCTGATGAAGTTTGGCTTCTCCTGTAAAGAAAATGTCATTGGGTGAGGTGGGAGAATGTCAAAAGTGAATACATTTCAATAAATTTAAAAAGTATTACTCTATTTATTTGACCAACTGAAAAATTCCCTGGGGTATAAGACTGTAACAATAAACACTATGAAGCAAGTTTTTTATTTACTCCAAAAAGGCAATAATGTTTCACACGTATGCATATAACATTACTCTACAGACATGAGACACTCGTTCCCTATGCCTTAATGGAAGTTAGTTACTTCAGGACTTCGTCATTTCTCGCGGCGCTAGAAACAGGTATAATTATTTTATACCAATAAATGTTTTTAATAATTTTTTTAATTAATTTTTCTATAATTATCAATGAATGACAGAAATTGTGAATAACAAACTGTTTGCAAACAGCCCCGCTGTGTGTTATCCATTACGCGCTTCGAAATTTATTTAAGCTCTAACAAACGAACGTCCGCGGATAAGGATGGGATGTAGGAATGGTCTAGGATCATACTTGTCATTTAGAAAAGGGAAAAAGAAACAGCATTATTCAGACGTAATCACACACAAGGTACAAGAGGAATTATTTTTCAAGTGGTATTAAGCTAACAACTTTGAAGTTACAGATAATGAAATAAAGTAAGAATGGTATCGCAACTTCTGATTTTATTAACGTTTTCATTCATTTTTCCCTCTCAACGCCAATGGAAATCGCAAAGAACTAGTAGTCACTAATCAATGCAAAACTATTGCATAATGAGAAGAAAACGATTTCACTAAATAGTGCAAAAATATTCGATGAACATTAAGGGACTCAGTATTGACCAATACAATCACCAGCTTGGTCGACTGGTGAGTGAATGTGCTTGCGAGTAGGAAGACCCGGGTTCGAATCCCGATGCCGACATGGTTGATGCGGCTAGAAATACGGCATGGGACTTGGGTAAACAACCGAATAATTATCGAAGTAATCATCCCACCCAAGAATGGGCCAGAAGGTTCGTTCCTATAGCCTCATTCTATTCTATTCTATTCTATTGATGTTTGCTGATCGTGAGGGGCAATTTTAGATTCTGTTACAATACTTTTATAAATCATTCTATCAACAGTGTGTATGACAAATGTTATCATGACGTTTATTGAAGTATGATTAATTCCCCTCCCAGCCTGGCATCCACTTCAATAAGCACGAAATCTTAAAGCATTTTTAGGTGCTAATTACTATGGCGTTTTTAGCATCCGGAAATTACGCTGTTGATTAGTGTCAAGGAGTTACGCTGTTCATCAGTATCAGGGATGTAAGTTGTTCTTTAGGATCAGGGAATTATGTTGTTCATTAGTATCAGGGAATTAAGCTGTTCATAAGTATCAAGGAATCAAGCTATTCATTAGTATCAGGGAATTACGCAGTTCATTAGTATCAGGAAATTAAGCAGTTGATTAGTATCAGGAAATTACGTTATTCATTAGTACCAGGAAATTACGTTATTCATTAGTACCAGGAAATTACGTCATTCATTAGTATCAGGAAATTACGTCATTCATTAGTACCAGGAAATTACGTCATTATTAGTATCAGGAAATTACGTCATTCATTAGTATCAGGAAATTACGTTGTTCATTAGCATTAGAAAGTTTTCGTGTAACAAACGAACATTTACCTTTGTAACTCCAACAAACAGCAGAATGGCTATTATCAGCACCACGATGTTCACTATGATGCTGAACCAGCTCGTCTGCTCCTCTGTGACACAAATTTATTATTTAAATCATGTATTCAATTTTTATAAATGCTAATTTTCGATAGCCTAAAAACTGAAAGAATAGTAATTTTAACGCGCAATAGAAAATAACGAAATCATGCAAGTGAAGCGATTGTTTTTAACGCTTGGCTACATTTCGCAAAACAAATCAAATATAAAGTGCACTGATTTTTGGTTTTGGTTTGGGATTTTCAAAAAGTCTATTACCGTTATTTTTTTCCTTTTTAATATTCACTGTTTTTTATGTAAGTAATTTCACAGATTGCTCTTTTAGAATTACCTTCAAGCAGTGGCGGAAAAACCATTCTAACGTTTTGATTGCCTGTTCGTAAACCATGCCTATAAATACAAAATGATTTTGCCTGATACAAGTACAATAAATGGTTACGTAAATGAGAACACGCTGAATTTTCTACAACCATTAGTTACGCAGTTATAAATATTTGAAAAAATGAAACTTTTTTGAGGTTCACCCTGTAAATAAATGAAAATTTTAAACAAGACTTAGTTTATAATCTACATATATAATCGACTATGTATCTCCATCTCTCTCTTTGTATCTGTGTGTGACCATACCATTACTATCTATTACTGAAGAAAAATTATTGAACTGAAATCCGAACGGGTACGTATGTATTCTAAGCATTGTATTGTGGATACCAAAGGTGCCCGATCACTAAAATATATCCAATTTTTCCATTATTAGCTTTCTTCTCTTACACGGCAATGTTATCGGTAGATAAAATAGAGAATAGAAGTTCTGTTCAGATTCATAAAAAATATTCAGATTCTGAAACCACCACGAGTAAAACTGAAAAATGTATTTTATTTTATAGATCCTGAATTTTATCACTTTTAAATCAAGGAGTTTCAACGGGTACTATCTGAGCCATGTTATCGGTAGATAATATGCAGAATATAAGTTCTGTATGTATTAATATAATATATTTATTTCAAGCTTAATAATTTGTCGAAAATTTTTAATCAATTCATCTTTATATGATTTCAAATTAGTAAAATCTAAACCGTAGAATTTCCACGGGAACTAGCTAGTTCTCTGTAAATAAACAGTGTTCAGTTATCACCATCAGCTGAAATTTTCTTGAAGCTTTTAATTTCACGAATTAATTTAAAATTATGATACGTACTGTCCCTGACGAGGGCGACAACAGAGAAGATCGCGTTGATCAAGGCCGACACCTGCAATAAAAAAATAAATGAAATTCACCTCCTAAAACACGCACCTCACGCAGAAACTTGACTTGTTTTTTGAATGTTCCAATTTAGACTTCCAGCTCTAATTTCTTTTACGACGAAATCATGAAACTTGATTCGCAGTGAGGAATACAAAATGGTTATAAGTTTCATCTCTGATTTGAATTAGAAGGTTTTATTGTATTTAAATCCACTGTACAATGCAACAATCAGCGTATTCAAATTCAGTTTGCCGTAGACTAATAAATAAAATGACAAAGAAAGACTAATACTCTTTATTATAATGAACTAATGAAATAGGTAAACTTTCCATGAATGAATAGAGAACTCGGTCTGCTTCAAGAATATGTTCTTTGTTATACTCTCTTCAAGAAAATCTAGAATAAGTTGTATTCCTTATGAATACATTTGAATATTTAACGAAACACAGAAATAATTTTCTCGATCATACTCTGATCCATCAGAACGTTATTGAAGTTATTCTTTTTCAGGAAGCTAGAGTATACAATCGTAAAATCGATGTTAAAAATAGTATTATTCATAAATTTCTGTACACAAATTCAAATAGCTAACCCCACAAAACAATTGTACGGAGTTTGCATTTTAGAAATGTGATTATAGACAGTGGTACAAAATTAAGTGAGGAGCACTGTGCAGGGATATAAATGGGATTATAAAATTACATGCCCGTTTTGTAGCGGAATCGCAAGATAGATGTCGATGGAACCCTTTGAATACAATTTTGCACATAAAATACCGTCTTGTATACACTTTTGCACAAGAAATTTTCTGCAAATCGGCGTGTACTGTTTGCAAATTTGGGCAACCATATTTGTGCGTCCAAAGCGGCGACGATCACTAACAATTCGCGTGCCATCTGTTTGTTCTCACGTGATATTTATTCATCAATTATGAAATAATATTAAAATTGAACTGCAAGTCCACAGTTACAAAAAAATAGAACTATTAAAATGGAATAAGTACTGATTAAACTCGTATGGAGCACTTGAGGAGAGTACAATCAAAAGAGGACCAAGATTGTTTTGAATGGATGTCTTAGAATCTTAAAAATATCAACAATCATTCGTTACGTCATCAGGAGACATTCATACAAGTTTGAATGAGTTTTTAGAAAGCAATGAATCTATTTTAAAAAGTCAAAGATTAATAAATAAAAATCTATACAGGAATGACATATGACTTTCAAGTGGAAATTATAAAAACTCTCTAATATTAAATGTAACGAGTGAATGACTGAACATACCAGGAGGAATTTGATGAGACGCTCATATTAGAGAGATGGAATTGCATATGTGCGAAGAGGAATATGCTGCTCTCTTCAATTAATTAAATTTGAGTGCAACACCTGTGTCAATCGAACAGGTGTTCATACTCCCGCGTTGCAGCACATGAGTTTCACAAAGCTGGGCTAACTTACTCACTTTGCAAGTCAGGGCCAATCTGACCTGGTTGTAGTCAGGCTAGTTACCAGTCTAACCTGGTATTTATCAGGCTAGTTACTAGTCTGACCTGGTATTAGTCAGGCTAGTTACCAGTCTAACCTGGTATTAGTCAGGTTAGTTACCAGTCTAACCTGGTATTTAGCAGGCTAGTTACTAGTCTGACCTGGTATTAGTCAGGCTAGTTACCAGTCTGACCTGGTATTAATCAGGTTAGTTACCAGTCTGACCTGGTATTAGTCAGGCTACTTACCAGTTAGTTTAGAAATCTTTTTGGTGACGTACTTTCTGGGTACCTTATATCTTTTTCTAGGTTGCTATAAGTCAAGTATCGAGTGATCGTGTTCTCCGTTATTGAGGTGAGGCTTACTGAAGTGAAGCGTATGTTGGGGCTTCAACAAATTCATCTGTACCCAAATAGAATCCGGTGTGATGGTATGAGAGTACTCAATTTGAAATTGAAATGTACGAGTACATGCACACTTATGTATCTCTTAGCCAATTTTCAACTGAGAGTTTCTCTCATAGGAAGAATATATCACTGATCTGAAATTGTAACTTTTAGTTCAGCTTCAGTGAAAGAAAGTAGTTCTCAAAAAAGCTTGGCTTTCACCCCATGTGCAGGGTTGGTTTAAAGTACGGGAGTTAGTTTTGTGCTCTAAAAGCACTTAAAAAAACTGTGAAATTTGTTTATGTTCCTTGAAGGAATTTATTAAAGCGATTTAACTGAAGTGAAAAAAGCTTTATTTTGATTTATATCTGTAAAATAATCAATAATCCTACATGAAAAATCTACAAAGCCTGCATTTCATTGTGAGTTTTACTTAGTTTAGTGAAGTATTTACCTCAAAGCTAACTTGCCTTAACGAAGCGGTAGAATTACACCAATTGAAGCATAATTATAATCGTAAGTGCAGCATTAAAATTACTGGATAAAATTTCAAAGGAGTCGTTTCCCCTGCTATTGCTGTCGTATTTTCCAGTGTCTAAGGCTTAGACACTGGAAAATACAGCGTTTCCTAAAGTTTTTTCAATCAGCGCCCCCTTAGGACACTATTTGATTTTCCACCGCCCCCTAATGATTATATTACTGTATATTATACAGTAATATACGCCCCCCATTCAAGGCGTACCCTCCTACCGCCCCCTTGCATTTCCTCAACGCCCCCAAGGGGGCGGTACGGACCACTTTGAGAAACACTGCTCTAAGCCATGAAGGCTCTGAACATGAACCAATAAATCACATACAGAGAGAGAGAGAAAGAGAGAGAGAGAGAGATGAGGCAAGATGAGCCAGACTCTACGTGTCATTTTATAATTCGTAATCTCAAGTACCTAAAGTTACTTCTACGAAAATAATCCGAAACATAGTTTTCAGAACAAACTCTTGTATTTTTTTGCTTTGGATTTTTAAAGTAAACTGTTAAAATAGTTTGGTTTGTGGCTCACCAAGCAGAAGATGGCTGTGGCCAGAGCGCCGGTGCGTAGCGTGCAGCCGCAGCAGCATTGGGTCACCATGCATTTCTCCGACATCTGCAAGGTGGAAACAACCATTGAACCAGAATATAAGCAGTAAAAATAATCATTTGATCAGAATAATTTATTGAACAATGCCAGGTATAGAGTTGACTAAAAGGAAATTTTCGTTACGTTGTCTGATGATTCATACATTGATTTTACTTCTGTTTATAGGACCAACTGCCGCAGCAATCTAGACAGGTGTTATAATTTTGTCACCATAATTATTTACCAGCAATCATTTTATATTGTAGATCTGACATGCAATGGTCCGTTGATGTAAGACTAATATTTTTCTTACTCATCGTCACAAATCCTCGTTTCAGTCGACTCAATCATTCCTTCTTTGCATTGATGTATCAAAAGTTTTATTTCCCTTTTCATTAGCCTTTATTTCTTCAGTATTTTTCATTTTACTATTTACTAAATTCTCAATGTCCTTTCAAAAGAATTTTTATGCGTAATTATTAAAGATGATCGCATTCAATTGTAAACTATTATTAAAATTACTTATTGTACCAAAAACAACTCGGCATTAGCGGCAGTCGCAGTATCATACTTTCAATGGATGTTTCATCTCAAGAGCCACTCGCATACGCTCTGCAGCAGGAGTAATTTTATTAAAATAAGAAAAGTATCATGAATGCATATATACTGCGCATCTTAACAGTATAATGCTACTCTCTGAACATTGATTTTCTGCTGTACATATACAGTGCTTTGAGCCAACATGTACAAACTCTCAGACATGTGTTATGTGTAAGATAACTTCGATGACATATCTCATTGAATAATCATCATAATTAGAAAGAGGCTTTATACACGTGAGCAGCTGTGAAGACTATGCAAAGAGAAATTAAGAATTGTAAGATGAATAACACAGCTACACACTTGAACATAATGTAGGAAAACGCCAGTGCGTGTACCGCAGCATACGTGCTCATATAAAATAGTACACGTATTTCCTGAATTTAAGACATAAAAAATCTTGGGAGGAAAATAAATTTAAAATCCTTGTTTCCGAGTCATTTTTAAAAGTGTTACTTGAAATCAAAATCATTTAACGCTAGTCACATCATGTGTTTAAATGCACAGTAAGAACAAGTGCACTACTTTTTATGAACTCGAAACTAAAACTAGTTTCGAAAACAATGAAAATGCAAGTCATACAATCAGCCATAAAACCTTTTTCTCTGCCAAGGTCCAGACCATGACTGGGTATATAGGAATGTGTTTTTATGTAGTTTACACGCGATCTCGTGAATGAATACAAGCAGGCATCCGCTTGACATCCTAGTGTGTGTATCCCGAATACGAGTGTGTATCCCGAATGCGTATGTGTATCTTAAGTGAGTAGGTGTATCCCTGGCGCGCGTGTTTCCCGAGTGAGTGTGTGTATCTTGAGTGAGTGTGTGTACCCCGAGTGGAGTGTGTGTATGATTAGCGTGTATGTACATACATCCCGAGTGAGAGTACGTACCCAGTCTCGGTGTAGGCGGGCAGTCATTTTAATATGAGATCGACACGCAGACCTGTATGAGGCGTGCAGAGTGCATGCGTGCACCAAGAGGGCAGTGATGTCATGAATAAGGTGCGTCGACCTGGTGAGTGGGCCCACCATGCAGATGTCCTATTCACTGCAGCACTATGCTAATAAACTGCCACCATTGCGTCATCCAACAGCTTCATATGCCCCTATTAATGCAACATGACTCTCATCTCTTAAGCTTGGAAACTAAAAACTCTAGGTGGGAATTTTTGTTTGAATGATGAAATTGTCATCAACCATGCATGGGTAATATTATATGACCATTTATAACAATAAATTATATGACCGAGACAAACAAGTATTTGTCTTGGTAGGCATAATATTAAATACCTTATCACAAAAAACAATATGGCATGAACATGTCACAATCTTCTGCAGTTGAAGCACCAAAATGCAAATTCGCGTACCCATTTAGCACTGCTACCTCCAAATCGTCTCTGGCATTTCTCGAATAACTTCTTATTAGAACATAAATGGTGTGCAACTGAGTGAGGGAACTGTCGCTACTTGGGCCGAGGTAACCTTGAGCTGGTGGATGCTTTAATAAAAGAAGCTTGAGAGTCGCCAGTAAAAAGGACCCGGAGGAAGATAGCACCAGCTCGCCTAAGAAGGAAGGTTCACTCGCAGGCAGCTAGTCTTCCTTAGTCGATGTCCTCATTGACTTCATACGCCCACATTTAAACAGCCATTACTCGGTTCATTTCGCGCTAAGGGGAATTAAGTTTCATTATGCCAACAAGAAAGTTTGATTTCTAAAATAGTGGTGACAGGTTTAACTCATCATTTGAATTTCTTCAGATTTTTTCCTAGGTTTGGTTGCTGAAGGGCCTAAAAGTACAATTTTCCAGTGTACAAAGTACTCCGAAAAAAGTGGCGTACAATGATCTACAGCTGAAATGGGATGTAAAACGTCTAGTCTCGCTCTGAAATTTCCCATTTTTATAGTAGAACTCAACTAATTAGAAATGAATTTCCCTGAAAAGACGTGTCATATTACTGTCTTCACCTCATGTCAGATAATTTTTCACCTTTATTTCAGTACAAGCAGAATTTCAAATTGCTATCGAGGGCGTTTAACTCTGTACTCTCTTTACTTATCCAAGCTGCACCATCGAAACACAATTCTTTTTCCTCGACTGTAATGTGCATTAGATTGTTTTAAAAAGTTCGATATTTATTTGCTAAGCATGCAAATTAGACACGACACTGTGCAGTAAATTGCAGGCATTGTAGTCCGTGCAACACTGCTGGTGTAAGAACTGCACGCTGTGTGGTACAAACAGCTGGTCCAGGCACTACAGATTGTGCAGCACTGCTAGTGTTGCTCCGTACGGGCACTGCAGATTGTGCAGCACAGCTGGTGGTAGCCCGTCCATGCACTGCCGATTGTGCAGCACAGTTGGTGGTGGTCCGTACAGGCACTGCAGATTGTGCAGGACTGCTAGTGTTGGTTTGCACAGTCACTGCAGATTGTGCAGCACAACTGGTGTAGGGCCAGCACACAGAACAACACACGTCAGCTGCATGATGTCAAGTGTTTATGGTAACACCAGCTCCAACCACCAGGACCAGGACACCAGGGGCGCGGGCCGGACAAGTGTTATGGCCACAGCAGCAGCAGCAGCACGACACCTGTGCATGGTGAACACCAGCAGCACTAGCAGCCTTGCACAGCGTCACACAGGACAACCTCTCAACCTTCCTGTGCACTTAATTTGAGTCTCTGTAGCCCAAGCGTTTGTTGCTTTGCAGTGCTCTAGATTTCTTTGTAATGTCATGTTCTATTATTGGATGCAGGAAATAACGGGAATTTATACGGTAGAATGATTGAAGAATGTAGTTTGATGTAATAAGGTTGACCTGGATAAATGCTCATGACTCGCCTCTGGAATGTTTGTCTTGGTTGTTCAAAATGAAACTGTCAAGCGACTGAGTAAATTGTTTGCGATCGTAAAAGAGTATTAGTTCTGTAAATACATCTCATACCACGGGTCTCTCAACGAAGCATGTTCTTAAACTCTGAATTCACACAGTAGACTTCTCGTGATACCCTACGTGATTGAATATGTTTAGTGATATAAATGATAAATATATTTTTATTTGCATACATATCTACATTGAATACTTTATGAACATAGAAATCTACGTTATATTAAGAAAACAGTACGTGCAGGAAACTTATTCCTTCGTTTTGTTACCCGAATGTTACTATTGAAACTCTGATCTGATATAAATTTAAATATAATGAATACTCATATCATCGAACCTGTACGGGGTCATTGGGTTCAAATTTATTCCTTAGTTTTATTTTTAGAAACATTGAAATTCTTAATGATGTCAAAGGCATTTGCTGGGCATGAACATAATTTCATTCATGTTTCTCCCACGAAGTTGTATTTATTCTATTTCTCTCAAAATAATAATACAGGTAAATAGGTAAGCTATTTTCCCTACTATAGATTTCGCATACTTTTCCAAAAGTTCATTGTTCTTTAAAAAAATCCATTTTCTAGAAAGGATATTTCTACCTTGAATAATATATCGAACGAATCATTTCTAATTTAGATCCCCAAAGAAGAAGCCCAACAACAGAAAATTATGCCTAGAAACATCTTAACAATAACATAATAATAAAAATTGTATGTACCTTTTGATGTTCAACACATAGTACAGCAACATAACTTCCTTTTTTCCAAAACAAAGTACTTTGAAAATAAGAAGTTATGTTGCCGCACTTTGCATTACGAGCGCTGCAAAGAGAGCGTGGAACTGTTCACTGATTTCTTCACTTTAGTTTCTAACACGGACATTACAGTGTACATGTCAGGTGCCATAAACAACTCGACCCTATCCTCTAACTTGTGATTAGCGTCAACGTTGATGTATTTAAATGAGTGTTCGTAGGACCTCATGAACCTCAGAAACGTTACCAAATTACAACATAAATTCATCATTTTTAGATGATTAAATTCTTTCTAAAATTATCTCTGTCGAGAGACCCTGCTTATTGGCCTCTTGTCATCCACGAACGAGGTATGAAATCTGAGGTCCGTTTTCACAAAGGCCTGAGTAATATTATGTATCAGATCACATTGTAAATGCTATCTAGATTTTTTGTTTATTAATTTACAACGATTTTTAGCGTTTTAATTTATTTGCACTTACTATCATCGTCTGAAAATGATAAAATCAAGAAATCACATGCTTAATTTCTATTTTTCTTAGCACATGGAAAATATAGATTATGCGTCAACTTTTAAGTATAGACACATAACTTAACACAACGAGGATTTCTGCCATACGTATTGTACAGGATATCTATCATACGTACAGTACACTCACTGTGTACGCAGATGATACAGGCAGTAGACTATAGGCGTATGGGATTTAATTTTAAGTGTGACGCGGTCTTTTGCGCCTCTCCCAATAGAGGTGGGCTAGTCGTCAGGGCTGGAATCTTTGCCATGACATCATCCAGCGAGTCGATGGAGTCGGACATGAACTTTCAAGGCCCTGACCGAGCTCAGTGTTGAAATTTTGGTGTGATACACGGGTCAATTCGCTCAATTCAGAAGTACTGAAGTAAACTGTTTCATTTTCCTCACAAGTCCACATCATGCACTTTTTCTTGTGTTGGTGTCTGTTAACGAAGTTTCTAAGAAGGAAAACAAAGATTCATATTTTTTATGGTAGCTTGAATTACATTTTTCAACGCAATGAAGAGTTTCCCCTATTTCTGTTACGTTTGTCGGATCGCTTTAACCCTTTCGGTACCATGATGCAAATATCAGAACCTTTTCAACATATTCAACATCAAATTTTAAAAAAGATGCTTTGTGATGTTTTACGGTCACTGCATTGTCCTGATCAAACTGTAGCTTGCACTGCCCTACCAGCGTTTGCACAGACACACGTGTTGCTCTGCATCTTAATAGGCAAAAAATGACTGCGGCTACCAGAGATGCCGTCAGTACCGAAAGGGTTAAATTCTACAAACTCATGATATTTTCGAATATATTCAAATAATTTCAATTTGTATAGCTTTACTAATCAAAATAAAACATTTTTCTGAAATATAGTTTATCATCACATGGTTCAGTACTGCGTAACTCAAATACAGCACTTGGCCACTCTGGGGTACAAATGCTCATGCTTTCCTCCTTTGACTTCCATGATTGCTCGCGATACAAAAATTTAAAATTGGTTATGAAAAAAATTGTAGAAAAGAAATACAATAATTTATGAAAACTACTTGCTAGCAAATTTTTTTACAAGAAACTGGTCAATTGTTTTCGACAAAAGACCCAAAACTGTTTTCGAGAAAGTGTTTGATTCAAAAAACCTATTTGTACAACGTAGAGCCTACAAAGAGTTTTCAACAAAAAACTCCATCCGTTAACCGCCACTCCCCATCAGAAATACATATGTTCTTCTTGCATTTCCATGACAAGATGATTTTAAAATTGTCTCACAGCGATGTACCCTAGGAAGCGTCAGCTATAGTACATGTAATACAAGACGTATGCACATGTGTCCGTCGGCTGAAAGGAACTGAAGTGTAGATAGAGACATTGGTGTTGTCCCAGGTCAATGCACCCGACGTAGTATTTTTTTCTTGGTAGGAAAATTACATTGACAAAAATATTCTTGAACATGCAAGCACGATTAACATTAACATGAATAAGTAGGCCTTGTTGGCCTAGTACCCGACCGAGTATGCGCATGTCTGCAGTCAGGGTGAAATTCATAAAGAAGTCCAAGAATACTCAACTGCGCGAAAGCTTCCTCACAAAAATTCTACCAAAGTGTTGAAAAGCGTTCAAGCTTAACACACTCAAGTAAAACCTCAGATAGATCAAGAACGAAGAAACAGAAGTCTTTCCTTCTGAGATCTTATTCCTCTCATATAACGGTCGCCTTCCCGGAGAAAAAGTGGCAAGGCACATCACAATTTACAAACACGCGTCACAGGGAGTGGTAGGCAGCAAAACAATATTATGCAAAAGACACCAAACTAGCAACTTACTGCAATAATTGTATACTAGTTAAATAACACTTTAACAAGAAAGTATGCATGTGATTCCAGCTGCAGCATTGCAATTTTGTTTTTAGGTGCAATTATTATGGTCCTTATGGGTCATTTTCACGAACATTTTTATTACACTTTACGAGGATGCAGTGCCGGTTGGTGATGATGTTTCTTATGTCTGTTAATACAGCTAACTTACATGCGTACGGAAGACAGGAGAGTTGCAAAATTTCTTTGAGAGCCCTTCTCACTGAAAAAGGGTTTAATGTTTTCACCGAATAAAGTTTATAGTTCATACGTAAATAAGAGTTAAAGGGTTAAACGTAGAAACACTCCAAGGTGTTCCTATGAGCCTCTACCTCAAGTCAAGATGGATGAACATTATCGCTGAAAACATGATCACTGGTCTTAAGATGTTAGTTTTAACAATTTAAACCCCATTGTATACCTGAATGGAATAAAGTTTTTTTCTTTCTTAAGGTGCTTTTGTAACTAAGAGCTATTTCAATAAGAGTTGTAGATCTGTTTGTTATCACAGGTTAAGAGTCTTCACTAAATAACCATTACAGTGTTCTATGAATAAGGACTAGAGTTCTCTGCTACAAGAGCACTGTTGCTCAAGGGCTCACATGCGCCGATAATTTCTCCTCGCAGACACTACGGATGTGTGCTGCAGGATGCTTGTAGCGAGTGAATATCTCCTACACCTCCTGTCTTCACGAACTCCAATGCTCTCATATCTTAAGAATCTACACTCGTGTTTAGGGAGAATATAAGAGTTAGGTAATGATGAACACCCATGCATCCGTGAGAAATATAACTGGTTACTGATAAAATGAAAGGGTTCATTATGATTGATTAATTCCTGTAAATGAAATGAACTTGAAGATCTATTGCTTTAAGCTAACAAAATATTGCTCTGGTTCCAAGTCGCTTTCGTGTAATTGTAATTTTCTGACTTCTGATGAATTTTTTTTATTTTTACGTAAGCCGGCTGATTCTTTACCAGATATTTTAGACAATTTGGCCCGCTAAAACTGAAAACTATTGAAATAAAGTAAAGTGCTTAACATAGGAAATTCTTTTATCGTCCCTATCACATGTATTCAGCCCTTACTTTGTGCTAGTACTTATATCACTTATGTAAATTACGATTGAAAAAAAGACTAGACTGTGAAAAAAAAATTTAAATTTACCCTGAATGATTTCTAAATGAAATGAAGGATATTTTTAGAAGCATGATACCTCACTCAGCACATGTTGACACGTTAGAAAAGCTAATAAATGTAATACATATTGTTTTATTGTAATTAATTGCTAAAATATATAACAAACATTATATCTTACATGCAAGCGGTTAGAAGTTTTCTCAAAGACAACTCTGTTTACAAAAGGTGGCTCAGAATGGATTCTATGACACAGATACCCTGGGTAACGCACGCATATTGAAATTTGCTCAAGTGATACATTAATGAACAAAGAAACATATATTAATAAATAAAAAAATCCACGTTATATGATATTTACTAGCACATCCAACTGAGAAGACTTTTGTGACGAAGGAAAATATACTTCTAATCTAGTGTATTGGGCTTAACGTCAGAGTCAAAACCGTACACTGCCTGTGACAGTCAAGGACATAAGAGGTAACAGCAGCGTGCGTTTGTTTATCAAGTTTAAATCGAAAATTCTGTTTCTTTTAAAATCTCATTTCCCGTACACCCGAGGTTCTTAACTTTTCCATCTATGATTACCCTACTGACACAGCCTCCCCGTACATTTTCCCCATCCTCTATTTTGCCGAGATGCGTAGAAGTAAACAAACTCCGACCATGAACCCGTGTTCCAAAATAACTTCGGACCAAATTACGCTTATTTGAAGCTCTTGCTTTCACACACTGTATATGCTGACACAGGACTCGAGTAACAACAGACGAACAGGGACGCACCTTCAGCTGCTCAGTTAAAGTTCATTGTAGGGTTTTCATAGCGTTTTGTATATTATCTTGTATTTTTACGAATAATACTATAATAACTTAATAAACAGTTAATCCGACGAAAAATTTTCTGTGTTAGCGTGATAAAACGAACGTGTTTTGTAAGAAATATGAGATTAGAAAGAGATAGCCGACTGATGCCCTAAAAAGCACACCACCGTGCCTTTGTCAAGTGAAAATTGTACGGACACGAAGGCATAGAAACGAGCCTGATATATAACAGAATGTGCTGCTGTGGAAGACAATGGGTGGAGCATAAAATACTTGTGCTGCCACAAACTTTCCGTTCCTATTGGTAGTGAAGGATGGTAATAGTTTGTTTATGAACACTGCCAAAAATACATGTGCAGTTTTTTTCGATCTTTCGTCAAGCCTAGTATGATAATCGTAAAGCTGATAATGATGGTGATTACAATAATAATAGTAACAATGATACAATAACAACATTACTATTACAAAAAAATAGCAGAAATAACGGACAGGTATGCTTAAACGTCTAATATTGCCACTTTGTGACGTTTGGATATGCTGAAGGAGCATCTGGTGTTGAAATCCTGGCAGTAGAATGCGATCACGACTTTCTTCAGTCCGGACTCCGGAAGAGAAAGTGACACTTCACTGTACGGAGACCCTTGAAGCTTCACGAAACCTCTTCCTTCTCCTCCCTTACCAGTGGGGAGCGCAGGGGATGTTTTCGTGACGTACAAATAGGAAAACGCAATATTACTTGCCTTGAACAATCTCAGCGTCATCATTTTTTGTTTCCTCAGAAAATTAACACGTTTGTTGCGATGCGACCCACCGGTGGGTCACTGAGGTTAGGTTCTGTAATTTTTTCCAAGTCTTTTAGTGACTATGCGTACAAAATGAAGTTTTACACCAATCAGGCAATCGCAACAAACGTGTTAAGCAAATTTATGTCAGTTTTCAAGAAATTTCTCCACGGTTTATAAAAATACAAATATCAATCGTACCACTTTCTTTAATGCTACTTAAGGGCGATATCTTGTTTCGTACTCTATAGGAGCTTTAATTCCGTATTACTTCATAATTCGATTCAACTCTGCATAATCACTTCCTTCTTAAAACGACTGGTTGTTCAGTAAGCTTCAAAATAGACCTTTTCGCCAGTGTTTTACTTGAATTTGGTGACTTATACAGGCTGGGCCACAAAAAAGTTTCCTTTTTCACAAATACTTATAACTGCGTAACTAATGGTTATAAAACTTCAGCGTGATCTCATTTTTACTACTATTGTTCTTTTACCAGGTAAACTCATTTTATATTCATTAAAAGAGCACTTATTTGTGGACACAAAACAAAGATTACCAGAATTATATTATATTAGTACGTCAGTTGAATGTTGAACTTTATCACACCATCGAATATTTCTAACTAACAAAATATTTTTATCGTTTGCAGTTTGTTTGTTCTTGGCATTTAAAAAGGCACGTTATATACTCGTACTGCATGCACCTGTATACATGTACAGTAATCTTTCGCTGTGAAATATTCTGCACTTGTTTTCCTTCGGTGTTCATGGCAAACAGGCGGCACTTCATCTCCGGAACTGATGCTCGTCACTTCATTAGTCATTGATCAATGTCACAGCCAGGTATGTTTCAAGTGGTTGAGTGCGTCTCAGTCGAGCTCGTTGTGAGAGTTTAGCCTTGAACGCGTGTGTCGAGGCATAGCTGAATGCGCCGAGTTCCTTGTAGCTGAATCTGAATCTGAACCTGCTGTATCAATGATACCTCTAGGTTTCCAGTTGTGTATGTTACTTTCTTTCACTTCGGGCTGGGGAATATACCTCATAATGACTGATGAAAATGGTCATTTATTGAAGGGTTTGCAATCACACGTTTGTATTTTCGTGCTTATTAAACTGGAAAGTGCGTAATGTTGTCCAGTTAAATATGTTACCGCATTTTAGGTAATCAAAAGACTCGTAAAAAATAAGTGCATCTTAGGTAAATATCTGAATGCGTAGTGATGTGTTCATATCAGGCTTGTTTAGCCATTATTCAGACTTCCTTGAATGAAGAAGCCCCGCCGCAAATTTTCATCTTTATGTCTATGTTATTATTGCCTAGGGATGTTACAGCCGATAGTTAGTTAGCAAATTGAAAACAAATCAGTTACAAACCACAAGCTGCTATTATGAAATTTGGTGAAAAAAAGCTCCGTCTTCATGTATATAATGAGACTATTGTTTCTCAATTCTTCAAGTGAGTCCGATAAATATTTTTAAGATTAGAAGTACTTTTTCTCTTGCCTTCAATTTAACGTTCATCGACGGTATTCAATATTGTCTTTGCGTTAATTTGGAGGAAACTTCCCGATTTGATGAATACTGATATTTTTATTACATAAGTATGTGTTCATGTGGAACGTAAGCGGAAAAGAAAACTGTTGAATCACTTACAAACATTCGAAAATAACATTGAGATCTACAGGAAGCCTTTTTCCACTGAGTCAAGATAGAACACTTGATAATTATGGCAGAGATTTACGTTCGATTGCAATTACACTGTGTAGTAACTAGGGAATAAATAAAAAAAGCTTACGCTTAAATTAAATATAACATAAATATTCCAAATACTATTCGAATGCAGCACAACGAAAGGTTGTGTTCTAAATTATCCATGAAAAGTTTTGGTAGCGGTACTTCGTATTTCTGAATGCTTCTACAATCAAGAAACAAAGCACCTGAATACCAGAAAGTGCAGGAAATGGAGACAAGGAGCAACCTAACCTCCTATTATTGAAGTTCTGGTTGGTAAAAGGTCTCAGCTAAAATTGGAAAATCACGTTTTATCTGAAAATCAGCGAAAGTAAATTAGCAATTTAGACGTACCCGGTAGCACCACTGCAAACACTCGCGATTACGCACGACATGGAGTTATGATCGCAACATTGAATAGAAATAAAATGATGGTAAATCTTTCAGACTGGCGGAAGCAGCTCACGCTCAAGCAAATAGAGAACTTGATGATAGTGTTTATTAGCCACAAGGTGCGGCACCGGATGACAGATTGTCATAGTCGCCACTCTCAAAGAAGAGGATATAGCTAACGAAGGCATTCTGTAGGTATCGAGGTGGAGTTCATTTACTTAGAAACTAACGAATTACAAACCCCTTAAAGTGGTTTAATGTCCTTATCAACAAAGTTCATTGTTTATCATTAAAATTATTGATTTTAATTACTAAGGTGCTCACTGCAATCCTAATCTAGAGGAATTAATTATTTTTTAATTAAATCCTTAGTGCTCGACAACAGCGGAGTATATTTTGGTTAATCATTTGTTTAACTCCAACTTTATTTCCATACTGGTGTCTAACTGCAAGGGACTTAGTAACCCAAGAATAGACCACTCAACTAGTTCCTGTTCCTCTACTCAATTGTACCACCTACCTCAGACCGTAAAAGTTTTACTACCTTCCCACAACAAATTCCTATCGCACTGCACCGCTCAAGTCTGCTTTTTCAGTCACCTCCTGATATTTCCCTTCCCCTACCCTGCCTCCAGCTAGCATGCTAGCGAGGTCAGGGTTAGGATCAGGATTTGAGCTGAGGCGTTGTGGCGGCAGCAGAGAACCGGTTTTGGTGTGTAGCAAAGATACGCGGGTTACGCAGGACGACCACACTGTTGTGGGCCTCCCGCGTTCCGTCTCGGTTTGATAACTTGACGATTTTGTAGAATATTCATGTGAATACGAGTAATACCATTAGCTTACAATTAGTGTAATCGTTATAGGTATCAGAGTACGATGAAGGTGTTACTTAAAATTTAAGAAATGAAATAGTTACTTTTTCTAATTTTGTTCATCTCTTTTATGTAACACAATCATTGTGTTCAGAGAACACAATATTTGTGTTCATATTCCCTATAAATCTGTAGAGGAAAATATCATTCACACTTCAATATAGTCACAAGGGACGAATAAATGGTTTGAAATTATTTCGGTTCTTACAGCCCTCGGTACATATGATGTAAGCATAGGCAGAAAATGCAAACATAGCATAAGATTAAGGTTGCAAAGCAGTCTAGAGTAATCCATTTTATTTATGAGGAGGAAAATGAAGTTTACTGTACTGAAGCAGGTTGCACTTACTCAGCACGAACATAATATTTCTTCAACAGAAGATGAAATCAATAAATAATTTACAATCCGCGAAGTATTGTCTACATAACGGACCGCCGTTATGATGGCTGATTTGATTGCTACGATATTAGAATGAATAAATGACTTCATGATGTGATTGTCTTCTTTTGTTGTCTTCTACTGGTGTAGTTTGTCTCTCAGAGCTAAAGTTATTCGTTGATAAATTTCATTTTTGCTGGAATAAGACTGTTTTCTTTTGCTGTTACTAGAAGCCCTTAATGAACTTAACGTATGGACAAATTGTATAGCTTGTTTTACTGATAAATAGTATTTTTATGATAATTTCCTTCGTAAAATGCTACTGATATAATTATTTTCTTCCTAAAATAATATTCTAATATTTCCTTGATAAAGTTGTATTCAAATAATTTTATTGTAAAAATGGCATTCAGATAATTTTCTTCAATGAAGATTGTATTCATATAATTTCGTCGATAAATAGTCTTATTCAATTTTTTCATAATATAGCATTCGAATAATTTCCTCCTTAAATAGGATTCACACAATTTCTTCGATAAAATCTACTAGCATCACCTTTTTGCTTCATAAATAGTATTCACATATTCTATGTCGATAACATTTCTATCATCATTTCCTTAGCAAAAGGGTCCGCGTTTTCATGAACTTTGAATTTATTGATTAATTTTGCGCAATTTGTAATGCAAACTAAGTAATAACTATGTTGTTGCTTTATCGATAGTTATAATTTGCAGCAATTTGGAAGCTTCTTCAATTAATATGATTTATCGGCTTCGATATCATCAGTTTCATTTTTTCATCACGAGTCCATAACAATATAATTAACTTGGATCCACTCTAAAGAATTTTTCAATGAATGTAAGGTAACTTTTAGTCATTCTGCTCCGAGCATTTTGTTGCAAAATGTAGTGAAAAACGAGCAGTCCCTCAGGAGATTTATTAGCATGGTAATTCACTAGAAATAGATGTGAAATCTGCTCGACATAAAGACGCGATATGGAAATTAACTCTTACATCTTCGAACCCACAAACGGCTTCTGTTCTATCTTTTCATTCTTAGCTTCGTCATACAACACTAGTAATTTTTTATTGGCTCTACTTCTCTTATGCAGTCAATTTTTGCGGAAGGTTAAAACCCGTAATTTTCAGTCCAGAATATTCAAATGTTTCTGTCGTGTTCTTTTGAAACAATGAACGTGAGTACTAATCCATGTCAAACCTTTCCTCAGTATCATTTGTGGAACTATCATTTCATCTATGTTTTATAGGCGCAAGTATAAATAAACCGAAAACAACTAAATTAAAATTATACCTTAACGTTGAAAAATGACACATAACGCGGGAGTGACAAAAACATTGGCGAAAAAAGTAAAACCAAGCTTGTAAAAATAAACAACCACAGTGGCGTACAGACTCTGCATCACGGAAATCCGGTGGGAGGAGGTGTGGTAGAATTAATGATTTGGGAAGTTTTTACTTCAACTCCCACATCTGTTATCGCTTGTGCTTAAATGACTATCAGGCGCAACTAGAATGGAAATGATTGCGCTGATTAACTTGGTGTAAATGCAGAAAAAAGAGAATAGCTGTGCTCGAATATATGTAACATTTCTAATTGTCAATAATTTTATCAATTTTTTCGACTTAATTCTATCTGAAATCGTAAGAATGTTACATGATTCTCATGTGGAACGTTTACTTATAATTTCAATGTGACACGATCGTGTTTTTTAATAAAGGAACATATTTAATTCACATATTCTTTTGGAAAACATCTCGGTTTACATTTTAAAATGAAACGAGCAGGCGTGACTCGTATAACTGCTAACAACTAGCTAGAGCCTAATTTAGACCAACACTGTTACCAATATCAAAAAAAGGCAATAAAGATGCTAAAAGTTGTTGCTAAAATTGGGTCGTTGCCTCGTTTACTAGAGCCGCCTGTGTGCGCTTGCCAAGAGGAAGCAAGGAGGGAACATGACCACACCCAGCACCTGTTGCAGCTTTCTTTCTTTCTTTGTCGCGACTCGTGGTTGCAACTCAAGCAACCACGGCACCCACAACTGCATGGCTGTATGTGTCACCACTTCCTGACTAGTTCTTGCCAAGAGAAACTCAGGGTGGTCAAATATGCCTCGGTAATTCTTTTTGCTAAGAAATTACAGAACTTTTGTAATTTTGGTATTTCGATTACAGTTTGTAAATTTTACAAGATAATGAAAATCAAGACTTAACACGTTGACTCCGAAGTGGTACGTATGTGTACTACTTAGGTTAGGTTCTGTAATTTTTTCAGATCCTTCTAGTAACTATGAGTACAAAGTGAAGTTTTACACCAATCAGGTAATCGGAGGCAACGTGTTAAAAGACATGGTAAGCAGATGATATTGAATATTTATTTGCCTTCGTTTTGAATCTTGCGCCTTCGAGCATAACGCCAAAGGCTTGCTCCTCAGTCCGGTGCTTTTATTATAAAATTCAAAGCTCCAAAAACAACTGAAATGTCAGCTCTTACACTTGTTCTGATTATTTTACGAGAAGTATTAGATAGAGACACGAAAATTAATAGCAACAATGATACCAGCCAAATTTGTAACAAAAATTCAAGCAATTAAGTACTGAATTAAACATAACTCATTTCTGTAAAAGCATAGTCATGTCTGCGATAAAACTACTGATCACATCAAAATGTATATATGTATGTATGATATTGGAGTAGTGTTAATTACATTTTACAATAGATACATACCAGAGCAGCCTAACGTGGTCTCCTAATGACAAGACGATGGACTGATACGAAAAAAGGCAACATTTGAGTAATATTGTGGTGACACCAATAGATCCGATACTTTTTTAGTCATCAGATATTCTAGCTACCCAGTCATGGCCAATACCTCGCTTAGGTCGCCGTCAAGAATAGCAGCAGCAGCATCAGTACTTGACCGCGTGCATATTGCACTACCTTCAATCATGGTGTGTCGTGTTATTAGAGTGGCTACGCTGAGGATTTTGCCCCTTATTGCTATGAATGAATCGATATGAATCGGTTAATCTTTTGTGAGATTGGTCCCGATATCAGCTTATTCTTAAAGAGATCGCGACAGACCCATTTATAGTAATATTGGTACTGCTATCGGCATTTTTTAAAGTACTTGTATAGGTGGCAGCCAAGGACTACTATGAACAGGACGTGCACCGCCATGTAGCTGACTACGGTAGCGGAGGCCCGTTCTCTAAGCTCAGTTATCCTCCATCTGTCACAGTGCGAACATTGTCGTAGTCTGTCGCTCGGTTTGAATCGGACACTGTTGTTGTGTTGAGGCACATTGCTGCATTTCTAAATGGATACTGTTTGTTTATAAAGTTTATTGCTAATTATATGTATTAAAAATGCCGAACAAGTGTGGGGTTGTGAACTGTCGGGGTGATTACAATAAGGAGAACAGGCGCTGCACAGTATCTTCAATATGCCTGTTTCATGTCTGCCTTCAACAAAACTTACACCTCGCCCGGCGAAAGTGGAAGACCAACAACTGAGGTATTTTCTTCAGAAGGATAAGATTACTTCATTTGATGCTTTCAAACCTGAACGTAACCTGCAGAAGTAGTATAAGAACTTGATTATTTCAAGATCGAAAGAAAGGCTTGTGTGTTCGTTCATGACCGACAACTTCAGTGAGTGCAGCCTGTCTGTGATTGTCGAAAACAAGCCCACTTTGTGTTCCCCACTAACGCTCAGTGCGTTCAAGAACGGCATTCGTGAACCTCTGTTTAAGATACTTCATCCCAACTATGGTTTGAGATCGTATACGCAGTCCGACGAAACTGTACGCTTGGCAATGAACTATGTATGACATTCCGTTTGACAAAACGATCCAAATTGTTGTCACCCTTCAAGCTCACACGTCAGCCTATGTCGACACCGAGAAGGAGAAGAAGTTGGTATTTTTGACGTCTGTTGGAACTTTTATCACAGAAGCAGTTTTCCATGAATGATTATTGTTTTGCCCTTCAATCATACCCGAAGTGAAATTATGAACAGCTCAGAGACTTTTTGGTGCTGCCATGCAAACGCAAGCTGCAGTACATCACTTCATCTATTGACAAGGACCAGGTGCTGAGGGAAACATTTGACAATGTCAAGACACTGCAACAGAAGAATGTGTTTCTCTTGTTAGATGAAGGACAGATTTGCCCAACTGTTTAATTTTCTGGTGGGTTGCTGAGTGGCATGGCCGAGAACAACCGAGACTGCAAGGCCACTTCTATTCTAATCACTAGGTAATTGCAGTGCCACAACCAAGCATCCTCTTGACAACGAGCGTGTCTGGTTTCTCCTTTTTGACACAGTACATCTGCTAAACAACTGCTTCCGCAACAACTGAATTAGTGAGAAGGGCCAGAAGATCAGTCTTGACAATGAAACACGGCATCATTTGCAGACGTCAAGGAACTGTACGAGTCAAAGAAAGGCAGTATTCTGACGACTATTACACTCACTCAATTTGCTGTCAACCCCTGAAATTTGCTGTCAAGCCCTCAGAGAAAGACTAGCAGAAGAATGCAGTCCTTCAGACCTCTGTCAAGAAGTCCCGGTTGGCTGACTAATCGCTGCAGTTTGGTAGGTTTTTGCTTCTATGTCTGTTTGTTTATATTCATGGATGTTTGTATGTTTGGTTGTTTGCATTGGAAAAGGTTTAACGATAATCAATTTGTAAAGTCTAAAACTGCAGCAACTCGGCTTTCTATAAAGTGGCCACTAAGCTCATCCAATAATACATGTTAAGTCCGGTTAAAATTGGTATTTCAAAGCATTATAGTGCTTTAAACCATTTAAAATTCGCTGTAAAACCTTATTATTCCTTCTATTGCTTGAAAGAAGTAATTTTTGATCAATTTGTCCGATAGAAAATGTTATGTTACTAAGAATGCAATGGCCTCCGCTACCGTAGTCAGCTACATGGCGATGCACGTCCTGGTTATAGTAGTCCTTGGTGGCAGCCCATGTCGAGACACATGTAAGAGGTAAATAGGGTTTCAATTTTCATGTCGAGCTCCCGATCAACTCAACTTCTAGTAGTTGAGGGAAGATATATAAAAGATTGGGGTTGGCTATTCATCCTGCGTTTAAGTGTCGAAGGCCAGTTTTCTTCGCTACCTCATGATGACTCATATCAAAATTTATCGAAAACAGTTATGCATGGACCTAAAACAAGATTGGTTAGAATACAAAGACCAGGTGTAGGAGCGTATCTACATGCGTAAGTAGACGTATATTATAATATAACGGAAAAAACAGTGAATAGGTTCAAGGGACCAAGAGCTTCATGACTGGCGTTAAACTTCTTCTGAGCTTTTGCAGGAATGAAGAATTTAGCTTAATATGGAGCAATTTCACCAAATAAACTCAAATTCTGTTGCTTTTGCAGGATTTTTCCCTAATGACCAAATTTACTACTGTAGAATTGAAGGCAAAATAAGTGTTTGCCATAAAAAAAATACAAAGTCCTATATTATTTTGAAATTTAAGTATCAAAGGTCATTTGATGATTTCTCTAGATTCCCGAGTAAATTCCAGCTGGCTTTCTACCGCCACACACCAGAAAACTATGCGGGTGGTTAGCGAGCGAGGTCATGGTCAGTCATTCATCTCGTGCTGGCTGATCGCTCTTGCAGAACCGGCTTCCCACGACGAACACGAGTCTTGTTAATTCGTTGGAAACTTTCTCATTATAAACAAATGCAACCTGACGCATAAAAAAGTACAACGCACGCAAAAGTAGCACCCAAGAATCAGGATATTAAAAATGGTGTATGAAAACATACCGGAACTCAAACGAAAGTGAGGGTAAGTAAACTAGCCGCAAAAACATTAGAAATTGTGGATAAATCCAAACTGATTATTTTACCGGACATATCCAAACTTGAATGTATGTAGATGAGCAGTGGCTAATAGCTGTGACCTCAGCAAGCTCACCGTGTGGAGGATGACCTCAACACAGCAGAGGAGATTACTACTGCTGGAGGGCGTGCGCGTGAAGTATGTACATAGAAAGAATACGTGCAGTTTGAGGACTACTTTCACTTGTTCAGCGTTTTGTTGTGTTCTGTTTCTGAATTGTGATGGCAATTATATTTAACTTTCACTTTTTCCGGTGTTTTGCAAACTATTTGTTCTTTTAAACAGGCAGAATGAAGTGTCTTAATCCAAGTAGCCTAATACAATTCTCTGATCAAATCGTGAATTAATCATTTTTCCTAAAATAGTTCTTTCTTCAACGTATTTGACTAGCACTTCAAGCTTAGAGTAGAATATTCAATTCTTCAAGAAATAGACTCTGTAGACTATGATTTCTGCTCTATTCAAATTTTCTAAGAACAACGTTGGTTGAAATAATGAAATTCTTGGAAAAAATAATACTATTTAATTTACTCGCCTGGGATCATTGCTGAATTTATAATGAATAACTTATAAAACTATTGTTTCTTAAATGCTTCTTCTTTCGGCTTAGGTAATTACGCTTCGATTTATCATGCACTAATCACGTTTTCTTCGCATCCTGCAGAAAAATATATAGCAGGGAGTAGAGTTATTACGACTTTTCTTAACTCTTTAATGTTATTAACAATTTTCCATCATATTTCTCTTTCCACAACTGATCACTTGAATCCAGTTGTTATATTATGGCGGTATTCAGTCCAGCCATGCATGGTATGCTCCTAAAATGTGTCCACAAAAAGTTTCTCAGTAACTCAGTCGAGAAGAGCACCTGTAAGTTGATAACCTTCACAAGAGCTGCGTTCTTTTCCAAAAAAAACTATCACTGCCACTTTCATTTATTGTACATACACCAGCCAGGTGGACTCTTTTGTGTGGTTAATGCACCGAAATTTAAATTAACATTCTCACTCAGTAGCTGTCATGGTTGTGCATTTCCATTTTATGCTTGAGTTGTTTCAAGCGGTGCAAAATTTCAATGGTAGACTTACCATGTAAATTCAAGTGCTATTATTTTCGAGCATAAGAATCGAAAGAAAATTCTTATCTTTATGAAAACAAAATTTAACAAAATAATTAGTTCTTACTACTGATGTGTATGCATATGAAACCTCTTCAAATTATGGTTAGTGAACGGATTAAAAATTTAAAATTATGATCTCAATTTCAGCTTAATTCTGCGTTATTAATTTTGGTGTTTGAATCTAGCACTTGTATATCAGATTTTTTTGGTCTCTTTAAATGACGGTTTCGGAATTAACATTTTTTACACATCTGACAAATTGGAGCGTTTTTAATGCCAAGAGAATCTTCGCTCTGTATGAAATTTCTTCATGTTCTTAAACACATCTAAGACGTAATGACTTAACTAAACTTGTATCATATCATAGCATAGGAACATGAAAATACTGAAAAGAATCACACTTAATCTATTCCTGAATGACATTTTACAGTGCATTTGTATTTTATGATATTCATACAGACTCTTTCTGTATGAATATCATGAAATACAGGTAGAAGTCTAAAATTTCAAAAGCGTAAGTAATTTTCAAATTAGTTGGTATTTTCTGACTAGGTTATACAGTAATAAAGTTAAATGAAATTTTCCTAAATTAAAACGTTAAAGTAGTGACGACGCAGTGCCACTAATAAGGCTGTCTACGAACGTGACGTATACATATGGTATATCTTTAACAGGCAAACATGTGTTTTTTAGGTCAATTTCCGGAGTATTCGTAGCCTTCATTACCTCCAGGCAAACATGTGTTTTTTAGGTCAATTTTCGGAATATTCGTAGCGCCATTACCTCTCCCCATACCATATACTCAGTCTTGGCTGCTAAAAGTAAGGACTCGATTTGCTTTATCGACGAAAGATATGTTACGAAAAAAATAAATATTAAATTTATTGAAATAAAACGAGTAGGAACGTTTACTCTTTACGAATAACGATGATCTCGTGTTTTGGAATGTTAACATTACTTACACAATGACAAACTCAACATTAATCTCGTATTAGAGGTTAAAAGTTTGAAACATATTAACTTTCTGGCAAATGTTTTTTTTCATAGCTCCCATACATCTGTTTATTGAAGCCCTACATTTAAGAGTTTAATTTATTTACTCATATTATTTGTACAACTCAAAGAGCAAGCCACAGACGATTGTCTATCATGCAAGATACAAACTTATGACAAATATTTGTCGTACTCGTAAAGATATTTACAATTTTAATTACAATGTTCGCATTTACCATTATTCTGGACATCAGGATAGAAAAATCTAAAAAAGGGTCTCATAAAGATTAAGCAAATATGTTTCTATGCGTTTGCCTTTCTACTGAATTAGTAAATAATGGGTATAATAATTTCCGTTTTAAAAACATTTATCTGCTGACAAGCAACTTTATGTTATGTTTACTATTTGTTCATAGGACAACGCACTATTTGAGTTGCAACCGTCGACTACTGGATGGGAAGTGTTAGGGGACGCGCTGGTTAGTTATCTAATTGATGTTTTTCTTATTTCTGCTCTTCAACCTCGCATGAGACAGTAAAACGTTATTTCTTCCGGCTAAATTATCAGGATACAAAATAGATAATTTTTCACTCATGTTCAGCAAGTTATAACCTTCGTACTCAATTTTTTAGTTCACTTATACGTTAAAATCCATTTCCTAATTAAATGTAAAGTACATTCCTTATTCACCAGCTCTCAATGTTCGAATAAAATGCACTATGTTATTCAACACTGTTTTCAGATTCTGCGTTCAAAATGGGAGAAGAGTCGAAACGTCCTATGTAATTACTATTGAGAACTTTTTTCCCTCCTTCTCTTTTTGGTTTGATACTTAAAAATGAACTTTCTAATCCAATATTTTTATTTCGATAACAAGAAGTACTCGGAAGACCGCAAAGAAGCCAATTCAACTGTATAATAACACACTGTTAGTTGCTTACTTTCTGGCTTGGTCTGTTTTTTCTATCATACTCTTGAGGATTTAGATTGGAGAAAATTCGGTAGGGTATACATGTATTATAAGCATTGTATTGTTCATACCAAAGGCACATCCGTTAATGTGAAAACTCCTTTGCAAAGCCCACGTCCACTGGCAGACCAATTGAAAACATTCAGTAAAAAACCCGCGAATTTTCACGTGTGGGTCTACTAGTAATTCCATTATATAAAAACACAGAGTTTGTTGCTTGTTGGCTTGGTCCGTCTTTTTAGAGAGGAGGAAATTTGGTAGAGTATGCATGTATTGTAAGCATTGTATTGTGGATCCCGAAGGCACATTTACTGAAAGCCCACGGCCACCGGCAAATGAAACTAAAAAAACTCAGTAAAAACACGTAAATATTCCTGTGTAGGTCTACTAGTAATTGATTATCGTGGACTGTTAATGCCAATCTTAAACCATACATTGAGACAGTCAACGCTGTAAAACGTAGTAATCGCTTTGTAAAACCTTTGTCGCACGTTCATAGTCAGAAGATATGATATTGTAACTATTTTCTCTCTAACACTCATAATTCAACGCTGCTGCTGGGAAAGTTTAGCTGGCATGACAACACCCAACTCGAAATGATGTATGTAACCATTATATCGCATTGTTCGCGCGCAACACTTTCACATCACAACACATAAAAGATTAATGATGAATTCGAGCGAATACTCACTACGGTACTAAACTCACCTTGAGTTAAATATATAATCTCTGTGTATTAAGGCCAAGAAATAAAGAGGAAACTTTAAACAAAATGTGAAGAGATCTCGAGGCACCCTCACTCCACCTTATTCAATGGCACAATGATGAAGTGCGCTTGCGCGGGGCCGAGCTGTTGCAGACCGCTTCCCTAGTGTGCGTCACGCCCTGTTTCTTCACCCACTCACGTGCAACCTTTATGACTAGGATTAAGTCACTGACGGAGACCTCAACACACGTAATATTCCCTAAATATACCTCGTTCGCCACAGCATGACGCACTAATAACTATCAAGTAGATAATGAATGAGGACAATAACCAAGGACTACTATAAACAGGACGTGCACGGTCATATAGCTGACGACGCTAGTGGAGGCCAGTTCACTGAGCTGAGTGAGCTCAGTTAGTCATCAACTGTCAAAGTGCGAGCTTTGTCGTAGTCTGTCGCTCGGTTTGAATCGTACATTGTTGTTTATTTCGAGGCACATGGCTGCATTTCTAAGTGGATTCTGTTTGTTTACAAAGTTTATTGCTAATTATATGTATTAAAAATGCCGAACAAGTGAGGGGTTGTGAACTGTCGGAGTAATTACAGTAAGGAGAACAGGCACCGCGTGCTTTGCCTGTCGAAAGAGCAGTCTGAGAGATAGAAATGGCTTGATGTTATTCCACCTCGTGAAAACTTTGTTGTTGATCCAGACAAGTTTTTCATTTGTGGGATACACTGGGGTGCTGACCCACCTCTGATCAAATTGCATGGTGGTTCTATGCGACCTGAAATCCCTCCCAGTATCTTCAATGTGCCTGCTTCATGTCTGTCATCTATAAAACCTGCACCTCGCCCGGAGAAAGTTGAAGACCAACAACTGAGGTATTTTCTTCAGAAGGATAAAATTACTTCATTTGATGCTTTCAAACCTGAACGTAACCTGCAGAAGCAGTACAAGAACTTGAATATTTCAAGATCGAAAGAAACGCTTGTGTGTTTGTTCATGACCGACTACTTCAGTGAGTGCAGCCCACAGTACAGTAAAGAGAAGTACGATCATATGGGGGGGTTGGCAATGACCACCCCAACAACGGTTTTCAGGCGGGAACGTGATCCATGACGTAATAATTGTGTCTTGGCGCTGATTGGTAAATTTTTGAAGGGGCGAGGCTTCAAATGCCGAGATGATAGAAAACACAAACGTGCACGGCTGGGGTAGAACCTACGACATTCAGACAACTGCAACTTTACTTCCAATCCTTTAACCACTCGGCCACGAGAGCTATAGCTTCAAGCGACGTTTAAACCGTTTTAACACTAGCACAACGAAGCGGGCCTGGGAGGTTCAATGTCAAAATTAACAAGCCTGTCTAATATAGTATTCATGAACCTCACTTA
>VCRD01000113.1:496756-510526 GCA_006783055.1 Trinorchestia longiramus
CAAGCTCACACGTCAGCCTATGTCGACACCGAGAAGGAGAAGAAGTTGGTATTTTTGACTCGTCAGTTGGAACTTTTATCACAGAAGCAGTTTTCCATGAATGATTATTGTTTTGCTCTTCAATCATACCGAAAGTGTAATTATGAACAGCTCAGAGACTTTTTGGTGCTGCCATGCAAACGCAAGCTGCAGTACATCACTTCATCTATTGACAAGGACTAGGTGCTGAGGGAAACATTTGGCAAAGTCCAGACACTGCAGCAGAAGAATATGTTTTTCTTGGTAGATGAAGTACAGATTCGCCTGAGTGCAGAAGAATGCAGTCCTTCTTCAGACCTCTGTAAAGAAGGCCCGGTTGGCTGACTAATCGCTGCAGTTTGGTAGGTTTTTGCTTCTATGTCTGTTTGTTTATTTGCATGAATGTTTGTATGTTTGGTTGTTTGCATTGGGAAAGGTTTAACTATAATGGTGGAGCAACTCAGATTTCTATGAAGTGGCCACTAAGTTCATACAAAAATACATGTTAAGTCCAGCTTAACTTGATATTTCAAAGCATTACAATACTTTAAACAATTTAAAATTCACTGTAATACCTTATTATCCATTTTATTGCTTTAAAGAAGTAATTTTTAATCAATTTGTCTAAAAGAAAATTTTATATTACTAAGAATGCAATGGCCTCCGCTAGCGTAGTCAGCTATATGGCTGTGCACGCCCTGTTTATATTAGTCCTTTACCAAAACCTATAATACGAGAAACAATTGGTCAACTGCTTTTCAAGAGAGAAAGGAATAAACAGAAAACTTTATTCTAATCTGGTACACAGCACATACCCATTAGTTTTTCAATTCTCAATGTTCAAATCGCATAATTAGTAATAATGTTCCCTGCGATTGCCCTCGTTCTTCTTGTGTCATACCTTGAGGCAGAGGCTCGTTTGGATACAGTAATGAGCTGAAAGTTTGAAAAAAAACATTGCATCTAATCTTTGCCAGTCAATCACAAGCAAGAGAAATTCGAGTGCTACATGAGGACTCGAACCAGGGATCTGAAGCACAAGTCTGGACACCAATCACTCAATTTCATTGGAGCTACATAAACTATAGGATGATTGAAAAAAGTATTTGCATCAGGAGTATCAGTATGGATTAAAGTATTATGATCACTTACATGCTAATTCATGGTTAATATCAAAATTGAATCTCCTACAGAGACGTTTAAGTTACTTCATTTTAGTGGCTGCATAGGTATTACGATCATTGGTCCGGAGCGATCCCGCTTCAAATGCTCATATATTTTAAACTGAAAACAAAATCAAAATCTGGACTACTTAATTAACTGAGGATAGAACTTTAATAATCACCGAATTTTCGACCCATTACGGACCGATCTGATCCGGAAAATTTTCATCCGGAAAAAGTTTAAGGATTACTGGTGTTGGCAGATTGGCATTTTTTTTGCTAAGAATCTAAAATTTGGCCTTTACTGCAAGTGTTTGGTCTTGGGTCCTTAACATTTCGTGTTTGGTCATCTAGTTATTTCTGTATTTTTACTTTTTCCTAATATATCAACAGTATCTCTAATATTTTCTTCAATTCGACATATTTATATCGTATTAGTTCAATGCCATTGCACAAAGCATTGATTTATTGGAACATAATTAGTCCTGAGAGAAACGTTGATATGACAGGCAATATTCTATGTATTGTAAATCCAGCGTGCAGTGTTTTCGATGAATGTTTACGCTCGTAATTTGGGCTTAAGTGTCCCAATGTCATCGTCTTAACCAATCGATTGGCTACAAATATCTTTCAGTGAATTCCTTTCCACTTCACTATGGGACTGAAATGAATAAAATGTGGCTGATATTTTGATATTTATTTTAGTAAATCATGAGTGATGGAAATGTCTTTGTTTTCTTTTAAAAAATGAAATTATTTATGGACATTCTTTTCTATAATATGGGCAAAAAAGTCAATTTGGCTTTTTATGGCCTTTTTATAACCATATTTGGCCATTAAGAGCACTTGGCAATTGGCATCCGACAAATAGTAATCCTCGCCCCTGGAAATTGCTTTCATTAACATTTTGAATTGGAACTAGAACGGTCACCGGTGTTGATCTGTGTCGAGCAAGCCCGCTGCATTCAAGTTCCGTTGTGAGTTAGGATTGAGGAAGTTGACTAGTCAATTATTGTCATTGTAGAAACGTAGGTTTCATTTCAAAATTTTCATTTTTCATCTACGGGTAACAGTTTTGACTTGACTTATGCCCAAGAAGAATAAACGATTTGAAAAACGTTTCAAATTTTTCGTGTTTAGTCAGGCATGATGGGCTGTTGTGAGCTGTAAGTATATTTCTAAATGAGTTTCTATGAAGTGTCAAAGATTTGTTTATAGTGGCTAGGTTGATTTCTTTTTGCCAAATATATTACTATATTTACCTAATCTACCAACTAGATGTACATTTTGTCTTCAGTATTTGGTTAGAAAGCCCCAAAGTAGAGCCTCTTAGTGAAAAATTGCACGAATTAATGTAAACGATTTTACTGATGTTGCTGAACATGATATATTGTAATGATGAATGGTCCTAGAATTTCTGCTGACTATTTTCCAATGTTTAACTTTAACTTTGGGCTAACTAGTTAGGGCCTTGAATCCAAAGTTAATGTTGAATAACTTTTTAATTATACTGCACAATCTAGGTAGTAGCTGCAGGTGTTTTAAAACCTTCTAAGGAATGATTTTTTGCTTCTAAAATGTTGCTATTAAGAAAAATAAATTTGTGTCCCAATATATTTTATTATATAAATTATAAAATTTCTTTAAATGTGTTTATAGAATTATAAATTATTTGCAGTCACACTAAATTTCTTGTAAGTCTAGTCAAGATGTATCATCCGTTTGATTATATTATGTTACTCCTGTAGTTAAAATAATAAAATTTATATTGACTTCTAAATTTCATTAATGAGGGGATTTTGATTATGTGTATAATAGACTAATAAAAAATTTGATGTGATAGTTAATTTTTCTCAAAATTTTCATCAATGATTTAACAGTTTGGGCCAGTTGCTGATGTAACTTAAACCAACCAGTAAGGTCAATAATCATATAGCTAGCTGGCCAATTGAAAAGGCTAAAGGTAAAGTGATACATACACTTGATGAACATAAAAATACCAAAAAATTAACTTTGCTTTTCAGCAGAAAGTTGAAAGATCTGTTGTAGCTAGACTTGAAGGATTGAGTTATGAGAGAATACTTAATTTTTGCTGGGTATTTTATGCACTGATCATTAGTGAGCTATTCTTCACTAACAATAGAATATTTGTAATGAATTGTATTCCATGAGAGTTTAAGTACAGATGCTTATAATATTGTTACAGATATTTTTTCAAAGAAAACCATGGTATTTCCAAAAGGTATTGGAATTCAATTGTGATAGTGTGGGTTTCTTATGTTTTTATTTGTATGTCTTTAAGTTTTCAATATGTATGATCAGTGCATTTAAGCCTGAAAAATGGGTTCTGCATTTGCATTTATTTCTATTTTATATCAGGTCACAACATTATATTGAGATATTTTTCCTAAGCCTATAGAGAATTTTGAGTATTGGTTATTAACTAGCCAGACAGCCTTCTAATGAAGCTTCTGAGATTTTTTGATGCTGTGTGCTGATTATATCATGACAACAAGCTTTATGAAAAATCTTTATCTATATGCATGCTTTGCTAAGTTATTAATAGAATTTACTGTTTTAGATGTTCCAAGAATCCATCTCGTTACACCTGTCCACGTTGCAATGTTCACTACTGCTCAATGCAGTGTTATGCTGGACCCCTGCACTCAACTTGTTCAGAAGGATTTTACAAAGAGCAAGTGCAACAGCAGGTAACAGTTATTTGAAGTGTCTCATAAAGTCTTGTTTACTAAATTGGCTTGTGTGTGTTTTAATGTTGTTGTCTTTTCATTGTTTTTGAAATAAGCCATCAAAGTGAAATAGCACTAGTATTGCTATGTGTAATTGATAATTCAACCAATACTATGTTTGTGGTACACAGATTTATTTTCATTATTTGTATGCATTATTCACAAACTAGTGTACCCAGCTGTCAAAAATGTCGGCAGAGATATTTTGATAATCCTTGTGCAATCAAAAATGATGGAAAATACTGTTGGAAAGATATTAAATAATACATATAAGAACGCAATGCAATATATTTAGTTTTATATATATTTATAAAGGACAAACGTTTTAATTGAGTATTTCTTTAATGACAACATTCCTAGTGAAAACTAAGACACTTAGTTTTCTATTGCTGCAATTGATTGCAATTCGGGTACAATGTACCCGAATCATAGGGCAATACCCCGCCGAACTCTGTATCCACGATACGGACTCGAGTATATAAGACTCTGGATCTCTCTGATTTTTTTATAAGTGACATGAAACGTATAAATAAATAAATAAATATATAAACACACGACGGTCATTCTTAGTATTAGCAGATTATTTTTTACTTTTTGTTTTCTTTTGTTGACTGATGACCATCAATATGTCATGATCATTTGATTTTTGCTGAACATTTCTAATTACTATGTAATAGACAACTGCATACTTTTTTCCAGGACACTTCCTCTTCATCTTGGCTGTTTGAGCGGACTTATTTGAATAAATTAATAGCAAATTATATAATACTAAGAATGACCGTCGTGTGTTTATATATTTATATATTTATTTATGTTTCGTGCCACGCTCAAAATTAGAGAGATCCAGAGCCTTATATACTCGAGTCCGTATCGTGGATACCGAGTTCGGCGAAGTATTGCATATTACAATATACATACACAAGCTCACAGTAGGGCTCCCACTCAAAATATTCAGATAAACCCAGATTGAACATGAAAAAACCCAGATTCGTTAAAAAAACCTAGAAGTATTATTTTAATGAGAAAACAAAAGTTAACTTACGTGAGTGAAAACGATGATGGTAATGCTGATTTTATTCCTGTTCCTCCTACCAATTCTCTTCTGCAGCGCAAATATCGATATTAAGATGACTTTTCTGTTGTACAAGGCACTTTTCATTACGCTGGTGACATACTCCGTTGATGAAATCTCATTTTAATTCCAAAGGTTTCCAATCGTGACAGGTTTTTTTACTCCTTGACAATGCTTGTTTTGCCAACAACCTATCCTTAACAGTGTCTGTTATCCGCGAGTTTGTTTTGTTTTGACATGATTTACAAGTGAAAATATTCTTTCTTCTGATGCGGATGAGTGTGGCAGAACAGTTTGGTTAGTCATGAAATCAGAAAGTATTCCGAATTTTGAGTTGTCTAATCCGTCTTTGATCTTACGCAGAGTACCAGAAATCAGGTATAAATATATTCGATACCGACACGTCTTTGAATTGTCGAAATAGCCTCCATTTGTTTTTCATGGTTAGCAATTCCTTCTTGAATGAGATAGGATGCTTTTGTTGCTTGCATTTTAAACCCTTTAGCAATATTGCAGTTATGAAAGGCTTCTTACACACTTGTATCAAATGATCAGTGTGAGCAAATGGCATATGATGCTTCTCGGCAATGAAAGCAGAGATCGTCAGTTCTGCCTTTGCCACCTCCTTGTTTTCTGTAAGCTTCGGTTTATTGACAAATATACCTAACTTCGTTGTTGATTTCGCAGATTTGTTATTCTCGTGTATAGCAGTCTTACTATCCGATAACAACATTGACTTATTTGCGTTTCTATATATGTATCACAGTATGTGCAGTAACTACAGCTCTTTTTACTTGGATCTTCTTTAAGCCACTCTTTCAAAATCTCGTCCTTTAACCATTGTTCTTTGAAAGATTGCTTCTGTCACTTTTTAAGCGTCTTTTTTGTAGAGCTAGCCATTTTGAATACCAGTGTGGCTGAAATATGAAAATTAAATATCTATAATAAATTGCTAGACATTCACTTGTGAAGAATGCACAATCAGTTTTACGATCAAAATGTGCGTCACGTCACTGCAACGAGCCAAGCAACACAAGCTCACGAAGGACTGAAGTGGAGCACCGTCGGGAGAGCAAGTTCGTAAGATACTCGTTCGTTACTCGTTTTTACGGGTGAGAAACAGGTTGAACACACGTTCTACCCCATCCGACAAGCGTAGTTTTGTATCTGATATGCTCTTGCATACGGTGTAGAAACAAAATTTTTTAACTGCATTATTCAATTTATTCCAGTTAATGATGAATTTACTGTCTGGAAATGCATGTCTACACATGGAAACCTTGCCCGCTGATGACGTACCTTAATCTTACGACCATTGGTTTAGGGTGGTCTGACGACGTAAGATTAGCTCCATAGAGTTTCAAACTGCGCACGCGATCTTCGTTTTGCCCATGCCTAGCAAGATCAGGGATATTCAGCATCTTCGCTTTATGTGAACATATGCCTACATAATAGCTACTTAGCGCTCCGGTACGTCGCCGCCCTCGCACCCCATCTTGTAAGGTCCCCTACTTGGTCGTTGACATAAAGGGCCAAGTCCAATCAGCTACACTGTCGTTTGACATCTCATTGTTATACATACTGTAAGGGGGCGCCACGCCCACAATCCCTTTTAATTTACTACGACGTTTACGGGATTAGAACCCTCGTACCTACCATCATAGGGTAGGAGTGTTAACCACTGCACTATAAGGTAATGAGGGCTGAATTTACTGCCTGACTTCGAAAAAGCCCAGATATAGCGATATTTCTTAAATTAAACCTAACAACCCAGGAGGGGTAAAAAAAACCAGATCTAGGTGGGAAAACCCAGGAGTGGGAGCCCTGGCTCACAGGTGTTTTCAGTAATGCTGAATTTCTGTATCTAGGATATGGCACGAATGGCTATAACTACTTCTATTGCTGCTCAAAAATACTGTATTCTAAGTGTTTATTACTGTCACAGGAAAAATAAGTTACCTTTGAAATAAGTTTAAGCATGGAAACTCCACTCGAACGAAAAAAAGACTGAATTGAGAACGAAAAAGAAAAGCGAGAGAAAGATTATCTGAAGAACAGCAAGCTGTTATAAAGTAACAGAGGCAGGATCAGTATGCAAATGCTGTATGCATTGCGTTCTTCTATGTAATTTTGTTTAATATCTTTCCAACAGTATTTGCCATCAATTTTGATGGCACGGGTACACTAGGTCATTCAGAGAAGTGAGTATAAGGAGAGTGGGTGAAAGTGATGGGCTGTAGGTTCGAGCAAAGTTAAGGGAGGGAAAAGCAGTTTTAGGGTAGAAGATCGTCATACAATACCGTACATCAGTATGCAAGTGCAGTATGCATTGCATTCTTATATGTAATTTTATTTAATATCTTTCCAACAGTATTTGCCATCATTTTTGATGGCACGGGTACACTAGTGTTTCTTAACCCTTTCGACGCGGCTGGGACATATGTGTCCCAGTAATCCTGGTCAGTATTTATCCTGGTTAAAGCATGATAAATTTCGCGTCGAAAGGGTTAAACCTGGAGCATTCAATCAAATATTGCTTGTTGGCTACTTCCCAGTTTCAGTGACCATTCTTCCTGAACTGAGGCCTGCTGCATTATAGGATTTAGTTTTGTTAGCATAAGAACGTCTATTAGGCAATTTATTGTTTATATGAAATGGCAAAATATTTTGTAGGTAAGATTTCAGGTAGAGTTTGAGTCCATATAGAGTCCATTGTCAATAGACTAGCTTTTCAAAAATGTATAGAGGAAACTCTTCCCCTATGTGTGACTCCTACTTGCATGTCAATGTTATGTATAGCATGTACCTACCAGATGTCACATATATTAAAGGAATTTTTTCATTTCTGGGAAAGTTCTTCATCCTTAGCTTTCAGTGTGTCTTCCTCTATGCTTCAGGTTGCCCCACAGATATTATTGAGCCTCAGATAATACGCAAATAATATAACAGTATCGGTACCATGTATATTTTCGGATTTTACCATTTCTGCAATATAATAATCGATTTATGCTTTCCTTGATAATCAAACAACGTGAACTTTACCATGTATTGTTGTGTTAGTCTGAAAGTTATACTTTAATCTGAAATCCCCATTTTCTAGCTGCACAATCACAGAGCACCTCCAGATTCTCGTGAAAAGATGAAGCAAATGCTTAGACGTCTAGAAGAAGAGGATGTGGCTGCTGATGCTACACTTCCTTCATTTAACCAGCCAGGCTGTGAGACTGGCCCACTACAGGGAGAAGAGAATGAGGAATTGGATTCCGATGATGACGACGATTTAGAAGAGAGGCTCAAAGGTGCGAAGGGTGTTTTTTAAATTTGTTTGCCTATTCTTTTAGATGGATGCAAATTTTTTCAAAATTTTGAATCAATATACAATGTAGATCTTATCTCTCATAGTGAAATAAAAAGTAGCTTCAGTGAGGTTTATGTAAGTTTACAGTTTCTGTATCAATGGATTACACTGCTACAGTTTAGACACGGAATTTTAGGATCTGCTTGTATCGTGGTTGTGTGTCAACTTGGTACTCGCATTTTTCTTGTTTCATTTAGCTAGTATAGCTGTAAAATCTTATCAACCTCCTCAGTGTTATTGTTTATTCTATTTATAACTTTGTCTGCTGCTGTTCTTGAAACTTCGTTAGCCCAGTGTCAGTACCACTGTAAAATACACAGATAGTGATATTAAAATAATTCATAACAAATATTTAATCGCTTTATTTTAATGGAACCAGGATATCTATACTATCACAGAGGTCGGGTATTTATGCATATAAACACGAACTTTCCCGCTTCATGTTATTTCATCTCCAAAGTGAAATTTTCAAAATTGCCCCAATCACGTTGCTCCAGTCGTTATTTCAAACTGAATTCTCCCTTCATTGAGCAACAGTTATCATTTATCATCTTCACATCTGGGCAGCTGTTGAAAAATACAATCTGGCATGCAGTTCAGGCAATTTTTTACCCGGATGGTACCAGGTGCCATGTGATAGTCCATCTCTCAATTCACGGAATCCAAGTTTGGGACGTATTTATTTTGCGTCAGACAGACCACCATTGGGTACTATACTCTCCAGACTTGTCGCCGCTTCATTTTTTTCTAGGCACTGGGCATGGAAAAAAACTGGACATCGTTCAGTGTCAACTAAGCATTCTGATGCAGTTGAAACGTATAGTAGAAAACTTGGCAGCCAACATGAATGAGGAGTATGTCCGAAAGGTGACAAGCCACACCTAGAAAAAATCTGAACCATACCTGGGTCAGGTTAGAAGGCATTTCGAACACTTGAAGCAATAAGCACAATGTTTTACTTATAGTATAAGATTGCTACCCTTGTTTGATTAAAATATATGTCTAGCGATTAAATATTTTTTGCGAATTATTGTTCCAATATTACTATTTGTAGACCATACTGTAGAAGCCTCGTTTATTTGATGCTTATTTTCTCTTGACGTGGTGTGCTGATTTTCAGCATAGTTTCTGGTGTTAACATTCTTCAAAATTATTCGAGCTACTCTTAGCAAAATCAGTGACATTTGGTGTAGAAAACAGATGGTTTATGCAGAAGTTGCCTACATTTATTTCTCATTCCTCTTTCGTCAAAAGAGAAATGAAAGGCAACCAACTTCCTGCTCGAGAAATGTCACTGTAGTTCCTTAGTAAATAATTTTATGATCTTTGTATGCATTTGTTTCTTTCGTTGTTTTCATGATAAGTAGATATTGGCACAGTTCAGAGCATCCAAACTCACTTGTGCGCAGGACTCTAGCATTCATATAAGCTAAATAAAAATACAGGGTGACACAAAAAACGGGAACTTTTTAACAATCTAATAAAACCAAGAGTGATGGAAGAAAAATATTTAATTCATAGTAATTGAAACTTTGAAACGTGCCATTTAAGAAATAGTGAAGGCATTTTCATTATTTAAAAATTACGACCCGTGAATGGCATTCATCTCTACGAATGCATTCTTGAAATCTGCTGTTAAGATTTCTCATTGACCGCTGCAACATCTCAGCTGGGATACTGTGCATTTCATCTTGAATTCTCTGTTTTAACTCATCCAGAGTTCTTGATCGAGTCGTGTACACTTTACTCGTGAGATAACCCCACAAGAAAATATCACAAACGGACAAATCTGGCAATCTAGGGAGCCAGGGAACGTTACTGAATCTTGAGATCACACGGTTACTGAACGATTATCGCTCAGCCTCCAATGATTGCCGTGCAGTGGGTGATGTCCGTTTGTGATATTTTCTTGTGGGGCTATCTCAAGAGTAAAGTGTACACGACTCGATCAAGAACTCTGGATGAGTTAAAAACGAAGAATCCAAAATAAAATGTACAGTATCCCAGCTGAGATGTTGCAGCGGTCAATGAGGAATCTTAACAGTAGATTTCAAGAATGCTTTCGTAGAGGAGAATGCCATTTACGGGACGTACTTTTTAAATAATGAAAATTCCATCACTGTTTCTTAAATAGCATGTTGTAAGATTTCAATGACTATGAATGAAATATTTTTCTTCCATCACTCTTGGTTGTGTCGGATTGTTAAAAAGTTACCATTTTTTGTGTCACCCTGTACTATTGATAATAGTTGGATATGAGAAGTTTATCTATTTGGTCACTCTTCTGAAAGTTGCACTATTGCCTTGGCTATTTACCCAAATTGTACGTAGCTTTGAGGGGCTAACAGCCGTTGCTAGCCCATGCATGTATTGGAGTGAAAACAGTCATTCAATTTAATGAAGAGTATTTCTATGTTTGACATAAGTTCTTTGTTGCAGGCGTTGACCTGGACGACAGTGATGAAGTGTGGTCACGTTTGACGGAAGATGAACGCCGTCAATTCCGTCAGCTCGTGCAGACAGGGGACGTCACTGCCGTCCTGCCTCCCTTTCAGCCCTGGTGGCATCCTACAGAGGGTAGTGATGACACTGGAGCTGCTATCATAGAGTTAGATGAAGCAGAGGCTCATAGTTTTAAACGCGGTCGAAACACTTCAAATATTTTAGAGCCTACGATTAATCCAGAGAATTTAATAAAAAATGAAAAGTGCGAAGAAGTGGGTCAGACTTCTGAGAGCGATGTAAAACGAAGAATATGTTCTGAAAATTCTTCATTAGTTTCAACAAATTTAGAAGTGAACGTTGATGACTTAGCTACCAGTAATGCATCAGATTCGTTCGCTGCTCTAAATTCTTCAAATAAACCTTCGGAATGTAATAATAGTCCATCAAAATTCGACTCATCTAAATGTATAGATTCTAGTTGTAGTTCTGACGCAAGTTCAATGAATACCAAGAGCAATATACCACTGACAAGGTGTATGTCATGTTCAGCTAAATCAGACTTTTTCAGTTGCTCCAAATGTTCATTATCAACATCCTCATCGAGCAAACTTTCATCTTCTACCACTTCTATCGACTTGTCTCAGCCGTCGCAAAGTTCTTCAGATGCCAGGCGGGGATCCAATAAGAAATCTCAGTTAAAAAATCGACGGATTGAATTGGTGAACGCTTTCCCTTGTGTTCCCGCTGCTCTGAAGGCTAAATATCCTAACTGCCCTCCTCTGCCTCAAGTGAAGCTGCTCTCTAATTTGATTGTGAGTTTTATCATGGAAAAGAGATCTCTTATTCAGGCGTGTTGTTGCTGTTCGTATTACAATTAGCGATTTAGAGATATAGCTGTATAAATTCTGAATATGTAATGAATGGGGTTTTGTGCGGGTAAGTTCTTGAAGCCAGATGCAAACCCCACAGGTTTGCGCCTGGATTCTCTCCTAGTCTTGGTGTGGGGAAGAGGAAAACGGTTGATATTTCAGGAGAGATGAAAAGGCGAGAGCTGCTGCATTCGGTATTTTTAGTGATCCAAATTTTTTGGCTGCTGATGGTCAGTGAGATGACCCTCAGAATAATCGTAGTGTGTCTTAGGACTTTGTGCACATTCTGGATGATCTAAATTGTTTGTGAGGGAGTGAGAAATGAACCCTACTTTTAAATTGGTCTTCATCAGCTTATCTTGTGGACCCAACCTTTCTCTTACCTTGTACCGCTTCAGTATTTCGACAAAGGAGCATGTGCCACTGAATTTTTATAACAGAAAAGCGAGTAGAAAAATGAAATTCAATTGAATTTTTAGTAGAACTTTTAGGTTTTAGGAACTATAAACTAACTTTAAGTGTACCTCTTGAGATAAACAAATGTACCCCTAGGGGTACATGTACCCCAAGTTGGGAACCCCTGTTGCAGAGGTTCTTCTTCCATATCTTAATCACCCACCACAGAGTCAGCCGGGATTGCTTGAAAAAGGGTTAGCTTTAGTTTATAATTCCGTCATTTCCTTCTTCTGGTAGGTGATGTCAGCATAGTTGTAGACCGATCTCTGTGAAGATAATCCATTCACTTCATTCGTGAAATTTTCGTTCCTCGTACGCTAACTGGTCTTGTCGGTATGTTATTACATAGTAACTTAAGGAATTGTTCTTTTTGAATGTAAACTATATCATCTGTAGAAATTCCTGCGTGATGTCAGATGTTGTTTCCTGCATATAAAAATGAAAGAAAACTTGGGGTACTCTTAGCGAATACTCTGAGACTACGGCAGTATAAATATATGAAACATTGCGACTACAATAGAGCGATAATTATTCCAATTAATCCTGTGTACAGGTTTCAATCTACGCGTAGCTTGCGTTGAGCTTTGTGTAGATTATTGTACATGGAAGATTTGTATTTGTTGCAGTCTGTCACGCCATCCCAATCCATCCGCTACAGTCTGCTCAACGTGATGGTGGGCTACGCGTGGCTCATGAGGCTCTTCCACGGCGACCTGATGGTGAGATTTTGTGTTTTCCGAGCGTTTGGTGCTGTTTGTAATGGGGATTTCCAGCCACTTACTTCTGAGTCGGTCGTACTTTTTCTATTATAGTACGTCTAGGTATTTTATGCGTAATTGTGCCTTGCTTGTTTCATTTCTCTCTTACTCGACGTATTATGTAAGGGGTCTCTAAGCATTGAATTTATGGTAATGCATTAGCGTATTGCTTGTTTGTTTTGTCTCGTGAAATGCTCATACTAACTTGAAATGCAGCTAGTGGGATTAGGAAGGTAAAATCGTATTCAGTAGTAAGGATGAACGCTGAGCTTTCATAGCTTCGAGTTGTAAGTAAAAACTTGAGCTTCGAGCTCAAGGCTGTTGTAAGTAAGAGGTTACTCAGCGAAATTAAGGATGAAATATTTCACGATTTATTGAAAAAAAAATTGATTGTAAATTTTCTTTAGTCAGGTATCCTTTGCTTCCTAAAATCAATTTTGATTGTCAGTAGTATTTGAAGCGTCATAGGCAAGTTAAACTTGAAAACGAGCCGCACATTTCGACTAACAATCCTCGCGTTTCTTCTTGATGGCACGATATTCCTAGTATGACCTCTCTCAAATCAATATCAAGACTTTAACTTCATTGACCTCAACAGAAAGAAGTTTGTAAACACAGGGAGTTTGGATCCCAAGAAGGGCTCAGTAGGACAAAATCTAAGGACGGAAAATCGAAAGAATCGAGAAATTTATGTTAAATAAGATATGAAAAAGTGTCTGGATAATTGCAGCTAGAATTGGAGTTTGAAGAAGACCGTTAGGAGAGTCATGCACAAGATTGAAGTTAAAGCTTGCCTCATGAGGAAGATTTCTATTCTGTTTTCAATAAAGTTTGTTGTATCTAGGTAATTTATGATTTAATAAATCGCGATATTTCATCAT
>VCRD01000114.1:0-47819 GCA_006783055.1 Trinorchestia longiramus
CTTGACGATGGGGTTCTGTTTGGTATCGTTTGAGTCTTCTGTACGAATGTTGTCTTGCATTGATGAGGCGTTTAATCTCTTGTGACAACCAAGGAGGGCTATTAGTTGGCCTGATTCGCTTTCTTGGGATATGGTGGTCTGTAGCGGTTGCAATCTTATCTTTGAGTATCATGTACCACTCTTCGGCGTTTTTGTTGTTCATGAGTACTTCATAGTTATAGCTGCCAAGCTCTTCTTTCATTAGTTCGAAGTTTGCTCGTTTATAGTCGAGGACTTGTATATGTTGAGTCCTTGTGTTAGGGTCTGTTCACTAACATTCAATAGTAAAACTAAATTAAAATTGTACACATTTTTTCAAATCACACGTCACGGGGTACTGATTAAATTGAAAAAAATGCACATTTTTCAAGTGAAACAAGGGCTGGTAAGACAAAAGCGAGAGATGCCAAATAAAGAAATTTATTATTTTGCAGCACTAGAAATAACAGTATTAATACCTTATTTCCAAAGACACCGTGTGTGGAAAAGAAGATGTAGGAATTCACCATAGAAGTATACGCATTACAAAAGCTTTGTGGCTTAGTACAACAAAATGAAATCGAGTGCGTGGGTTCCTGAGCTGTAGAAAGGTTGACTTGTGCAAGAAGACAAGCTGAAAAATTGGGTACATGTGCAGTTTCGTCTCTTGATGCAACCCCCCCCCCAATCCTTCGTTAACGGACCTAAGATAATATAAATTATTAAGAATGGGATATAAAAACTAGAAATGAGTTCAGTTTTTACCCTGAGGTAATGAAGTCAATTAGGATCCGATCTGCTAGTATTTCTCAGTCATAGTAATCTGATCCATAACTGCAGGAGGTGCTTTATTTTTTTTAGGAAGAGAAAGTGGAATACTGTATCATGTTTCAAAAGAAAAGTCATTGATTCCTAGCACGATTTGTCAAGTGGTAACACTGATTTACAGCTCTAGGTTTAGAGACAAATTTTTCCTGGTTGCAGTGATGGGACAGCCAATGGTGAATGCTTGCTCTTCAGGGTGTCTACTGACTAGTTATTGTATTTTAAGTCCTCCAAAGTTAATCACAGGTCACACAAATTTCCAAGAAAACAAAATTCGCCACAGTTATTCTAGGTGCACTGTATGGATTCATGCGGTTTGAAATACGCCTGAGAAGAGTCTGACAGTGCTCCAGTTATGGTCTGACGTTGTCACGCCTGTTGACACCCAGAGGGATTTAATTAATTGAATGGAGGCAACTCGCAAGCATACCACATGTCCGCTGAAACTGAACATCAAGGCTGTCAATTGAGGCGAATGAAATAGACTTAATTCCATTGTGCGTGTTCTGCTGTCTATTCTTAAAATTAAATTTGTTACAAGTTTCACTCCCAATGAAATTTCCGTATTTTCAAGAAGAGTTCTTTGGCTTACAGACTGAGAAGACAAAATGAGGTTGCTGCAGCTCATGAAATGTCAAACAGGTGACATCAAACGAAATTCAAAGGATGAAGAAGACACGACTGTTGCAGCAGTAAAGTCAAAAACATGGATGTCTATCGTACACACAGTCACTAACATTCGTAGATTGCATCATCTTCACCATAATGCATTCAAGATCATAACTCAATCTTCAAAGTACAATCTCTCAAAATGATTACGCTTGACATCTCTGAAAATTATTACCCTAATTTTTAAACATTATAAACGACAATTGGAAATACTTTCGTAGCAAGAAGGTTTAGCAGCTAATATTGGCTTGGATGCTCTTAAGCAGTGCAATGAATCAAGGATGCATAAACGATAGCACACAGCTTCTGGTTAGCACGCCAAAAATGCCAGTATAGTATGATAGGAGACCGTCAATTTGTGTTTATTGCTTTCACAGATCTTGTTGCCCTAATGACAATTGCCATTGAACAACTATTTTCTATAAACCCGTTTTAATTGCACTCAGAGTTCATACATGTGCTAAGAAATTCATGATAGCGGAGACATTATTTTAAAATAGACCCCTCACAATGCCTATATTCATGTAAGAAATACGAAAAGGCCGAGAAAAATTCTCTTCATTTTAAATTCTAAAAATTAGGAATGGAGTGTTTGGTTCCTGCTAAGTATTATTCACACAAAAGTTTACTATGCGTGTCACTGATTATGACCATAGCATATTCAGGTACTCCATTTTGTGTGAGAGAAGAAAATGAATATCCTGAAACTATGTTTATTGTTGCACGATCCAATTAATGCAAGACTTTTTAAAAACTTCAATAGATTTCGCTGACTAATATTGATAATCACAAGTAAAAAAAATCGCAATTATGGCACTTCCTTACGATAAGGTTATTTTCGTTCCTAATGATAAATGTGTTCTTAAAACACGTTTTATTTCTTGGCCTAAAGAGCTGTCAAATTTTAATTCACAGCCGCAAGCGAACAAACTAATTATGAGCTCAAGCTCCTGCAAGTAATTTACGAGTCGTCGTGCACATGTCGCTTCCAAATTCAGGCCACGAATTGCATACCACGAGACCGAAATTGGGAAGCACAGCGAGGCTGGACACGATTAATTTCAGAAAGATTAAAAGAAAACTCGAGTGGGAAAGAAGAACCAGTTTATTCGTTCAACTTCTTTCGAAGCGAATTAAACAATCTCAACATTCTCCCATGAATACCGTCAATAAGATATAGACGTGAAAATAAGTTTCTAGCCTTAACATTATACGATCGTCCAACGAATTGAAAAATTTTCATAGAATAATTTCTGAACTACTTGACAAATTTTGAATTAAAACTATCATTCATATCTTGGAAAAGATTGATTTTCCTCATCATTGCACCTGAAGTTGTGTATTAACTTACAGTTAAATGGAAACAAAGGAATTCTCTAATAAAATGACAACAGGCTTTTGTACAGTAGGAAATTTCCACGTAGGCGTTCGGAGTTCTGACTCTTCTCGATGATACCCAAAAAAATTTCAGAACCTTCCAGAACATCTGCTTGATCTTCTGAAGAAATCCATGGAGCAAAGTTAATTACACGCCTAGCCTGCAATTTTCCAGCTTTCTGGAACCTGAAAATAAGAAATGAAAGCAGCTAATATTTGAACCACCTTGCTGAAATTCTTAAATGAATATTGACCTTGAATCCCGTCTCATAAAATATCATACAAAAAAACCTTTGTTCTCAAGCAGCCTTCGCCTGCTTGCTGCATCTGCAGAATGTGTAATACGAGTAAGTATTAACTGTAAAAGTAAAATCTTAAGAAATAAAATACTTAGATGGGTAAAATACATGATCTGTTTTAGGGAACATTTGGTGGTTAACTTTTTGTTAGATTAAACTATCTGAATGAAATACGTGAGCAGAAAAAGAATGAATAAATCCCAAAAATACAGTGTGTGTGTAGCAATAGCATTGCCAATCTCCACTGCACACATAGTATTCCTCTTCTCGTATTTACCTGTTAGGCCGCATTATTTCATATCGGTGTTCTCTAACATCATCACGTCAATATTAATTAAACAGCAGGTGAACGAGGAGTCTTTTTCGAAATGCAGTTCTGCAGCAGGGACTAGTTTGTTTTCTACATTTTTATGACAAAACGACTATACAACAATTTTCTAGAAATTCGCTCTAGTGTGTTATATAACCATCAGCCTTAGTAATGCGATTATAAAGGAAAATTTCTATGATGAAAGTTTCAAGGTGTTTCTACTTGACACCCTTAACTAGAAGAAAATCTCGAGAAGGTCAGAGGCATGGAAGGCTAGGTTTCCGCTGATAAAATATGTACAATAATAAAAATAAGAATCAACTATAAAATAAATCTATTAGAATCTCCTAGAACACGAGTTACTGATACCACCACGAGGAAACAAAGGTACCAATTAGTAATGTCAATTCCTAAGGGTACACTAGTGAGGACAGACAACTCATCTCACAAAGCAAAGCAGCTTAGGAATCTGACATCCTCAGGAGTGCGAAGCCACCAAAACTACGCTAGAAAAAAATACACTTGAACGCATCCTGCTAGAAAGAGAAGTGTACAACAAAAAATAACGAATAAAACTATGCTAACGACGTGTCAATTCCTGATTTAGCCAAAGAATGTGACTCGCGGGAAGGAAGAATGACGATAAAACTAAAGAAATCTCGTCGTAAAGAGCGGTAGAAAAAAGCACTGCAAATCCCCTTTATGGAGGAAGCTCAAAAAAAGAACATGTGTAGAAAATACGTGAAGCGAACCTGTGTTACCTTCGTTAGCAGAAATGGGATCTCTCCGTTGTCTAAAAGTATCAGGCTCTCTGTTTCCACTAACGCAGTAAAAATATAATACCTGTCGCTGGACTTTTACTGAGCACGTCTTGTAAAACGAGGCACGTCGCTGGTAAAGAAAAAACAAATTAAGACAGAATTGCCTATCACATTTTCACTCGCGGGTGCCGAGTTACTCGAGGAGTCCTTGCAGCGATGTCTTCTCATACTTAGTCTTTTGAATTTGTTCGTATCTGTCTGCACGGGCTTCAGTTGGATACTGAAAAATTTTGGCAGAAATATCCCAGGTAGAAATCATTATAGGACTTACCGAGTTCAGGGTTTGTGTGACACCCAGCTAAGAACGTGAGCCAATGCTTAAGAGAACCTGCAGTTGCGACTGAACGACATTTTTTCACGTAAAGTAAACTTTTTTGAATATTTTATTGGTTTATACCCACTACTCAGTACTTCGAATACCGAATAATATTCCTACTCTTCTGTCATCACTCTCAATAATGGCCAAAATTTTAGGCCTCTATTTTTATCTTGGGAATTATGTATCAAATAACCCTCAACTTTTAAGCCCTAGAAGTTGAGGGTTATTTTAAGACAAGGAACCGAATTAAAGAAAATGAGCTTGGAAATATGAAATTCAAGAAACATTTCTGTCTCCTTGTAGTTAGTCTACTGACAGTGTAAGGATATTATCTGAAACTTTAACTCTACACGTACCAGTAAAAATTTTCACAATTATAGGCCGTGTTGCATTCTAAATTTCGCACGTGCGCAGCCGGACTGAGCTAAAATAGTTCTGCATCGAATAACTAAACCAAACAAAAGTTTCCTAGCGTTCCTATAAAATCAAATCAAATCGAAAATAGAAGAAAGGGACGTTCAAACCTTCCGTTAGGATTAGCTGTATATCTGTAGAGGTCCCCGTCCGTCGTCTGGACGAACATGAGGAGCTTGTTGAGTGCAAGACTAGTGACGAGTGAGACTTCACGAGCAGACTGCAGAGGAAAGCGCTGTAGCAACGACAATCCTGGTGAATCTTCAGAATATCTGGAACAAGTGAAACAAGTTAACACGTTGCCTCCGATTGCCTGATTGGTGTACAACTTCACTTTGTACACAGTCACTAGACGGATCTGAAAAAATTACAGAACCTAACCTAAGTGGTACACATACGTACCACTTCGGAGTCAACGTGTTAAAACCTCACCGAATGCAAAAAAAATCCTCCATCTCTGTATGTCCGAATAAGTAGTGATGGTTTGAGTTAAATGAGATTTGGAATGAAATTTAGTTTGAAATGAAATTTGAGAGACATCTATATCTATATATCTATACACACACACAAGCATATGTGTATGTGTATGCGTGTGTGTGTGTGTGTGTGTGTGCGCGCGCGTGTGCGTGTGTACTCAAACAACAGTAGAGCGACACCTGTCTGGTATATATATGCTTAAATATCCTACTAATAGGAATGAATTCGTTGTGAATCGGTGTCCCTGATACATAATTAACAAAATTAGAGTCGTAGGTACAATACTTAAAGAGATAATGGAACAGAAGGAATTTACAAGTCTTTAACGAACTACCCCCTGAAACGTTCAATACTGCGTACTTCTATACATTATACTTTGAACTAAAATTCGTAATATCAGCTTCGATCCATCTTGCAGTAGAACAGTTTTACCAATAACTGGTGACTTAGCACTGAAGAACAATGGAACTGATGGTAAAAAGAAAGAAAGCATGAAGGTATTGTCAAAAAAGACAAAAATATTGAATGTCATATGACAAAATATACAGTTAATTTCTCATCAGGGCAGGCAAAATTAAGAATTTTAAGTCGCAATGCAGGAGATTGTGTATTGTTTCTTATTAAAATTTGAAATTTGCTTCTAAGAACGAAGTAATATTTCATGAGCGACATACTGCAACAGCCGGACGTTGAACTGCAAGAGGTACTGCTTAAAATTTCACTGTCACAGTAACTCATGAATGAAGTTCTGACACTCCTAATCAAAGCCTGTTTGAAAAGGGGATCGATGTGATCATAGTTGACATTGATGTCTTCATACCATGAAGCGCTATCCGAGATCTTCCGGGTAATAGCACACAGAATTAATTTCGAGACAGGTTTGTGAAGTTATTAGAGTGCGGAGAAATATGTAGCAATATTATCAAATCCCAAAATCCTCTGCGAAATTACCCATATAATTATGCCTTAATTAGGGGTTATACAAATCAAAATTTTTAAATTAGAATGCCGTAACCCAAATCAAGATACCAAATTAATTCTCATGATATCACTCACAGAACTTTAGTTCCCAGTTGTTTTTCGACGGGACTTACTCCATCCAAAATGACTGTTTTGATCCATGCATACGTATTTCAACAGGTTTATTTGCAGCCCGGCAAAGCAATATTGTAGGGTACCGCAAGTCGTATTGCCTGCAGCAGCGAGTCACCTGTACACAGAAACTGCTTGGTGATGCCCTTTGAAGCTCCTGCTCACTGACGCGATGTAGTGCTCTGGTCCGACGGAACCAGTGGTAATGGAACAAATCCCTGGCTCCGACACACTCTGGAAAGCGGTGCAACATGGAGCACCCAAAAACAAGCTATTTTGTAATGTGATGGGAATGAGGAGTGATCGAGTATGCATTGAAACATTTTGTAGAATAGTTTTATGTGTTCATACAATGCAATCATTACTGCCACCGCAATCTACTGGTACTCCGAGTTTCAACAACAGTATCTCCTGGTGGAGCTCTTCCAGAAAGTCATGCGAACTATTTTCTTCAATTCTGACAAAAAACGCCGACATCTGGGCATTGCCCTTTATTATTTTTCAAAATTCTACATGTTGCAGCCTGCCACATTTCTTGGCGAACTTTTAATAAAATCTAAATTTCACGAGACGCCAAAAATTTGGTTTAAACGATTATCTGTAAGCAAACAATAGTTGCTGTATACTTTAAACAGGCTCGTGAACACAATTCCAAATCACTTGCTAACGAATTAAATTGGTTATAAATTATAAAGAGGTCGTGTAAAATAGTCTAGAAATATTATATTTTTCATGAAGAAACTCGTCCAAAATAGCTGTTAAATCAAAAGAATCTCACGTATTTAATCGTGTAAACGCGTGAAGATTCGTCGTACGACAACACGTCTAGAGATCCACCATACGCAGTCTTGCCCAAGCTGGCAGTTATGATGTTGGTCGAGTTCCGTAAAATCATTGGCAATGCCTGTGAAGTAATAAATGAATAATTTAGTTATACATCAGGATTAAATAAAATCCATTTTTTCCGTTTAACAGATAAAAGTTTTAAGACCCAATTAAATCCAGATGAGAATTTACAACAATTAATAAATAATATGGATAATCAAATTATAAACAAAAACAATGAATATTTAAGCCCCAAAGGGTATCTAAATTTTGTGTCAAGCGTTCGGCGAGAGAAAAAGTATAAGAGGTAACAAAAAATCATTGGAGAAGCACTAAAAGTTTTACTACCTCTGCAGTGTTACTAACTTGAACACTGAGTCACAAGAAATATCTCTCCAGGAAGCAAAAAATCAGACTCAAGTACCGTTTTGACGACTATCATACCAACCAACACTCCCACCGCTGCACCACAAGATTTCAAAATTTCCCTGATTTAAAACAATAGACACCTGCAGAGCAGCCTCAGAACTACTGCCCTTACAGTAAGTGTATTTCCCAACTTTGCTAAGAACAGTCAAGGTTTAACTCCTCGACTTGAACGCTGTACACTTTGATGCGCTCTTTAGCTTATTTTCGCTGGCATGATAATTTAACGACATGAAACGAGTTATACGTGGCTTAACGCTGTGAATTTACAGACAGCAAGAATTATTGGTCACACTTGCTCCCTTAGCTGGAAAATAGATGGTGCTTACAACATTCCATGTTGGTCGGAAGCAATTGGTGCATGGGAAAATTTTTTTAACAATGTAGCTTCTACATTACAATTTCTTAATCAAATATACTTCAAAGAAGTGCAAGAAATAGTTCTCTTTAATTTCCACAATATTTTTTCAGAACAATGATGCTGAAATATTTTGCCCACTGCATGCCACCTGTTTCCGACCAGAGGGAGTCGTTGTTAGACTTTTTTACAAGAAAGTTCAAGTTTGTAGTTCCTGGAAAATTCAGAATAGTACTGGACCTCAACTATTAGTAATGAGGTACGTAGGAAAACTCATCGTTGGCCATCTGAAATTAGAAAATTATAAACAGAAGTATATATAACCGGTTTCTTAACACACACAAACATGACTAGCTTACGTTCAAGGTTGATGTCTAAACGTGAATGAACTAGCGACAGAAAATAATTCGAATAGTTTATATCAAAATGATGAAACTCCTTCAGATGAACTGGTTCAACAATTTCGTTTGCCTTCAGTAACGGATAGATCTACATAAAGCTATTTTACTTTACTTTGTAACAAACTGGAATTAACTCGATAGCTTGTGCAAAACATTTAAAACGTTTATCGTTACAGATGAAAATCATTTGCATGAACTATCTAGTTATTAACTCATTCGCGCTTAGGAAAATACACTACTACGGTACCTTCAAAAATTTTAAATTAACATAATGATATACTCATTTTTTCGCACCGAAGCAGAATGATCAAAAATGTCTCTATAGACGCACCTGAACAGGACGCTGAATGGGCAGGTTCTGCCTGAGGCTAAAGTTGTCTCCCTGCTGACACAAAATAGGGAGAACTGAAGAAGAAGTGCTAAGAAGGCCAATGCATGAATCTTCTCCGTTTTGCCAGACCTGAGAAATTTAAGCTAGTGAGAAATTGCTATAAATCGATATGACATTTCTCAAATGCAATAAAGTCCGCGCATATTTTGGTTTTAAGTTCATTACTAGCCTTGTGTTACTGATGGAAAAAATATTATCGCAGATGCACTTCACATTCGTGTCTAATCAATAACTTCGTGAAGAAGCCCAACGAATTGCCATGCATATGAATTCCCAAGGTAGAACACTATATAAATGTTAAATAAAATTAAACATTAGTTAATGGCAAAATTTTGGTTTAAGAAGTTTTTAGCGCAACTTGACCAGTTAATAGTGGAATTGGAGCCATAATTTTGGCAGAAGTTGTACATATTAAAGCAGGCAGGTATTTGTGCCAGTAGTAAATATCCCACTATATGTTTGACGTTGTGGAGCGACCCATTGCCCAAACGGCGGGGTGTTTTCTACGAGAAAGTATAAATGGAAATTTCCTGTCTTGTCAATGAGTAAAATATAATGAAATAATCGTTCGTGGAAGAATCTTCTATTTCTAAATTTTACCTAAAATAGTGCGCACACATTTGTTCAGATAACTTTTTACCATAGCTACATTATTTAGTTATAATTAAATTGTGCAGCTACGCCTGGCGTCGGTTGTACCAACAAGTTTCAAACAACGTACCGGTACGTGGCACATTGAATTTGTTTACCTTAGAAAGCGCAATGCCAAACCATACACGCGCAATGCCAAACCAAACACGCGCAATGCCAAACCAAACACGCGCAATGCCAAACCAAACACGCGCAATGCCAAACTACCGTTCCAGTAAACAACGCAAGCACTAAACTGGTAATTTCAGAGTTTAATTATGCTCACAAAAGCGCCTCTTGGAACCCCGCCAGCAATCTGGAGGATAGGCAGCGTAATGTTGTCGTGAACGAGAATGTCAATCCGCCAGCCAGCTGAGACTCTCTTCGCAGCATCCTTTCTAGCGCAGGCATCACTCAAGACGAAATGAACATCTTTGCCTTCTCTCCACGCCTTCACATCCGCGATGCATGAGCCTTGAAGTCTGATGCCTTCCACAGAGAATTACTGAATTAGTTAAAACTGTGTGTAGCTCAATAGCTAAAATTTGTACATTATAGAGGTATTTATTTGAAGAATATGAACGTACGATCGTCTTGTATGTGTAACTAGTGAGGTTAATTGTGAAAAAATTAGATTCGCATGTATTTTTCAATAACCCTGTGATATGAAATAAATGTAAAATTAACGATGGGGGTATTAAAGCTTGGCAAGGAATCAGGTTTTGTAATAAAAACAAACCCCTGCAAGGGTGTAGAACTTTCATGCTACTTGCTCGCTTCCAGTTTCAAAATTGTAAGCTACAATACTTCAATTATTCATTCACAGTCGACGCTACAATAGAACCAGAATTTTATCACGCACCAAACAACTCGATCCCAGCTCGGGAAACTAACTGAATTTGCCATGCTCTGGTAAGCTCCTAATGCAAGCTCAGGTATTACATTTTAAACATTCCCAAAGTGAAAAAGAGTCAACACGCAAGAAAAATAAAACTGTGTGCATGAATAAAATCCTGATTTGAATTTGTCATCGTTATACGAATGTGGGAAAACAGCGTTGATAATGGTATGTTAGAATAGACATAACAGGAATAAACGTCCCACGCTGTAGGGGATAATGTAATTATTGACGGATAGCTTCGACCACGAACCCCGCCTGAACTTACGTCTCAGTTTACTCTGCTGCTGTTCCAATTGAGGTCTCGTATTGCGTGCTTTCCACTCTACTTAATGATAAATTAAGAATTTTGCCGAAAACTTTGTAGCACTATTCAAATGTAAAGAACAATTCGTTAGATGTGGTATATATGACAATTTTCTAATTGTTCCTGTAACTTCTAAATACAATTCACCATTAAAATTTAAATGGGAGCAATAAATGCACAGAATAATAGCGTACGAAATAGAACTTTCATTATTACTTTAAATGCTTAGTAGTGACCGCTCAGAATATAAAGTTACCAGTACCTGAAATGCTAATTTTCACGCTACGTTAAGTTCAAGAAAATTTATCTTCCAACTCACCATGGTCTTCGAATTTACCGTCCTTGTTCTTCAATACGAGTGCGTCTCCTCGCCAAGGGATGAGGGCAAGATAAGATTCGCCATCGCCGAAGACGCTGCAAGTATGAATTCAGACAAGGTAATTTCTCAACCCTGTTCTACCTCTATATCGTACATGAAGCAAGAAAAATGATTTAAATCTACTGAATAACAGTTTGAAATAGGCGTTAACCATTATCTTGCATCTTGATACAAGAACCTAGAATGACTCGCTTTAAAGCTCAAGAAAACATTTCTAGGCTGCGTTTGGCTGAGAGGCACAAACTCATTGCGGTGGGACGCCCGTTTCTGAGAACTCCTAAGTAGTTTCAAGGCATGAATGTCATGATCACATTTGGAATTTGAAATGCTCTCCAAACATCAAATTTTCCCCCAATCTTCCAGCATATTTATTTATGCCATACTAAGGCTTAAATGGAAGTATAGTTACACATGTATGATTCAGCCAAGGATTTGAAGACGAGATGTGTAAATACACAAAAAAATGCATGCCAAGAGTAAGCTTTGCAAGCGCTAGTTATATCTATGCATAAACAAACTTTCTCCATGTGAAAATATTTAGTGCACACTACGCTTTCAATAGAGTTGTCAACGGTCATTAAAATTATTTAGTTCATATAATTTTATAGGAGCCATCAACAGTTGTTTCACTTAGTAATACCTAGTTCTTAGCTTGTTCTTTCTTACATAAATAGATATGGTTTTCACCACCGGGCGTGCTCCCATCAATCCTGCTTTTCATCTCAACGCTAAATTGTATGGGGACAAAGCCATGACCGAGCAAGCTAAAAGAAAAATTTCTTCAGGCTCGAAAGACTGGCGGCATCATGAACTTGCCCTAAAAAATAATAAATTACTCTAGACCTTTTACAAAAGGGCTGAGAGTATGATATAGTGCAAGAATATGGTAAGAGGCACGACATCCTCGCCTTCCATTTGTCACTATCCGTCAGCCTACAGAATATGCCGGTACAGGAGGTAATTTATTTCTCCAATAAAGGAGAGAATCAGTAGATGGACTATCTGACGATGTGAAAGATGCTAGGTTTAACACTGTTTACAGAAAGCAGGAAATCATTTTTGCTTGGTCTTTAGCTCAGAAATATTTCTCGGTAATGACATTGAAACCGAAGTTATTCAAAGAAGTGAAAATTTTTTAAAACCAGTCCGATAGCGCGGTAACAAAATCCGCATTCGTAGAATCTTAGAGAAACTATGAACGAGATGGTTTATAACACTACAATGTTTTATACAATTAAATTTAACCAATTTTTTGCATCGAATATACCGCAAAGTTATGTTCAAGTACTAAGCTAGCTGAAGCAGAAGCCCAGGAATACGTGAAGACTTTTTCCAGAACCCCCCAATATTGAATGAGAAACTTAATAAATAGCCGAGTGAACTAGTGGGATGTACTGATCTTGCATGAACAAAGTTTAGATTTTGTAGCAAATCTACATCACTGACTTCATTACTGTCCAAGTTGTTCGTCAATGTTCAAATAAAAGTAGTCTAAACCTTGGCATGATTTTGGCATAATTTTTATCGATAAAGATGTTAATGGTAATCCTCGTATGAAATAATTTCGATTACATTACAGGGTATGAAAGTGATGCAACAGCCATACATTTTTCCGAAGGTATTAAGACGTTTACTCCCGACTACTAGTTACGTATCTCAAGTCGAAAATTATTTGTTCCAAATTGAGGACTTTTTGCTGTAGTAACAATTTTCGTGGTTTAGAGTTTATTCGTTTGGATTAGAGTTTATTCTTTTGGATTAGAGAGACGAATCAAACACTGTTGGCGAGGAGAAACAGAATCAAAGAATGCGTTAATTAAAAAAAAATTTTTTACCCAAGATATACAACTTTGTGCCAGTCAGCAGGGAGTTCTTCCACCAACTCCCATCCCAAAAAGAGGCGTTCTGAAAAATGATGCGAAAACAAAATTAGCTTTGCTTTGAACAAGTTTCATGGTCTCTGAAATATTCGATACTCAGTTGTGTCAACATTTGTTCACAAAATTTACTCACCTTGATAAAAGAAAATGTTCTTGAAGTCATCCTGTCGCTGCTTAACACGTCTCCTGCGATTGCCTAGCCTGTGTAAATCTTTACTTTGCGCACATAGTCCCTAGAAAGCTTTGAAAAAATTACAGAACCGTACCCGAGTGACCCACCGGTGGGTCACTTTGCAGGAAATGTGTTGAAGGCACAAGTACATCATCGAATTTAGTAACGTTGATAAAAGGAAAGTATTTTCAAAGTCATCCAGTCATTGCTTAAATGCACGAAAGAATGCGCGTGGTAGAAGGAAGTACAGGGATGATTTAAAATATCACTTGTTACAGGGCTCAGAACATTGATATGTGTAACCGTCTAGAATTTCACTAACTTTAAATATACAAACAAATTTCAAATGATTGGATTCAACAGTTTTTTCCTCTATTATTATTATTATTATTATTATTATTATGTTTTAGAGTGATGGGTAGCTGATGCATTTGTCATATACTGTAATGTATGAACTGCAATTTTTTAATTTGGTTTCAGTACACAAAATAATTCAAATTCATGGGATCGAATGTTAATATGCTGAATTGACTATTAATCTAATAAATATATACCTCGAACCTATTGCTTTAACCACTAACCATCTTTAGCCTAAATTCATTTTTGCAGTTGCCGAAACTATTGGACGATATTCTTTCTTCTGATTCTGTTTCATTTATTTTACCCTCCGATTAATGCAAGCTCTTAAATCCTTGATTACCTGTCATACTTCCGAGGCTACATTACAAAATACTCAATGACTGTAAAAAGGACGAGCTCCTCCTGGACGATTTATCCTTGTGTACGTACATACCTTCATCGTCGAAATCTCCAACTTTTAGGGCTTCTTGGAGATCAGAGAAATCTTTTCTTAGGAGAGCGAGTTCTTCAGGTGGACCAATTTGAGGAGCAGCGAAAGCAGAGTCGGCACGATAGAATGTCACTGCTCTGTCGAACACGGTGTCGCCTTCCACAACCAAGTGTTCACTTGCACCTCGACGCACCTTTTTCATGGAAAAAGAACCAATAATAGGTAACGTAAAACGTGATTGTTACAAGGTTTTATCTCGGTACCTAAGCTGTTCATCGTATAGTAAAAGACAAGTCATGAACTATTACCAGAACTATTACCAGAACTATTACCAGAACTATTACCAGAACTATTACCAGAACTATTACCAGAACTATTACCAGAACTATTACCAGAACTATTACCAGAACTATTACCAGAACTATTACCAGAACTATTACCAGAACTATTACCAGAACTATTACCAGTCGATCGCTAGCTGTCGCTAGCGATCGCCTGCCTAATGATGCGCTCGTTTAGCTGCAAAAAAATAAATAGTTAAACAATTGAAACAAAAACTGCTTATTCCACTATATAATAATACACAGTGCTTGCTTGGTTGATCCGTCTCTGTCAAGCTCTTGAGAATTTAGATAGAAAATTTGGTAGGGTATACACGTACTCTGAACATTGTATTGTTGATACCAAAAGCATTCAATGTGAAAACTCACAAAGCCTGCTTCCAATGGCAAATCAAACGAAAATATCAAACACGTGAGCTTTCACGTATGGTTCTACAAGTTTATTCTTATTACGCACTAAAGAGATCAACGCACTGAATGTATAGCGTAATTCTATTCCTTTTAAGGCGCACGACAGTCTATATTACCATCGTACAAAGTATTAGAATACCACCGATAAAAAACCAATAGAATACCACCGACCATGAAGGAGTATGTTTACACCTTTTTGTACCTAGCAGGGCTTGACATATCAGTAAATAATTTGAAATAAAAAAATTTCTCATTGATCTGGTCGCTTATTGGTAACATTGTAGCTTAATTGGTGTATGGCAAAATTATTTTCTTTAAACCTGAGTGACATTCGAAACTGTAGATACAAATACAACATTCTAGCATTTTAATATCCGGCTGATTTATTTAATCCACTTCATTAACGAACAATCTCATCATGAATCATTGTTCATATTTTAACCCTACCGAGTTTTGGAAAATATCATGAAGACTGTAGTTGGAAAAGCGTCCGTCTCCAGTTCTGATACTAGCAGCCTGGATTGTAGGTTCTGTGAGAACAAGAGAGAAAGATTAAGTCTCCAAGGGTACAAATGTTAAACAAAATTACCATTCCACCAGCTGCCAATTATTAAAATCTTTTGTTCACGTTAGCAGTGACATTACGTATGGAATTACTTTAAATTGACTTATTCACGAGTCAAGTGTTTGATTAGATGAGGCATAGACAATTTTATTGAGATTTCCAATTTTTCCGTCTACGAGCAGAACGTGAATTAGAACCATTTCATGTGTCTGAATTATGCGCCACAAATTGAAGATATCAATTTCTCAGATCGCTTTGCGAGCATTGTTTCGATTGTACTTTTCGCAGCCATTTCATATAAAATTCTATAGATCAGGTAGGATATTCAAGCATAAATGTCGATAATCCCTAAAACAAGCCCTTTAACAAAATCGTAATGTTCTACTTAGGATCATTGTATAAATCAAACCAGAGGTAAATAAAATGACCTATAAAAGGAAAAGCAATTTCAAACGCCATGCCTTAATATCCTGATCCAGCCTTACTGGTTGACTTCCTCTGATATTAAAATTCACCACATGTATCAAATCAGTATTTTCCTCAACAGTCGAAACTGCATGTTAACTTCATATACATGAACTAGCTAAGCATGACGTATCAACAATAACCCAGAGAAATTCACAAATCCCCTTTTTAAGTGTGTAACCTTTTTCGTCTTTTCAGACGGTCTTACAACAAGCCAAAAACAGATCACAGAACAGTACAGCTGGAATTAGCTAGAGAATTACCTGCTTCATAATTTTCAGATGGTACTGTTTAATAAATCCATTTATTTCCGAAAGGCGGTTAGTCCCCACTACGCATTGATGGACAACACCCTCCAGTGCACCATGAATGCCTTCGCTATCAAGTGTCCGTCACAGGTTCAGGGCGTTTTGCATGCTCACTAACAAAATCCTGCTGTATGTACTACTTGATCGTGCTTTCTATGTAGTAAACTTGTTTCTGAAAATCTCAACAGCTCGGATGTAATTTTAACCAAAATTGCAGGGCTGCGAATTACACACATAATTTAGCGTTGTAAAATTTTGGCTAGAATCAGAAGAATATTACGAAGTTCATTAGCAATTCCCTTCAAAATTGGGCGAAATTTCAAGACATTTCCATAGAAAAATAGGAAAAATTTCCTAGCCCACTTTCTTATGCTCATGTTATCTTTAACCGAATTCAGCATCAACACAGAAGCTAAACATCTCAAGTGTAAAATTTGCTTTAGATAAACTAATGCAATAAGAGAATGGCGTTTTATATACGGCAAATGCATTGCAAAGAAAAATGTGGCATTATAACCATAACCAGCCCATTACAAGAAAAGTACACTCAGAATGCTACAAGTACACTGGGCAAGGACTTGCATTTTCACCAACATGCATCACTTACCCCAGAAGTAGCATTTTACCTTTTTGAGAAGCAACAATGAAGTCCGTCCGAATAATTTGGTGGTCTGATTTCGTGAACAGCTTAGCACGTGTAACTGGTTTTCCATCTACTAAATCGGCCCTGAAAACAGGAATAGAAAGGAGGTGTGGTAGAGAAGCGTAAATGTTTATTCGAAGAAGTAAGAAGATATTAGAGTGGCGAGAGCAAAAGTCTTTGAACTAGTTTAGCGTCATTCAGTTTTGAAATATCATTGAAACCCGAGGGGGTTACTCCGCATTAATTACCTGTCCTGAACCAAGAAATCCCTGACAGAGATTTTGTTCAATTTTTCTAGTAACAACTTTAAGCATCTTTCAAACCTTCGGTTTCCCTAGTTTTCCCAAGCAGGTAGTACGGTTTGAGATAATTTCAGTATATCAAATATCTACGTTTTTCTCCAGAATTTAGTGGCAAAACTTAATATTTGTGTTCGTGAAGAAATTGCATGCACCAAGCAGCGAAATACTGTCAACTAATTTACGCCATCATATTGTGACATGAAAAATGCCAAAATTTTAAATTACTCACATTCTCCCTTAAACTATGTTCATTTAATTGGTACTACTTTTATTAATGCACTTGATCAAAATTGTAAATTGAGCCAGTTAACAGAAGGAATGATATTCACCTGTAAGACGTTTCTACCCACAGTGATGAATGTTGGGACTACGAAAGAAGCATTTTTTACAGAGCCTGAATTATGGAATATGATCCTCCTATCAAGAGTCATTAACATTTTCACATGGGTAAAAAGTTTAGACAAATTGTGGATATTAAAAAAAACATGGGGAACAATGTTCCTACATCTCATTTTGTAGACTATTCCGTTTGAAGAGTTTCTGAAATCGCTTTTTCAGGTTCAGAGATGTTCGGAAAGCTTTAAAAATGCATTCTAGCAACGAGCTAACTCATTCTGGTGCTGGTTTAATTTTTCGATCCGATTCGCCCATCATGAAAATGGGATTTGTTGATGCTTTCTGTTCTTGCTTCAGAGACTAATTTCATTCATTAATGTAGTCAAACTGACCACTATACCAAGTTGCACGTCTTTAACGATTTAACTTTGCACGAGTGCTAGTATTGAGTGACGAAAAATTCACCACTTTCAATCGGATGCACACCAACTAGATAAAACTATTTTATTCCAAGTTTTTAATTCTAGTTCGGACTCTTCTCTTGATATAACAATTTCTCGAAATTGAAAAACAATACAAAAAGTCACCATTATCTACTTTAACACATCAATTTATTATTTTGTTAATTATCACACGCTTTTCTCAAATTATTTCCTGATTAGAGCGCTGACTAACACCTCACCTGACACTCCGCACTGACATGTTGCCAATAACCGTTGTGATCCCCGGGATGAACCCACTTCCAAATTTCCGCACGATATTTGCAGATTCATCTCGTAGAATAAGACCGTTGATTGTACTGCGAGGAAAAGCCTCGTATCAAAAATAGTGCATTTCAGTGGTATAATACACATCTGAAGTGAATTAAAAAGGTGAAAAAATAGTTCAAATCCTGGAAATTTTCTTTCGAAAAATAGTCGTCAGGTAAATGAAAACTGTTATAAGCCGCCATTCTCTAAACAAGTAAGGGAAGTTTATAAATTGATCATTTTAAATGTTATTTATTAATTCTAGAGTGAAATTATAGTACAGTTAGCAACTGGCAACTTAATAGCAATGGTTCCTAAGTGAATGGATCTTAACTTTTATGATATTAGGATGAATAATAGTTATATTTATTGACTGAACTACTAAAAACTAATGCAAATTGGTAAGTTCAGAAACCTACTTCAGAATTGCAGCAATTGTATAACAGAACCTGTAAACCTTAAGAAAAAATGTTATCACTATAATTAGTTAAATTAGTAGTTACGTATTCTCGAGAACTTTTATCTTATTAAATGATTAGAACGCAAGTATCATTGAGCTTATGACAAAGTTCTGTTCGAACAAACCGGTTGTAAGTGAATATAAAGGGAACTCGAACCTCATAAAATGACCAACTTACTGAATGGGTCATAATCGCAAGCCACTGTTGTATATACTGTAATGTACTATCGTCATTTTTTTACCATAATGAGATTTATGTATGTATTTCAATTATCGTCCGGTTGTATATTATGCGTTAACATGCAAACGCAGATCGTGTGGAGCAGGTCGTAAGTCAGATTGTACATGTATTACTACGTGGATGCCGAGCTCCTTAATACAGGAATTTGTTCATTAACAATGTGCATACAGACCAACAACTGAAGAATTTTCCCGAACGTGGTAGAATTTCCACCCACCTCCCAGGAAGCATGGAGATATCTTTCTGTACAGCCACGTTTCCTTCGAAGTGCTTTGGGACTTGGACCAGACATTGCTTTATTGATGTACAGAACGAAGACGCTGGCACACTGTTCACGCGTCCGAATACAGTCACATCTTCAATAGAAATGACATATGTGTGACAAAAACTGTCAAAAAAAACATTGTTAAAACAGAAAACTTCATGATGTTACATATGAAGCTATTAGTAGGCTGCGTTAAATTTTGTTACAGATTTTATGCAACCAGAAGCTTTCAAATTATAACAAAACATTTTAAGCATGTGAAGTTGTTCTAACATGGAATGAGAATGCAAGACAATGTTTCTTGTATTTCATCATATTAGTATACAAATATTACTCTTCCATTGAGACCCTAACTCTATTATGGAATTTCCATTTAGTGTAGTTTATATTCAAACCATTCCATGAAATTTTGGACTAGCTCGTAGGAAATTTGTCGTCACACACGCTTCGATCATCTATGATACAAAATGAACAGACTTAACATATTTTAACTGAAAAAGCACAAACATTATCTATTCTTCAATTTTTGAGATACGACGTAAAAGCACTCTCCAATTTAGCTCTTGTTCTTTCCTATGATAGAAAACATCATTTGAAGTTACGTTTCATATAGTGCAGGAATGTCTCGCTATGAAACTTAATACAATACCTCGAGCACGAACTGATCCAATGGAATGTATTTCTGGTATGAATTGATCCGTGCTTTTCAGAAGTATCTCGCCAAGGTCAATGCTTGGGATATTTTGGAACAGCTCCGCCTGAGGATCAATGTCAAACGTTTATTTATCATGAAAATATTGATGCAGATACACTGGTCTAAATGATCATTTTGCACACATTGTTCAAGTATAAGAGGACGAAACAAAATGAAACAATCGATACGAAAGTTTTTTCGCAAGGGGCTTAAGCAACAAAAAGTTGGTGAAATATTGAAGAAAAAATGAACTTACATAGACTGTTTTTAACACAAAGCATTTCACACTCGATACGAAGTCCACAGCCAGTAAGGCTGTAACAATGCTAACTAAACAAAATTCCTAGTGCGCTGTTGAACGGAAACATTCTCAATATACGTTTATGAAGTCATCCACGATGACTTAATATTCACATCCTACAGCTAGAATTTATTGTCGCAGAATCAAAGCAAGTAAAGCACTACAGAGCATTATTTTTATATTCCTAGTTTTACTACCGCTACAGAGCAGCAGGTACGGAACAATGAACTTCACTAATAGAAGATTATTCTTATATTCGTGGTTTAAAAGCGATCTCAGCTGTAATACACGGCATCAAGAAGCAGTCATTCAAGTTTTAAGGTCATGCGTAGAATGGATCCATGAACCCCTATTAACCCTTTAGCGGCCAATTTCTTTTTCTAGTTTCTACGTCTAAGCTCACAAAGACCGTCTGTACACTGATGCAATGAAGCACGCTGAGAGCCAGGCAGCCAAATGAACGACGCTGTAACATGCCGCCGCGTTCAAACCTAGTAGCAACCTCATATTGCTCTCTGTTTAATTATTAGAATAATTCTCCCAAAGAGCGTGAAAGAGGACCGAATTGTCCTTTTCGTCGCTAAAAGGTTAAATAAATGCCCAGGAGGATACGATGAATTCAAATATTGTACTCCTATGTTTTCCTACAACGGAATGCAGTCACTGGATTTTATTGAACAAGAAAAACCTCTGTAAAAAAATTTAGGAACCAAATTCTACTCTGCGATCTGAACGGGAGGTTCAGTTCTATACAAAATAAACTGCACCTGAATATTTTCGGCGACTACATTGTCCACAGTCAAGCTGTCGAAACTCCAATTTGTTGAAATATTGTAACTACTACAGTTCTTGTTCAGAGGTGAGTGGAAGATTTCTTCTACTTTTTTTCCGTTTATCTGTAAATAAAAATTTCTTTGATGAATTATGGTGGCTTTAAAGTTAAAAGATGTCACAGAATAATTAATCTGATAGAAAAAAAATTATATTACACGGACAATATGTTCACCCATCACAAAGCTGGTTAAAGGTAACAAATTAACTACTCGACAGACGATAAACGTACAAACAATCAGATTGGTTGAAATTGATTGTATCTACCTTGTCCGTATTAATTTTTGTGGGTGTGTTCATAGTTTTGAACGTGAAGTCTCCTGGGAGAACCGTGGAGGTATTCTCCTTCCAAAAGTTCTTCATTACTTCACCTGATATTACGTGCCTTCCAGTCTTAATTTGACTGGTTACGAGTCCTGCGCTGAAAATAGCATCCCCTGTATGGGCGAAACACATCGGTACTGAATGGGAAGTCGCCAAAATAATGTGAAATCATAAATGCAAAATTCTTGTTTGAATTTTAGTTTCTGCTTCTGAATACCCGTACACATATGATCCAAACTTGATAAATACGCAAGTTAATTAACTAATCTCAACAACTCTTAAAATGTTAGATCATTGCCACCGTCGTCGATCTTACCAGCCACAGTTAAACTGTTCAGGGTGTTTGCGTCGCAAAGTTTGTCCACTTTGACGCCATTCACCGAGTCCAACACTTCCACGAAAGATTTTACGGTGTTAGAGAAAAATTTATGACCTGTAACACGAACATTGGACTCTGATTTGGATATCAAATCCTCCGGGATGCGCAGCCCCTGGACCGTCCCATGTACAGCAAGGTCACCGTTTGTGACGAATTGATCTGTAACGTAGAAGCTGAAATCAGTATTTTTCTGAAAGAGTAATTAAGAAGAAAACATGAATCAATTCTAAATGTAACACATTGTTTAACCCTTTACCGACTAATTTGTGTTTCTAGTTTCTACGTTTAAGCTCACGAAGACCGTCTGTACACTGATGCAATGAAGCACGCTGAGAGCCAGGCAGCCAAAAGAAGGACGCTGTAACATGCCGCCGCGTTCAAACCTAGTAGCAACCTCATATTGCTCACTGTTTAATTATTAGAACAATTCTCCCAAAGACCGTGAAAGACGACCGAATTGTCCTTTTAGTCGCTAAAGGGTTAAATAGTCGTTAATTTTTAAATTGTGTCAAAAGTTCTCGATGTACGAAACATAACGAAAACACTGTTGCATACCGAAAACTACTTTGTTCTCAAAGGTGTGCGGCTCGTTGATTTTAACTGTGTCGATCAGAAGTCTGTCCAGCAAGCTGTCGCCAGTGGAGTAGATCGAGTCAGCGCTGAGTTTCGTAAAATAAATTGTAGACGCTGTGAAATTTTGGTCACCCTCGGATCGCAGCCAATTGCCAGGGGACTTGACCCCATCAATCAAACCTGAGGACATTTTTTGTAGGACGTTTAATGGAGATCATGGCAGATTTTCTGCTGTACACTTGATACTTTAAATTGTATACGAAAATACATCCCGCCAGAAACATTTAATGGATATTTCTATATCAGGGGGGAAGTGACTATGAATAAAGGATATCCCGACAAAATTTGTTTTGCATTTCGTTTATTGCTATTAAGGGAGAACCACAAGCCTCAGAACTAAGTAACTTCGAAATACTGAAACTAAAATGAATATCCTTCAGTACTGCAGTATAACTTCAAATGGTGTCATGCTTGTTAAATTCAATCCAAACCTTGAGATTGTTGAAGCTGTGGCATGAACCATCAGTTCACCCTAAGACAGCAGACCAGTAAAGAATAACGTACAATTTAGAAGCGCTTTGTACTTCCATTGGAGGTTAAATTCACTGTTACATTGAAAGTCATGAGTATTTAAATATTCTGTGAAGATGGATGATATTTACTAGGCATGTAGGTAGCCTATCCCAGGTAGAGAGTATATTTAATCGAATTTATTAATCGATATTAAATTATTGTTTACTAGCAGCAGCCGATACTTCAACGAAACTAAAAAGCTGAATACTAAGACTGTAAACTTCAACTTCCAAGAATTAGAACTAGTGAAAAAGAATGGATAATATGAGTACACAACTGAGAACACTACTCCCATCTGTCTCAAGATTAAAATTGTATCATTTGCCGAGGAATATCTCACAAGTACACAAAAATTCAGAAGTTGAGTTAACGTGGATAGGTACAATAAGCACCTCTACTAAGGAGGTTTGAATTCTCGTCAACCCATAAAAATTGAGACATCAAAAATTCCGACGCCCAAACAGTCACCTCACGCCCCCGGAGATCATAAAATGAAGAAATGACCCGACGCTCGCCCCCACACTTCAGGCAGAGGATATAGGAAGTCGTGGAACCAATTTGCAACGACTGCAGTAACTGCATTCTCAGTCCTACAGTTCTGCTTTCTCAATAATTAACGCCAGAAAATCAGTCTTCTTTCCCACCATAGAAGTGTTAATTGACCCTCAACATTAACTTTAGATACGCGTTCACGTAAGCCGTTTCTGTGGTTGAACATGGGCACAAAAATTGCAAAATAAACGAAAACTTGGCAATACAAAAAAACTCGGACAATGATACCGATAGTTGTCAGTCCAAGTTTGAACAGTCAAGATTGTCGTAATTTCAAGCGCGATGTTGTATGAATTTTAGTATATTTTCTCAAGTTATTGACAGGGTACATTAATGTATCAAATCCGATCAACGAAACATTACACTAGAACAGAAATGACAACTGATTTGCTCAATATAAGCGAAGGTGTATCCACACATGACTAAAATTAATCGATTTTACGTAAAACGGCCCTGAAATAATTACAAGATCTTTGCTACCAGGGTAATTCATGATCACACTGGTAGGAGAGGTTCCGGCATATCCTCCGTTGTTCGAGAGAATTTGAATATTTTGTGAAGGGCTTGCTGAATTGAACTAAATAACTCAGGAATTTTTTCTTAGAAAATCGTATTTGTTAGGTGGAATGCCTTTCTTTCTTAAACTGCAAAAAAATTAATGTCACTAAAAATGCTTTATAACTTAATGTGGATCGTTGCATTACTTACGTAAATTTAATTGATTTTGCAGTATTAACGTACGCAACTGAAAACATCTCACTCCACAACTTAATATTTGTTAGTTACTAGCCAGAAAGATTTCATATAAAAAATATACGGTAATTTATTTTAAGGTTAACACTAGTTATGAATTCTAAAACACTGCTTTCAGCTGTTCGATGAAAGAGTTGAAATAATGGTCGTATATCAAGTTAAGTAAATTAAATTATTGAAGAGTTGTAAAAATTCACGTGATCCCTCGTACTTCTGCTGCGGAAGATCGTCACTAAAAACATTACCGAGATAATACAGTCAATTCCATATTTGAAGCAAGTCCATCTAAAGATATGACTGCAATGCTCTAGCAAAGATAATGAAATGATATTTTTGAACTTCTACGTGTGAAAATTTCATAATGAATAATTAATTTTCCATTGTAAATATAAACAAGCTTTAATGAAGTTTGCACAATCTTTATAGAATCAATACTTTTCCCGTATTCAAGCAATTGTCCAAGCTCCTCAGAATCCTACGTATTATGAAACATGACGCTATGATATGCTTGCGTTATACGAAAGCATATCAAATTCTACGATCAGCATGTTACTAGTTCCCTCATGTAACTTCCGTAGCTTACTAATTGGCTCAGTATATTACACCAAATCTTTGAAATCAGTGCAATAGAACGTCTAACACTAGAACAATTTGTTCGAAATGGCAGTAGAAACTTACCGCGAGAAGCGAGCAATTTTAATTCGACATCGCCTGTCACACGCAAATTCTTCAAAGAACCTCCTTTATCCAATTGGAACGCGTTTTCAGACAACCTAAAAAAAATGACTCGTTAGTTGGACATCATTTCGATACTCTCCAATTCTTCGTCAAATATCTCAAAATTTACACCAATAAGTTTCCATCACTGTTTCTTTTATTTCAAGATCACTTCAAAATTCATTCAATTAGATACCTCATAAAGCAACACCAACATTATCATTTTAATTAGGCAGTTATTCGTGGCAGTGAGCTCTACACTCACCAGTACACAACTCTGTTTCCTGGTCAAAACTTAATTTTCAATAAAGAAAGATTTAAAAAGATACGTTTTATCATTTTTTGGAAATAGTCAGCAATATATACTACTCTTTATCTGTCAAAGGTAGATAATACATTTTTTGAAACCTACTTGGGAACACATTTTTCGAAACCTACTTGGGAACACATTTTTCGAAACCTACTTGGGAATACATACATTATCCAGCTTCAAGAGCTCAATACCTCCCATAGATATGGTTTAGATTTAAGGGAAGCTGTGTCAAACGATTTCAGTCAATTGACAATTCTGACTCGGCATTGCTTCTCAATTTTATTTACAATTAATTTCGACAAAATCGATTATGAAATGTCGACATGTTTATGAATTTAACTTTTACAGTACGTTCAACATTTTTAAACACTTTTCCCAGATTTTCATTGTATAAATTTAAAGGTAAATGACATATGGACATTTACCACCTGATTTCTTGAATCAAGACTGAGAAACCATCCAATTAGAAAATCTACAACCACCTCGAAGTACCTTGAACGTGAACCATTACAATTATGAAATCATAACTGAAAACTTGTGAAAAATGGGAAAAAGTAAGGACATCGCACAAAATAGTTCGACTTGTCAAACAGAAACATGCTAAAATATCCACGGAGCTTTTTCCTTTTTTTGTAAATATATTTTTTGGCGCTGCTAGATCTCTTCTGTTTCCCAGAATTAAACCTGTTTCACGATTGAACTGAACAATTAAGAAACTTGTAATAATGAATCAATAATTTGCTTAGTACAGGCACCACCAAACTTTTACAAGGGGAAAACTGAATTTACCATGTCAAGTTATAGACGGAGGACGCGATTTGGTTTTCCGAAGAAAAACTGCTGAAACCGTTGGTCTTCACATTGCTTCTCGATTCCAACGAGTTGTAAAACTTTTTCCCTCCAATCCTCTGTGGCTTTATGCTACCTGCAGTAACAAAAATGAAGTACTTATGAATGTTGATTATTGAAGAACTATGGAACTACAATATTTTTGAGAACATGCCATGGTCTCATAGGTAATGAGCTCTGAACGACCAGAGAGAACCAGATTTGAACATTTGTTTTTTATAAAAATAATGTAGCGAAATCATTCGAAACATGTAGAATTTAAATACGATTCTTCAACAGAGCTTTTTTATGGTAAAAAACCTTTTTAAGGGACTACAAATGAATTAACCGATCGAGAAAATAGACAGATAGTAAGGAAAATTATTAGGTTACAAACTCGCCCACTTAGGATGTAATTCAACTCTTGATTGCATTACATAAAACTTTTCCTCGTCTCCAAAGCCTACCAACAACATTGAAAATTAAATTCTGGTTGAAACAAGATGCCTGGTTGACTATCTCTCACCCATCCTACGAAACCCTAATTGAGGCAATCTGCATTCATATTCTACAATACATACTACGTAACATTGAAGATTTCTTACACAAAAATGCAATGAAACAAAATTTGAACTATAAATAAGAAAGGAAACTTACCTTTCTTCCTTACTGTGCCGTTGAATAATTTATTCAATTCTATACCATTAATTGCCGTTGTCTGCAGTCGTGAAACTTCAGTTTCATTCCTTACCACAAGCATTGAAGCGAAAGTATTTCTCCCTGTTGAAATAATACTAATTAGTAAAAGCTGATGAAATCCATTTCTACTCTCATCACGCTTAATTTCAATATTTCAGTATTAATGAACTGTACTGATAGCAACCATATTATGTTAGCGGTTGAAAGCCCACTAATTAAAATCATTTAATGTTGCGAACAGTGTTATAACGTCATACTGACTTCATCTTCCACGCATAAACTAAGCTAATTTATGTATACAGAGTGAAAGCACCACCTCTATTTTTATTCCACGGGATAAAAACTTCGTTCATGTATCAACGTACCTGAGAGTGTCGAATTTTTGTTTGCGAGGAGAACGTCTTCAAAATTCACGTTTGATATTGTGATGTTTTCAGCAAATACACTGCAGACGTAAAAAATCGGTTAAATGAAAAATAAAACTATTAAATTTTACAGCCCCCAAACCAAACTAATTCGAGAGTTTTAAATCCATCAAAATATTTTTTTACGGCGCTTTAATAGTGTTAAAGCTTTGAAAAATTTTGAAGACGATGTGAAGCATCAGCTGACGATGGCAGAAGGAGGCGAGCTTTAAATTTTATCTTTTTCTAACGGCCTGTGGTCCGCTGATGGCGAAACTTTTCGAACAAGTGAACTCTATCGACAATTTAAAATCATACACGAAATAGAAAAAATTAGGACCACTATTTTTATATTCCTAGTTTTACCACAGCAAAAAATGAGGACCATTCACACAGTAAGTTTTAAGGGAAAAAAAGAAACAATTGCTCTTACCTTGGAATCTCGACTTGAGCAAAAACAACGTTGTGCTCAAAAACTTGACTCGAGTTTGTTTTGGCTATAAGAGCTTGTTCTTCACTCAAGTCAATGCCGTTCACAAGATCCGTATCCACTTTTGACTCGGAGTGAACCTTATTCTGAGGCAGAACAGAAACCATTATCAATTACTTTTTATCAATCTTAATTGATAAAAATAATTATCAATTATGCAGCTAAATTAAATTTGTACTTGTACCATTTTATCATCATTCGTAGGTCTGTGTGAAGTACGGAATTGTAAATTTCATGTAAATTAGCAAAAATTCTGCATGCGTACATCGGAGAGCCGAATCTCAAATCCTACTACAGACGACTACTCAGAACACGAGAGAAAGGACAAATTGTGTTTACATTGCATTGTCAGAGAGAAACTAAACAAATTCATAAGAATATAAAATAATCTTTGCCAAAATTACTAGTGCTTTAGTTCCATGCCTAGTTATAAAAAACACTTACCTTAAGAGTGACATCTTGAAACAACGTATGGTTTCCTAGAAGCGTCAAAAAGTTCCTCGTTGGGACACCGTTGAGAAAAGTAGCGCTGAGGTCTCCTAAAACCTGTTGGAAACAATATAGGCAAACATCCTAAATATGGAGAGGAGATAAAAAGAACATCTAAAATTATTTATTATACTGTACTATACTGTCTAATCCAAACAGCAGGCAGCAATCTACTCAAGCAAAAATAAAAATCAGGATGTTGGGCAGAAACGGGATCATTGCTGTATAATAAACGCCATCACAAGTGTACTACGGGGCCATTTTTGGCCATCTAATTTGACGCCGTTTAATTTGAAAAGACACACTAAATGTCCAGAATTTCTGTTAAATGTTCACCAGAACTATGGTTTTCAAGGAGTTTTCAATAATAAAAAATCTTTGGTGAGAGTTTAGCTGAACACTCGGTAATCTACTGTGCAATTTTCATGCAAGGTTAGTTCATTGCATCATAATTGCGTTATTCATTCCATATTAACAAACACTTTTTTTACATATTTAAAGTGAGCATTTCTATGAAACCAATACAAGATATAAAAGGGAACAAAATCTCTATTTCGGTTAGCACTTATCTACAACCAGGAAGAAACGCTGCGTACGCTTTGCGAAGAGACTTAAACAGTTAGTGCTAGGATTAGAAAAACGCAAGCCCTCGTGCAAGAGGTCGGTTACACTTGACATCAACCTCTCCCTACGAGAGATACAACTAACCAAAAATGATATAACGCCTAGAAAAAATAATGCAGCAGACACGTAATAAAAATAACATCCTGCTGTGAATAGCTGCAGGCATCTCTAAGGAACGCGAATTCGTTTGGTAGGGTGACTAATACAGGCACTAGCAACGTGCCTCGTAGTGAAGCCAAGGAGTCCTACGTATTCTCAGCAGTCGCTGAGTTCCATGATACGCTGAAGAAGTGCCTTAGAGTATCTCATAATAATCGTTGACAGAATCAGTTTTTGTATAATCTTATGATGATAGTGAGTGAAACTTACGTTTTATGCCACAAGCCTGAATAAATCTGCATCATAAGAGAAAAACCAAGAAAGGTTTCTTGATTTCCACGCTTAAATTCCATAGTTCCATTCTACGAAAAAAAATTCTCAAAATTAGGGTGTAAAAATGGCCATTTACCTTAGCTGTAGAGTGTAAAACGCATGTTCGTTTTTCATGCCGGGGTCGTTTTTCTAAAGTCATGAGCGCTGATATGCCAATAAAATGATGTATTTAGGAAGCTTAGGATCTGCTAAAATAATGCTTACCTCAGTTTCCGTAGTTAATTTCAATGCAAACGGCAAGGTAGAGGCATGGATCGGAATTATTTTTCGTTGGAGATCATGGATATCCATCCCATTCAAGGTATCAATGGATAGATCGGACCGAAATTCCATTTTACTGATGAGGGACGAATTATATCCTGAAAAATAAACTTATGCTAAGGTATTCACGGCACACTAATTTCTACGTTACTGTCGAAATTTCTTGCAAGAATTTTGAACATACTACGACATAGATTATAGATATCTGGAATCATTTGAGAAACGTTAAGGGGAGAAAAGCTTGATGGTCATGACCAAGTTTAAAACTGCATACCTTAACTGAGATAACGTCTCATAATAACCTTAGTTTTTACATCAATCGAGTACCGACGAAATTGTACAAAATTCTTTAATAAGTAGAATTTAAATAAATGGAGTTATTTCATACTTGAGCTTATTGGGATTTTCGTTTCTATCGATAGAGGAAAACTTGTGATTCTATGAACATCGAAAAATATCGAGATCAGGTTCAGAATTTAACTGAAATATTTTTAACATCTAAGTTAGGATATATAATTTTTTAAATCGTACTTTCCTATCTATACTTAACTAATTCACTCACTTAAGAAATCCTGCTGCTCTACCTCAGAGGGTGTCATGGACTTGAGAAGCTTGTTGAGCTCGCCGAGATTTTGGCCAGCAACTTTACCAAAGACATAGGATCCACTTCCTTTATTTCCCGATGGAACGCCTAGCACAAAGGGTTCCAGTCGCCGGATCGACTGCATCAAGTCGGCGCGTTGGATTTCTACTCTATGAATTCTATCCGACATATCTGATGAAACCAAAAACGAATCGTTATGGCTTTCAGTAATCGGACGAGTTGAAGCTGAGACTCCTTTTAAATGATGTTTCCGATTTGATCGGAAATTTTGTTGCGCCTCGAGTTGAGAAAGTTCTTCTTCGAGAGCATTTAGTTTTCTTCTCAGACTTTCCAATTCAGCGAATCGCTGGTTAGTTTGATCAGGTTGAACAGTGGAAGGAACTTCGGTTGTAATTTGGGTCATCAAAACCCGTTGTTCTATTCGAAGAATGCGAATGGCTTCCAGTATTCTCTCAGACTCGATATTTAATTTCTGTTTCAAACTATTTAAGACTTGTGAAAGTACCGGAGACCTATTTGATATCGTCAAGAACGCATTTATAAACGTCAAACAATCTTTTATCTTACTCGTGGTTTTTGAGTTCCACAAAATCATATCAGTTACCGAATCCAATCTGTGCAATTCCTTTATCAAACTATTACAGAACGTATTTAGGTAGGCTTTACCACTGGAGTTTTGTTGAAATGGAATTTTCGCCTGAAGAGTTTCTAGTCTTTCTAGAACATCGTTCAGAATAGAAAGTCTCGATTCGATTGATGACAGTTTCTTCAACGCAGCACCTCGCTTTGCATCGACGCTAAGAGTTGTCCTGAATATTCCCTCTGGTGCAATGGTTGTAGTCGTAGCAAGTTGTTCACTCTCATCGAATACGTCACTTAAATGCAGACCTCGAAAAACTTTGGCTCCATGAACGATTTGGTTTTTGTTCAGCAATAAAACATCTAATGACCCATCTGCAGCCACCTGAAACAATGATCCAACATGTTAATTTCATCAATTCGTATTCGCCAATAGAAACCTGCACACTCGAAGGCCTCTCAATGAATTAGTGAAAAGAGGTTCATCTTTGATGTTGCGTATTGGCATTATTATATCATTTAAACACGCAATCTTGAAATCCAATGAGATTAAAATCACTGGTGCGTGTAGTTTCCTAAATGAATAATTAGCTAATTCTCCTGAAGGAATAAAGGTTATAACTTTTAGTAAAATGTAATGAAAAAGTTTAGATGAACTATGATTTACTATTTACGGAACCAAGTTTTTACAGACTATAAAGAAGGTTGAACTCGAACGCAATTGCTCCGTAACACAAACCGAACTAAATGCAACCTGTCAGAAGTACGAGCGTAATAAATCAGCTTTCAAGGTGAATTTCATTCGGCGCCTCAATTTTTCACACTAATCAGAAAGTTAGTAGAAAATTCTGATAACTTTGAATTTTTGAAACCTCTTATCACTAGGTAATGCATTGAATCGGTATTTACACGCGTATTCTGGGATTTCAATCGCATATGAACTAATAGTGTCATGGAGTGTGTTTCGTGGTAACTTTGTTGTAAAATAAAACTAGTTAACTAAATACAAATACTGAGGTATGCACTGAAAAACTCTCAGCTTGAATCACGAAGGCGGAACTTTTTCCGGGAGAACTTCATGAAATCAGAGCCCGGCTCAAAACATTCATGATGGGCTAGTAAAAAAATTTCGAATTCATTATAACTGCCAGCACAAATATAGACATAGCAGCAATTTGCAAGAGACGCAGTTATTAAACAAATTTTCCAATGTTCAGATGTTTTCATTCGATCACTTTTTCATCAATTATTAATACGCATTTCCTCTCAAGGGGTCAACTCTTACGATTATAAGAATTAACTGAGTATTCTTACATAGTATGAGCGCGAGTTTAGTGGCTCACAGAAACACATGACCGAACAAAAATATTAAATTTAGGATTATAGCTTGTTCTAGAAAATAAAGCGAGGCTCTTGCACCTTAACCATAATAAGGAAAGTAAAATGTGCATAATGGTTCGGCACTAAATGGCAATAAAATCGATGCCGATTAAGTGTCGGTTGGAAACGTGTTGCTAAAAGCTCTGAAGAATAGTTAGAATAAAATAGAAGAAATATACTTTCATGTATATGTAATTAAGAGACCTTACACAGAAATGGTGCTGTTACTACCTAGTTCAGAACTACAATGCTTGATAATAAAGAGGGAAATGCCAATGAAGCTAATGAGTAATATCCGAGAACCCATCGCAAAATGACTTCCTTAAAAAATCAAGATACGAACTGCAAGCAATGGCTGATCTTATAGGAACGCATGTATCTTACCGTTAAATCGTTCAGGCGACCTGAAATCGTCAACTTCTCTGCTGACAACCCAACAAAGTGAGCAGATGCAAGAGTGTGGGTCAAGCCTTTTCTATTTACGTATAGGTCATCAGTCGACACGTTGTTGAGCATGCCATGCAGCTTGAGGGACGGAGTCTCGATGTTCCTCAGTTGATATCGACCTTAGAGAAAGCAAAGGAGGATTATTTTTCGTATAACGAATTATTCCAACGGTTTTGTGAACAGTTACTGGAAAAAATAGCTTTTACTGATTCACATTGAGTGATTTCATGCTAAGTAGATGGTAATTCGACAGAAAAAAATTGTAAAACTGAATTTCCCAAACAGAATTTACACAAAAATATTATATTTTAGATTTTAGACAACTATGAGATAAACAAAACTATTGCAACATATCAACACCAATGGAAGTAACATGTCAATGAACAAAAAACGGCAGTGAAATAGATATTATTGAAATATTCAGTAAATAATCTTAATGAAAATAAATTTTTCGTTAAGCAAAACTAAAATTCACCATAATTCACTTGCAAGACAAACTGCAGCGCAGTGTAATGTTTTTCTTATCGAAAAGTAAAATAGGACAAGTTAGAGAAGTCCGAGTCTTGTGGCTGTAGGGAGGTGAAACGACGTACTGGTTTAACTTGTTTGCTTATATATATTCAAATGATATCTATAATAAATCAAGTTTCCACATTACTAACACCGTTCAGTTACATATCTCCAAAGAACCTCAAATGATCTCATAATCGTCGAAGTTTACTGGAATACTGATAAAATGAAAACTTTCTAGAATATTTTTGAAGTAGGTCTGTGTAACCTTCATTGGTTTTACGTACAGAGTACCGGCGCACTACTTGTGAATACAGCAAAAATTAATCGCGTAGAATGTTTGTATAACACACGATAACGTAAGGGTCTGCAAATAGCTAAATTTTAACTTATTTCATATTGAGAGGGCTATTACTTAAGATACGTGAACAAATATTGCATGGAATTAAATAAGCGAGCACAAAAACAATTAAGTAAAGGTGTACATCAATAAAAATCCTAAACAGTGTGCACAGACTTGCATCTCTTGGAGCAGAAAATAATCATTGATTGGAAAGTTCGTCTAAGACGGAATGCTGCTCGTCTTCTCTACCGCACTGCATGCTTGCTACCTCCACACGTAGCTCATTAAAAACATGCGCATCATACTGGGTTAGCAGCGTGTCTATCTGGTGATAGCGAGTTAGATTCTTAGACCTATTATAATATTATGCATGTACTTCAGGGGCTATAGAGATGGTACTTCTTCGCAAGGTGTCCCAGGGTTACGAGACACTATAAGAAACCGACTTCTCAATCGGAAAGAATAATTTATGAATGTACTAAAATTATTAAAAACTATGGTTCAATTGACGAGAAGAAACATGGAACACATTTGAAAAGCACCATAATAATTTGTCTGGCTTTCTTATCAAATTTGTCCCCTTAGGTTTCTTGTTGGCAATTGAACCAGCTTTGGAAACTTTTTGTCCATTTATAAATCATTTTTTCGATGAAAAACTAGCAAGTCTGAAAGTTTCAGAAAAATCCTGCGCTTGATTCACGCTACCGTCCTACATACAGGGTCAGGCAAAATTATGACATTTGTAGGTTAAATTTATAGGTTAAATGTGTCAGATCATTTACCTGACCCTGTAGAACGCCTTATTATAAAGGAGAGACGCTCTCTTGGCCAGATATTCATTGTGTTTAACTCCTGGAGAGTTTAAATCCAATTTGAAATCAATATCGGTGTGATAGGTAGATTTATTATGCATTATTTTTATCCTCTAAATACGCAATTTTAATCAAACAATTTAAACTTTGAGTCGTACCTGTTTTTTCGAGGCTCGTAACGCTGGAATACTCCCTGCATATCCTGTTAAAAAGTTGTGAAAGCAGCCTAGAAGCCGGTAACATTTGCTCACCTGAAATTATTTGGGGCTCAGATGAACGTTTCAATAGAACTTCTGCTGCGAAAGCATCCAAATTTACACCGGAGATCGTACCAACGTGGAGATTGTTCATGCAGGTCACGTTTTTTGCCACCAAAAGTGATCCTAGAAAAAGTAAACTTTAAAATTAGTGCTGCACAATTTGCATTATCTAATTATCCTAAAACTTCTTAATTCGAGAAATGGGTTGAGTATAAAAAATAAGTTTCCTGAATACAACATCCACCTTAACATCACAACTTTGTTTCCTTTTTCTAGTCGAACTAGTTAACAAAACATGGTAACTTTATTCCCTCAGTTAAGGCAAATACCTTAAACTTAAGATGAGCGAAAATTTTATATTTCACAATCATCTCCCCCATCATTGACGTATATTCTTTCTATTGAGCTTTGTCTGCTCTCTGAGGGAAGTTCCAGAAGTTTATCTTTTCAAACATGGTTATCATTTCTGTGGCATTAAGGAGAAGTAGTTTGAACTGCGAATCTCAAGTCTCAATATGCTAACTTTCAGGAAGAAAACTAAATAAATCTGATAAAAAACCTTTGAGAGTTTCACAATTAGTTTCCCTGTATACTCAAGCAAGCATGAAACATCCAGAAGTTTATCAGGTATACATGTATACGATCGCCTGAAATTTACTTGAACATCAAACTGAAGTATTTTCCTCGTTTTGTTCTCGTTTTCTCTACTCCAACTAGCTTTGCCTCCTGACGAGTTTGCTGGGTCAAAGTTTCATGATCAATGATGTCGATTTGTTAGTAAAGTATAATTCATACCAAGCATTAGAACGGCAATTTTTAATTCGAACTGATAGGATATTCATCAGCCTGAGTGCCTATTACTCTAGACATTAAGAAATATCTAAATGTTTTATTTCAACCAGCGTAGGCTGCGCCTTAGAAACTAGATTTTAAATTGCAAAAACAGCAAGTATATTTTAATGTAAGCAAATGACCCAACGTTGATTTACGAATATTCTCGTAATACTGCAATGCCATTGTTTTACAATATATTATCAATAAAAGGGTTTGAACAGCATTATCAGCTCTAGGAGAAGTATTTACAGCCACAAAAAAGCCTGAACGAAACTAAAAATGGATAACTGAAGAAAACAAATAGCATAGAAGAATCTCATTCTTGGGTTGGGTTGCACGGTCTGCCACAGCAGAAAAGTACAGAAAGGAAAGATAAGTGCAAAACTTTATCCACAACCGACTCCTTAATGCCACTTATGAATGCTAACTTAGGAATAAATCTGTTGACAGAAGTGATGAGTACTTCCGTCAAAAAGAGCTCATGAGCCGCGTAAATTATCCCCCATGTGCGTTAAATTCATATGCCAAGTTAAAACCAGTCCTGTTTATCACAATATTCTTTCTTGTGTCCTGGACTTCTCATAGATAAAATATGCTAGAATTTATCAAACCTTTGATAAAGACATCGGAGTGCTGCGAAACAGCAGTGGCGAGTAACTGCTGCATGTTAACTTCATTTATCAGGTCAGCACTCAATTTTTCAATCTTTCCCAATTTACATTTAACATTTCCTGTAACATAAAAACATCTGTTAATAATACAATTAAATCGTGTGAAATATTTTCTTCCGAGATTAATTCAGCGATGAAAGTTTCCAACAGTAATTATAGTTTGTCGAATTTGGGCTGGTTCAATTAAAGTTCAAAAACAGAAAGTAAGGTATTCATGAAATCAATTTTTCAAGAAAACAACAAATCTTCCTCACCAGTTATATTTTGGGCTGCCGATCGTGTTAGATACTCTTCAACCTTGTGTCCGTTGACTGATCCCAAAGCATTTACTCGGTCAACTTTCAAAGTGTTCAAGAACGTAACGCTGCCCGAGATCGTGTGGTCCCCGGCGCGCGTAACATAGCGCTCGAAAGGAATGTTGTTCATTTTCTGCACTGACAGTTCATCCTGAACCGGAAATAAAATTCAAACAATACTCGTTACTTTTCACCGTTTACAACGGCTGCATAACTCGTAGATATCATGTAAGCAAAAATTTGTGAGAATTTAGTATAAAGAAATTAAAGGTGTACGTGCATGACTGATGGATTTACTTTTAGACGGCATGGGACTTCGGTATTGAACCAAGAATGGGCCAAACGGCTCGTTCCTATTGCCTTATTCTATTCTATTCTATTCTAAATTCATTTCATATGCATTGTACTTGACCCAAGTCTAATGGCGGACTCCTTGGAATTTTTAAGTGATGAACAAGAAATTAAAAATTTACGGATCACATTAGCAGTTATGGATTCAATAGTCTGTACCTCTACAGCCACTTCGTTGAACTGCAGCGTAGGTAATCGGAATGGTTGGGTAGTCAGAATCGGAACCAACAAGTCCTCACTTGGGACTGGAAAACCGTTCACAGTTTTTCTCACTTGAAGTGCAGAAACTGAGCTATTCCCAACAACGGAAACTGACGACACTCGTAAAGTTCCTGTGGCATAACCAAATTATAAATCCATGCACAATTTAATGACGTTATTTCAAAGTTATTCATTTATCTCACGTGTAAATTTGCTGCCCTTTAAAATGCGACAAACAAAATTTCGAACAATTCTCTGGAAAATGAGTTTGTAATACTCTTAAGTTACTCGTTATAATGTATGTAACATCAAATTACATCGGTATGGAGTTTTCAAAAAAATTATATCTTTTGATTAGTGCCTTTTCGTTGCTCTTCATAGAAAAGTAGTTAATTTTAAAGACGAGGTAACGAATGCAGTATGACCGTTTCGAGAGTCCACTTCAAGCAGAGCGGTTTTTTGGTGATAAATACCCACTACGTTAACTTCAAACAAAGGAACTAGCCATCAAATTTATATTAGCAGTAATCGTGATGGGGCGTTTATTTACAGATCTAAATTGATACGAATAATGGATATCCTTCAATTCAATTCCTTCTGAAATATTTGCTTTCAACTTAGAGCTATTATATACTGGGACAACATTTTCGAGTTCTAAAAATAGCATTATAGTTTATCGATTACGCCTGACAATACTAGTATATATCAATGTTACTTAAATTTAAGCAAATTAAACGAAATGTCATAATTCAAACTCTTATTTTGTGATTAGTATAAATGTTCTATAAACTGTTTCATTCAGTTAAAATGTGAGCGGCTGAGAGATAATGAAAATCATCGGTGTTTCCTCCATCTAACATAGCAACGGCTTGTGCTTTGTATTCTGGAACCAAAGACGTAAATGTTTCAATTCTAAATAAATTTTGCTTAGATTTAGCTCGCTTATGCACAACCTGTGTCTGACAAGCGTGCATGCATCTGTGATGGGCATCGCTACTACACAGAAATTCTCTATCAGAATAACGCTTTAAAAAACTGCTCATCAGAGGAGAAATATAATAACCACCATGTTAAAGTAACTTTAGGTGGAATTGACATCAGTATTTCTATCATCATCAAACGTCAATGTCAGTATTACCAATACCAGTATTTCAGGAAAAACGATTTACGCTCAGGAATAACATACACAAAGTATTATGAAACCCGGCGACAAGCCCCTGACGCTTCCACCTAACCTGCAAGTACTAGTTAAAAGATTACTCTTCAATATCTGTGAGCCCAAGTTGTGCAATATAACTAAAATGAAATATTTATCGTTAGTAAGAATTAAATGTGGATACGAGTACCTCGTTCAATATTTCTTCCAGTATTCACAACGACGTTCTATTCCTGGTTTCCAATTGAGTAATTTCACACACAAATGAAAAATACTCAAGTAGTTTGAATGAACCTGGAATAGTTCGATAATCGACTGCTTTCTGTTAATGCCAGTCATATCTACTCAATGCACCTATAATATATTTGTCCCAAATTGTAGCCAGAATGTTAAATCATTTATTGACATGAAATCAGTTTTATTACTCCAACTTAAGCTCTGCAATCTACTGACTTGCATCGCAGAGCTGCATTAGCGTTCTGTATTTGTTTCGCAAACAGAGACTCCGTCTGAATATTAATTTCAGCGACATACGCAATATTTCCCAGACAAAAACTGTCCTTGAATATTAACTTAGAAAATATATGCAATATTTCCCGTATAGGGAACAAGCTTGATGGGAGGAACTCACGAGGCCACTTCTCAGGGGAGTTGACTGAAAGCAACTTTCTCTGTTTGTGACTAAGAAGAACATGCTTTTGTTGAAGAAGCTTCAGCTTTCTGAATGAATCATCCACAATTCTTGGGAGCTCTTCGTTTGGCAAGTATACCTGTTTTAAAAAAAAATTATTCATAGCAGTGAGTTGCCACCACAATGAGAATGAAATGTTACCATTGGCCAGTAAATAAACTATCACTCATACATACGCTAAATTCAACTCTTGCATCTGCTTGATAAACTATCAGAATTGCCGATTTATTTTGAAGAACACAAAATATGGCACATTTTGACGCATCTGTTGGCACGGGCTGTTGCAGAGGATTAAACAAATGCAACTCAGATTCGCTCAAAATTTGGGTCTGTAAGTCTAAATACCTCAACATGAGACAGAAGAAGGCTTGCAGCTGTATCTCAAACGAGTAAACAAACATTTCTTTTTGTGCATTTTTTACTAACAAGGAATTTTGATGAGTTAATTCCTCTAGGTATTCTAGCGAGGACCACTGCAATCAACATGCTTTCTTGAGTGAAATTCGGGAACCTTTATATCCTCTGAGGAATGAAAGTCTTCCCGAGTTTCTGGACGGTAATTCTCCTTTCGTGCAAAATGCGACAAAAGAGAAGTAATTTCTTACGTTTGTAATATATTAGTTAATATTAATAGCAGCACCAAAACGGAAGCGACAGGAACTGAAAATGAAGAAAGGGAGATGTATTTTTGTGCTTTGAAGGATACTCGTCATATTGAGTTGGCCTTTCACGCAAGCAAAAAAATGAAAATTACTCCCATTTTGGGGCTGTGAAGGTTGCCGACTATAGAAAACGGGTCTCTACAATTATTACTGAACGCAGGCAGACAATCTTATAAGCAGCATACATACTCTTTCAAGAGGGAATTCCGTTTGATTTTTATTCAGAGCATGTCCACGGACACCACACTTTTAAAGTGATTGAATTACCTTATTTGCCGTCATGCTTTCGATATTCAAATTGCGATGAAACTTTACTGGTGATCTGAACGTGAAGGCTTCATTTGTTTTTGGTGCGTCATCTGCCAAACGCATGATGGAACGGCCGACGCCTGATGTTTGTAAGGATTTCTGAACAGCTTCTGACAACGCTGAATAGTAGTCCTGTAAGCAATGAGAAATTCGGAAAAATACCACATGGGATCAGAAATAATACCACAGCATTTATCTTACATTAAGTAGTTCACATGATGCTTATTCCTTGTCTACACGTACAACAAATGCAAGTTTACTACTTTTTGCCAAATGGTAAACATAACTGGTTTTCTATTTGAAGCCACAATATGCTCTCGATGCCAAGTCCCAAAATAAAAACTTCACAGGCATTATTTGATAACCCACTGTGGGTTATTCTTCGGAACGTATACTGTATTTAATTAAATGAAGATACTGGGATCAACCATAGCGCACATCTTCAAAAAAATCTGATCTGACGCTGTAGAATTAATGAGCGTGAATAGCAACTTGCCTTGAACGGAGATTTCACTGAATACAAAACTTCATACAAAGCTGCTTCCTTCCGCCGTGTAGGACCGTACTCGACATTGACAGCTGGAATATACAACGTCATTACAATATTTTCTCTGCTCTTACAAAGTGGTGAATAGTTAATAAATGACCTAGATATAAAATATTGAAAACTAGGGAAAAAATTCAATGAAAAAAATTCCAATTATTTTAAGCGACTTTCTTTGAACAATCTTGACTGAACATTTCATCTTAACGCTTTACAGTACTGAAAGACACGTCCGTCACAAGTATGGATTGAATATACACGTAGTTAATAGCTAACCCGGGACTCATGACCCCCCAAGCAACACATACTTGGTAACGCATGTGTTTACCGTCAAAAACGTCAATAAAGTAACATTTTCACTGAGTTGTTATACCAAATACTTGGCTATTTCCGTTATTTTTAACGCAAGTTGCTCTAAGTCTCTAAGACACTCTTTGTGTAAGAAAAATGGAGAATAATATTATAGACGTAAATAGTTCTACACGACATGAAAGCCGATAATTCTAGAACATATTTTACAATGAGAAGGTACTCATCAGAAAAGGACGAGGAGCGCATACTGTGTATAATTTCGCAACATTTTTCACCTATCAAACTACGTGAAGGGCTTCTGGAGAGAGGAATCACGTCTAAAAGTCTCCCTGTTTCTTGGTATCCGACAGGAGTCACGGAGACGAAACGCCAGCCGTTGTGTTGGTAGAAATGAAGAGATCCTTGTACACTTGATACCACCAGCAGCACTCCATCCGGTGTCTGCAAATGTTTTCAACTGTATCCTATTCGGACATTACCTACAGTTTCAACGGAATTTGGACGGTAACTTGCAATTAATTGTCAAATCATTCTCATCGCTTAACACGTTGACTCCGAAGTGGTACGTATGTGTACCACTTAGGTTAGGTTCTGTAATTTTTTCAGATCCTTCTAGTGACTATGCGTACAAAGTGAAGTTTTACACCAATCAGGCAATCGGAGGCAACGTGTTAATGCCTATTCTACTATTCTATTGGTTCGATTTGTAGTGTAGTTTTCGAGTAATTCAGAAAATGAAACTTCATTTAGAGATTCAATCTGTAGCAAAAACTTAGTTTCTGAAAGCTCAGCCTACTCCAACCAGCTCAAGCATCTCTAACATACTAAAAATTAGAGTTAAAAATAAGAATAAAAATTGCAACATTTTTGCATCAAATATAAGCGTTAGCTTTTTCAGGAGGTAGTAAAAAAACTAAGAAAAAAATTTCAGGTTATCCAACTGCAAGATCCACGAGTAAAAAATCCACTAATTGTTGTGTAGGCTATCGCTGTCTATGACTATGTCTATTGTCACTCCCTTTCTAATATATAAAATTGGAAGTCACCATTTAACACGTTGCCTCCGATTGCCTGATTGGTGTAAAACTTCACTTTGTACGCATAGTCACTAGAAGGATCTGAAAAAATTACAGAACCTAACCTCAGTGATACACATACGTACCACTTCGGAGTCAACGTGTTAAGGTAGCTTAATTATGCATATTATTTTCGTTATTCCATTTCACTGGTAATTTTATCTATTCTCCATCTTTAAATCTAATACGTTTCGAATCAAATTAAATGAACATAAGTTCCTGGTACGTATGAGCATCTGATCTAATCCCATAAAATTCTGTACATGTGTTTGTAAAAGGTAAAACAAATTTGTCATATTATAGACAAATGAATGTATGGAATGATATACAGTAGTAAAATATACACGAATATGCGATAGTATTGTTTGTATATGATCAATTGCATAAAAAATATTATCAATCGTACAGCAATTGGTTTAAATATGGTCTACAGTCCTTCAAATTATCATCAGTTCTGAACTTTTTATATCAACGCAGTAAACCAAATTTATAAAATATCTTCCCCACGCCTTGTACGTTTTCGAAAGCATCATGAAAAGCAACATAACATTTAGGATCGATTGCTGAAACAATAACTAATTTCTGAAGTTAAAAATTTGTTTGACCACAGTCACATCAAGTTAATCATAAAACTTATCAAAATTATTAGGGTTAAAAGTCTAATCCTTACCTCCATTGACGTTATGGCTCTTGGAGTAGGAACTGATAGAGCTTGAAATGGTGAAAATTTTCCATTGGTGTACTTGAAGATAACAACTGTGTGATTGTTCTTGCAGCTCACTGTAAAAAGGGATTCAGAATTATAGTTCCGAATGTAAAGTAACGTTCAATAAAGTTTAGATACTTAAAAAATCCAACCGTCCATAAGATGACTAAGTTAAAACAAGTTTCCTAACATTTTAGCAATTACTTTAGGAAATCACCTAACTCTGTTCATCATTCTTTACAATCTTATAAATAACGTTCGCTGTAATAACCTGAATTTATTACATCAGTGCCACTGAATGAAACTAACACGTAAGTTAACAAGTTTTTGAATAACTTACAAGGGCACTCGAAGGCGAGTGCAAGGAAGGTATCTCTGTGGACTGACAAGCCAAGCGTAAAGACTGCAACCCCTACGTCGCCACCAGGACTGGGGAGTCTTTGAAGCATCACGTAGCGCTCCAAGTCTAAAGAGTACCGGTAAACTGCACTCGAAAACCCTGGGGGAGAATTCGGTGGCATCATCTCCGATTTGAAAAGAGAAAAGCGGATGAGCGACAGAAGTTGAGTCAATTAAAGTTCTTTTTGACGGTGTTTCTCCAATGAATGGCGGTAAAATTAATGGCGAGCTACATTACTTGGAAATTTAATTGATATTGATCGATTCTAAATTTATATAATTCTAAGAAACTTGTCTTAGTTAGTTCAAATATGAAGTTTCAATAAATGAATGGTTATAGATTTCCTAGTCAGAAAACAATACTACAAACTCAAATTTTTATCATCTTCCGAAATAATACAGAAGCAACGGGAATGGAAAGCCAAGAATGATTTTAAATTTAAATTTATGCCCGCCTCTTTTTTGAATATAAATGCTCTATCAGCCGAAACAAACTAAAATGTGTTTAAGTTCTAAATATAATAAAAACAGGGTTTAGTAATTGTCTTCGAAAGGATGTTAATTCTATATAAGATCAACCACGACACGCAGAGTGAATGTATTCTATAGCAGTGGTCTACGTCAGAAGTTTCGGAAATTAAGTTTTTGCCGACTAGTTAAAACTTTCCTTAAATTAACAATCGCATTTAATATTGAATATATTCACGTGGGTGTAACGAAAATTTTGATGCAGGGTCCTCATTCATACATAATCTAGTTAGTGAAATGATTAAAGACCGCAAACCTATTACATTTGGACTCTGCTATTCGATTTTAATTGATAGAAAAATTTAATCGTACCGAAACTAAGATCTCAGTTTTTGATTAATTAGTAAAATTATTTTATCATATGAACCAATTGAAACGGGGTATACAGACACCTCAACACACATCTAAACCGGCGAGAAAATTAGGCATTTGAAGGTTTACCTTGTTTTCCTTCAGCAACCACAAAGAAGTGAAAGTTGTTAACAATGAAGTGAACTGCTTCCTTAGGACTTTGGGCTGGCAGGGTTTCCACAAGGTCATACCGATGAGCTACCCAGCGGTAGAGGTGAATGGCAGCATCAAAAGTCAAAACTTGCGAATTTTTCATGGACAAAAATCGATTTGAGCTCCTGAATGCGCCTTCCGTTGAGTTTGCACTGTACTGGCCGGCTAGCAGCCAATATTCTGAATCATCTTGCTTCCTAGAATTGCATTAAAAAAATTTTGAGGTGGGCAGCAGCATGAAGTTAATTAATGTGCTTCTAAATTGAACTGGTCGAAAACTGTAATTTATGTTTCAGCATAACGTAGCATGCTTAATGTTACCAGACTAGAATACTATGCATGTTTTATAGTAAAATAGTACATCATGACCGTTTCATTATAATCTATCAGGATTAGTTTAAACCCTATATTCGCTTAAGGTATGTTTTTACAGTCTCAGAAAGAATCTACACTGGACAAAAAATTTAAGAGTGAAGTAACATTTGAAATATCAATAGGCGTGCAATAAAGTCGGTTACACTGAATGTTGGTCTCCCTGCGTAAACTGGAACGAAATATATAATAAAAGATGAAGTTAACTAAACAAAATTACCCCAAGAATCTCCCACAACACGTGTTGCCGATTCTGCTCTGAACGGCTAAAGGAGATCATGGATGAGCGTTGGCTGTTCAAAATAAATTGATGAGCACGGACACAACCGACACGCTCCTCGAATTGGGCTCAGGAATTGTACAAATTCTCTAACGAATATTTATTCACTAATTCTGTTGAAAGACGATCTCCCGAAGAAGTTAATGGAATGATTGAATAAATGGTTTACGTAATAAATTAAGTGTATTTAAAATACTTTTGCTCATTACATTGCTTACCAGGCAGTAGAAGACCGCAAGTTCCTGCGAAAGACTGGCTGCAATTCTTCAATGCGATATCCAATCCTACTTCTAATGAGTTCTCTCACTGTCACTGGAACGTCGTCAGCGATGCCAGATATTGTGGAAAAAACTGGCCCACAAGCTATCAATACTCTTCCCAAGGGTTGTGCGAATCCACACGAACCAGATCCCGGAAACCTCGCAATTTCAGATTCCTGAAAATGGTCACGAAACTTATTTCCGTTGTGAGACAGAAAGTTCTTTAAATCTTATCCTTTGAATTAGCAAACGTTTGTTGAGAAATCATTAGCTAAAGTCAACAGAGCACCTGGATAACAAAGAAGTCTACGCTCGAAAACTTTACACGGTGCTTTATTGCGACAATTATTTTCAAATACAGGCCCCTTTAAGTTTCAAACTGAATTGATTGCTTAAGAAAAAATTCACCTGCGACGTTGATAAATCGAAACTGGAGATCACAATATTTTCTTCCCTGGAACTAGCGACGAGAATTTCGGAATCCAGCTGAAGTGAAGAATGAACTAGACCTCCAATCGAGCCCAAAGGGACTAATTTATCAGCCACAGCAACTCCTTTGAAAAATGAAATTCACAAGAAAGCATTTAGAATAGAATAGAATAGAATTAGGCTATAGGAACGAACCATCTGGCCCATTCTTGGGTCGGATAATTACTTCGATAATTATTCGGTTGTATACCCAAGTCCCATGCCGTATTTCTAGCCGCGTCAACCATGTCGGCAGCGGGATTCGAACCCGGGTCTTTCCGCTCGCAAGCAGATTCGCTCACCAGTCGACCAAGCTGGTGATGTCGACCAAGCTGGTTAACAAGTATCAAGCTAAAATGGAGAAAAATGAAACAGAGGATGATAGATGTTGCGTGGTTGCAATGTCATTTGGTGGTATATTTTAGCAGCATTGTTCATTAATATTTTTTATTAGCAACAGTAAACTTCAGTTTTTTCTCAATTGATTTTACTTCGTTGAATAATTCTGCAAAATACTCGCTCGCTTCCATTGAGTGAGGTATGCTGGCGATATAATTGTTTATCTTGATAATTACGGCTGCAACAAATCTTCTTACAGAAAAGAAATATTTTATCCAGATGGTTTCCAAACGTAATCAATTCATTAACCAGCTATTTGAAGGTTCTCAAAGAGGGAGTAAAAACCAATTTTAGGAATTAAGATAGTGTACATGATTATCATTAAAAATAAAAGGCTCCTATATTGTATGAAATTCGCATATTAAAGCCAATAATCTTATAAACAAAAATATTTCCCCAATACACTCTTATCCCAACAGTGGGGGAAAAAGCAAGAAACTCTATTCCAAAATTTTTAGTCTCAGAACCTGATTTTACAATCCTTCAGAAAATGAACCTGTGTTGCAAGACTGGCACAAACCTTTGTCGTTCCGCAATAGCTGAAACTGAAAAGCACTCTCACGTTTTCTTCGAATTCTGGCGCCACCTGCAATGAATGACAAATCTCTGATCATTAAATTTCAAGATTAACCCTTTCAACTCCGGTGGTACACATTTCATACCTCCGAAGGTCATGTTTAAAGCTTAGTGGTACAGAAAGCCTAGTGCTTTTTTAAAATTTAGTTCTTGCACTGCTCAAAATTTGTACCATCATAATAGTAAGGGAATCCCCTTAACCCTCTAGCGACCAATTTGTTTTTCTAGTTTGTACGTCTGAGCTCACAAAGACCGTCTGTACACTGATGCAATGAAGCACGCTGAGAGCCAGGCAGCCAAAAGAACGACGCTGTAACATGCCGCCGCTTTCAAACCTAGTAGCAACCTCATATTGCTCACTGTTTAATTATTAGAACAATTCTCCCAAAGACCGTGAAAGACGACCGAATTGTGCTTTTAGTCGCTAAAGGGTTAAGAATGGAGAATTTTTAGAGCATGTTAAACATTTCTTTCCATCAAAATACGGGCCTAAAATGGTTAAAAGTGAAATTGAAAACTATTATGATCAGGGTAATTTGAAACAATGATCGATTGATATTTTGGATCATACGTAAACTGGTCTAGTTTCCTTTTTCTTCAATTGGAGGATATCTCCCATGAACTTACCAATTAAACTATCCACTGCAGAATCACGAAAACCTTGCGTAATCGAGTCTGTAACTCGACTGAATTTTGACCGAATGCTGCTCCAAACATCTCCTGAAACAGAAAAATACAGCAACTGTAAGTAACAATGAAATTGTTGTATTTTGAGCCTAAGGCCAATTTATTAGATCAGTGAAATTCGATTGTCTTATTACTCTAAAAAATCCATGATTTAAAGTTCAAAGAACTTACATGCTGGTCAAAACGTTAAAAAATGCAATTATTGCTATTGCACACATCAAGGTTACTCAGTATATTGTTTACGATGAATAAAATATGAAAAAGTTTGAAAAAAACTACATTTTATTCAGGTATATATTAAAAAATCAAGTGCGATCATTTGTGGATAACGGGACTTTTGATTAAACCTCTTATTGTATGTTAAATATTAAAATTTCCCGGTTCCCCTCGATTAAAAAGCATCGTTAACATTAAAAATTTTCACAGCACATCCAACTGAAGATTCGACTGCATAAAACTTGCAAACCGTTTTTTTGGTGAACAAGTTTGCGAAGAAAAAAACCATACCTCCTGTGATCAACGTTTCCTGACGATATCTTTGTTCATCATGGGTTCCCCGGCGCCTGTGGATTAGGAATTGGTGTATTAGGATCTAAAATGAATCCAAGGAATCTGAATGTGGTAATGTACCCCCAATCTAACAAATATATTACGAAACTGATAACTACATTATAGGGCATTTTGTTCTAATTTTTCATCCGCTTTGACCGTTCTACGAGTTTCATCATTTCTCACATGAATATCTGGTAACGTTCAAATATAATAGCAATTGCAACTTCAATGTACACAATTTATCCCTTCACCTTCTAGCATTTAGTACAGGAGCAAATTTAATCTAGGAAAATTACCATGCTCTAAAAGGAATTGAAGGAAAAGGAGAACTTTAGAAAAATTTCCTAACAAATTTAATCAAAAAATAATTTAACGGTACGATTTCATAGATTTTCAAATATGTATAATTCTAATAACTTAACTGAACTCGCATCTATTCAAGTATTGAATATTTAATAACATCCTTACTGTATTGTAGACGGTTGAGCTGCTTCCGAGGGCGAACCAAAGCAGCCCCCGAGGGCAAAAATAAGCAGCCCCCGAGGGCAAAAATAAGCAGCCCCCGAGGGCAAAAATAAGCAGCCCCCGAGGGCAAAAATAAGCAGCCCCCGAGGGCAAAAATAAGCAGCCCCCGAGGGCAAAAATAAGC
>VCRD01000114.1:48157-176659 GCA_006783055.1 Trinorchestia longiramus
AGGGCAAAACAAAGCAGCCCCCGAGGGCAAAACAAAGCAGCCCCCGAGGGCAAAACAAAGCAGCCCCCGAGGGCAAAACAAAGCAGCCCCCGAGGGCAAAACAAAGCAGCCACTGACGGCGAAGTGATTTGAAGGTTCTATTCAAGTGAAATGGATAAATAATAACCAATCCTTCTAGGCAAGTGTTTTAAATTCAGGCCGGTAAATAAACCAAAAAATATACTCAATGTCTACGCTTGCGAAGGAACGTGAATGAGGATTGAGTGTGGAAACGAATATGCAGTGACACCGAAATTAGAAATTGATATCAAACGAGGTTAGGCGGAAGTTGAGACTAGTTTAGCGTATCGTGCATATAAATTATGATTTCCGAGAGATCTACCATTTATAATAAAATATTTTACGGCTCGAATTCTATGAGGTCCATTCAAACACATTGAGTGATCAATAATATTTATATGCACACTGTGTGCCTTTTTAACGAGCTAGGTTCCCTACCTTTAATATAAAGTGGCATTTCCAGTCCATGATTTTGAATATGTTATCAGAGAAAGTAGTATTTCAAATTATTCTCATTAAATAACTTGCCAATCAATTGAAGTAACGTTTCCAGTCAATGATATTAAAACGTTGATCACGTGCTGGTACATATGTGTACCAGTAGGTACATTATTATATTTGAACCGCCAATTTTTTCACCAGTAGGGAACGTGTTAAGTAACTTGCCTCGCATTCGAAGTGGTGTGTCCAATCAGTGATATTAAATAAATCCCGCTCAACAGTATTCTCCAATCCATACCTGTTCACCTGCGATCGGAACTTGAGTGGAGAAAGATCCATATTAGCTAAAAATTAATGTCAATGATATACTACGGAAGCGTTTTTCCCTAACTAAATCTGATCAAAAGTACAGGGAAACGACGATGTAAAGGAGATTAAGCGAAATGCAAAGCTCCAACTAATTCGTCAGGCCAAGGTTGAGGACGCAGCAGCAATTGAAACAGATTTAATCACTCAAATCGATAAGTATTACGTTGTCAGCCCCTGAGTAGTGTTCAGTTTCTTTGAAAATCTGACAAAGACACGCATCGAGCTGACTTCTATGAGAGGCCTAATTCACACGATTTATGTACTTCGACAGAGATAAAAAATTGTCCAGCCTTAAGATGAACTAAACAATATTTTCGAGCAACAAATCATTGGGTGAATTTACGTGTATTTTCTCTTAGTGAACTTAATTCAAGATTTCTTCAAAACTAAGGACTGAAACGTGAATAAAAACTTAAATTGACACCTATATGAATTCGCGGTAAAATGTATATAAAACTCATGAAATAAATCCCCAGGACTACTATGAATCACACTCAATGTGTAGGTAGATTTGTTAAAGCACAAGAAAGACGCCTTTAGGGTAGCATATAAAGAGACGGTAAGTTGCCAAACGACTTGACAAAGGTAACTTGAAAGATCTCTAAACATCTAATAACAGACCAATATGTATGAACCAAGAGTTATTGATAAATCACAAGAAGCTATCTGTTAGCAGAGCAGTGGATTGGCTTAGGCCGATAAAAAAAAATTGTTGAGAATCTTTATTAAGACATTAGAAGCCCTAAGGGTTAGTTTCCTTTCTCAGACAACAAGTTACTAAAGTACTGCAATACTGTAAGAAAAATATACATCTCTGACCACTCTTAATGACGTAGTCATCAGAGTGTTCAAATTCGAAGCAAGATCCTAATTTTTAAAATCCTTCAGTATAGCTTAGCAGGTAAGCATTCTGTACGTTGCGTACAGGCATGTGCGACTTGCTCGTTTTGACTACGCTTCTACAAATTTCTACCAATAAAACCTCATATATGATAGTTCACATCAAAACCATATCGGCCCATTGCTTATTTTACACAATGTAGGATTAGGCTGTTTCCCCATTCACGTGAGCCGGCATAATGGATCTCACAATTTTTTTGAGGAAAAACTCACAAATGGCGATTTCCAAACCTACAATTTCTTCGATATGGATAACTTCTTCACGGATTTAATATCCATTAGAAATATGCATACATTGCTGAACGTGGTAAGTAAAGTAGAAAGCAAAATTATACAAGTAACGTTATAGTTACTGATGCTCATATTCGCAAGGTCAGTCTGGAATATTTCGACCTGCTAGAGACGTTGAATATTTTGGCATTCACAATTCGGCTACCCAAACGTAAAGCGTGGGGAATGCAAACATAGTTTCATATTTTAACAAACGGTTGATTCATCCATGTCCTTTTACAAGTAGGAAGAATAGATATAAGTATAAGATCTACGTTATTTCAGTGTAACTGCCACAACAAATACTTGTGATTCGCACAGTTTAGCTAAGAAGCATAGGATACCTTAGAACGACTTTCAAAATAATTACACAAAAAGCCCAACAGCAAATGATCACATTAGAACCAGGGAACTTCGCCTGATTAGAGAGTGGCAAGCACCTAAAATGCTCACGAGAATTAACCTTTTGAAAATGACGTCCTCTGAGAGGTTCTAATCGGTCCACATCAAGCGCAACCTATTTATTTTAACAAATTGTGTTGTTTGAAGTCTGGTAGCCCCAATTGCTCGACTTCTAGCTTACTCATTCGAGAGCTTGTGATTAGATGTCATTAGAGATTCTTTAGAATCGATATCATGGTTCAGCAAACCTACATTTTATACACAATCGCTACTCAATTTCTGTCGGAAGCGCTTCGTACACGTAGCTGAAAGCTATCGTTAACATACATCGGGAAGAGTTCGAATCTGTGGGCATGTTAGTGTTCTGCCTAGTCTCCTGAGGAAAAGCTTTTAACCTTGCTTTAGGGAGACGAAAAGTGGGGAAAATAGTGATTAATCTAAGAGTTATGAAGTCCGTCAGTTTTACGTTCAGTTGGGGACTTATAGTACGAAATGATCACAAGGGCTTAATCAGCTTAAGTATCAGTAAGACGTGAAACATTATATAATTTCGGCTAAATCCCTTACATTACACAGGGGGAAATTCATTCAACGCATTCGGTTCATCAAAATACCACTTCAGTTTTAGCCAATGTCATTTAACTAGAACTATGTGGACATCTTGGATAAGAACAATTCAGAAGACATTCATCTTGCTAAGATTTTGAGCGCTCGTGTCTTCAGTTGTTCGGTTTTTATCTTTTAAAACCCAACGACTGTTTGTATGGTGATACAGATAAACAGTCAATGAAAAAAATTGCTAAGCATTGCACACTGCATCATTTGTATAGACACTTATACAAGTTTTGTAGTATCTGAGCTGGTGATGAAGTTCGTTTAGAACTCAAAGACCTTCGATAGAAATGTTCAACGAAGGATTTGGATGGCAACACACTTTACCATTACTGCGAACCATAACTTCTCTTTTAGCCCAATCCAAATTCATCACTTTCAAATGTAATTGAGAGTAAATTAACAATTGGAATAATATATTGGAACAATCCCCACAGAATACTGTTTACGCTGTATCCGAATTATAGGAAATAAATGCATTATCAGTTTCAACAAATGGAAAAATTAATTCTATACCACATTCCACAAAACTTACGTCATTTGCAACTTTAGCTTCAATTTTAAAGCTACACAGTGATGTTTTCATATTGCTAGCTCCCTATCATGAACCTTGCCCTTTTACCTTAAATTTTAAATTTTCATTACACAGATTCATTGCAGGTGGATGCCGTTAGAGGTTGGTTCTGAATAATTAGTAATCAACAGCGCCTAAGCTTACCTATTCCTAAGCTTAACTGCTCTGGAACCACTTAAGTGTTATTTTTATACCCAAAACATTCCTAGTTTCAAATCGTAAGAAGACAGGGAATCACGCCACGAGAACAATCAACATCATGATATATGTTCTTAATAAAATTGTTACAACTTCCAAGATTAGAAAACTAACATAAGCTTTATGGAACTTCGTGCAAAACAATTTTTGGGACACAGGTGCATGGAAATGGTTTTCAATGCAAATTCAATCATAAAACAATTCTCTGCTTCACGACACATGCCTAAAATTTATTAATGTCAAACCCCGTTACGATGTTTAGGACGTAGTCCTCCACTTTTTTGTTTGAAGATTGGAGACTGGATGTTGCCACATGAAACTTCATTAGTCTATAGTTCCTCGATTTTATCATGCAATAAATCGGTCGATATCATTTCAATTTAGTTACATTTTTCACTATAAATAAATTTTGATGTTGCTGAGGTTGTTGCTGTATTTAACGACAAAATTTTCCCAACGTGAATGAATTGTCCACGTGGATGCGTTTACATTACATAAATTTCCGAATATCCGTGTACAATACACAAATTTTAGGAAAGGCGTTTACAATAATACATTTCAGGAACTACGATTACATATCAGGAAATACATTTACATTACGTACATTTCAGGAAATCATTTAACTTTTGACTTTGGTGCTCCATCCACTATTCATTACCAACAAATACAACTGACTTTATTTAGGTACTGAAACAAGTTTAAATTTTTGTTGTGCGTGAGTTAGATTCTGTCGCTTATTAATTTTGTTTTACCTTAACTTCGTGTAAGGAGATCATTGACTAAGGAAAATTGAATCATTTCGCTCTCTACAATTCATGTCATGCAAAATTTTTGAGGGTGAAGTATAGGAATGCATTGAAAACATGTTATTTTAGGGTTTACTCCACAAATTATCAACATTTTCATGGATTTAGTTTTAAGATTTGACCTGTTCCCATAGATGTTGATCAGAACTCTTGGGCTGAAGCTAGCAAATCCACGTCGAACTTTTTCATTGTTTATTTCTTTCTCAATTTCGCTCACAAGTTTTTTCCAATTCTCAACCGTCGATTGCGTACCTGGTGCCGAATTTTTAACGGAGTTGGAGTCAATTTCGTTATTATCAATTCACTCCTGTATGAGAACTACATTTAGGTCGATATTGACTTCTAATTTCGAACTCACGAAATTGAACAACATTTTCGCATATATCTTAAGAAGAAAGAAACCAAAACATATATTAGGTGATATATATATATATATATATATATATATATATATATATATATATATATATATATATATATATATATATATATATATATATATATATATATACACATATATATATATCAATGTATTCAGTAGAAGTATTTTAGGATACTTTTCGTGCTCTAGATTCATCTAACGTCTGTTAGAAACTACACTTACACCCTGAACAAAACCCCACGCATGCCATTTACAAGTTTTCCTCCTTCGATTTGAATGATTTATTAATGTCTAAAAATATTCAGATTTATATTTTTCATGCCGTGATACCACTGTTTAGAGGGGAAATTCTTGCTAATGTACATGCTATACAAATTGCATTTATAACAAAACCATAAACGATTGCGATCATCTGGCAGACATACGGTAATCCACAGGACTGTGTGTTTCTGATGCGTTTATAATTTACTTCTAGGCTAAGTTGGAAATGTTTTACACGTTTTAATACGTCAGTAATGGAGCTTATGCTGGTTAGTATGAATGCTTATATCAGTTTATCACGCCCGTGTTAAACTAGCAGTATAAATTAAAATTCTCAACTGCTCTGGAAATCTGGTTATCTATTTATGTTAGAAAAGTATATATCATGCAGTTTGCTTATATTTATTCGTATATGAAGTAGTCACACCCTGAAAAAACAATTGACTGTTTGATAAAAATTTAATTCCATTTGAGCAGCGTTTGCTATGTCCATTGTGGTTACGCCTCGAATATTTCTCTTTATATTTTTGTAAAATAATTTTGTGATGACTAACTCTATTATTTAGAAGGCTGTCTATGCTCTGTCATACGTTAAGACGTCCATTAACATCTATATTGCTATCAGTTTCCTAGCCACTCCTGAAATAGTCATTTTTTATATCTAAATTCAGGCTACTTTACTTGTCAATAAATTACGAGAGCATTTTGGCAGCCGAAATCCTGTGAACAGGAATAACGTCGCTATTTGTAAATTTTGAGGTATTCGTTGTTCAGAGACATTGATATTACTATCCTTCGCTATGAGTTCCTGGAATCGTGCCTGGTACATTCGACAACTCTACCAATAACTCATTCATATTTACTTATTACAGCTGAATCCAAGTTTATTGTGGGGGTGTGGAAAATGCATGTACATTGTGGATAAAAATTCATTAAATTCTAATAACGCAGAACCTGGTTGCGTATGTTTCCATAAAATAAAACAAAGTTAGAAATACGGTTAAAATCCTTGGGTTTTTGTTATCCTGACATTGCATTTTTACGAAAACAGTTTGAACGACCTTTGAGCTAAAGTTCAGTTTGTAAAAACTGACTATCTTTTAACTAAAACTGGAGCTACTACCGCAAGAATCCGACACTGAAAGATAACTTAATGGATTTTGGGGAATGTTGAGGAACGGAATCTAGTCTGAAGAAATCTAATAAAGCTAGATGGACTAGTTTTCGAAGCCCCAAATAAACACTACATGGAAGAAGAAAACTGAAACCAGGACGCTGTAAGGTTAGTGTTCAAAAGTGCTGCAGATAACACACGGTTAAGCTGTTGTCATCACGACATTTTAAGCTGAAGGTTATTGAACTTTTCTGTATGTGAGCTACATAACAAATTATAGAAGTGGTCTAAGCATCTTGTGCCATTGGAAATCCATTTAACATAAGTGAGCAGTCCTATCATTGACGATGATACATCGTGGCTCAGTCTTTCAAAAGTATAACCTAGTTTTAATTAAAATTAAATTAATAAAAACATCTACATGATTTTTCTTGGACAAAAATGATGCATGCTATAGGGTTATATTCACTCACAGTTGTTCATGTTGCTCTAAAATAGTTTATCAATAAAATAATATGGAGGAATATTGGACAATAAGTTGACTTTCACGAGACTGAATTTACGTTTTTCAATGAATTTAGGTCTTCCATTTGTCAATCATGTGGAAAGAAGTTGCCATATTGAGTGGGAAAAGGCTATCAAAGAAAAAAAACGTGTTGTATAGTAATCTAGCGTATTTGGTATCCACCATACATTGCTTAAAGAAAAGTAAAAAGAGACTTAGCATAAGAGAAACGCTTTATTTCAGTTCCTTAATAATGGTTTGTATAAAATTAATTTCCCTTACCTAATTCAGCATTTTGCAAGTAATGATCAATAGTTCTTGGTTATTTCTCAATTCTTGACTGACAATACAATTTAGCAACCTGTTCAATGATGAGAAATAGGACTTTCATTTTCTTGCAATTTCACAGTTCTACTGTAGAGTCATCTACTGTTAGTCTACAGTAAAATACTTTTAATTCTACTGCAGTGTTATTTGAATATTCAGCTTGCTGGGAATCAAACAATGTACTTTGGAGAATTCTTTAACCAAAATCTTTCCTGCTGACATTTTAGCTTACAATATGGGAAATATAATACAATACAACACAATGTATACGCTACTCGAAAGAAACCCGATCATCATTTGAAGCTTTTATAAGTTATAAGTAATTTTCGGGCCATCGATATTAAATATTAAACATATATGACTATATATATATATATACATGTATATATATATATATATATATATATATATATATATATATATATATATATATATATATATATATATATATATATATATATATATATATATATATATATATATATTTATATATATCGTCATACGTAAATACAATTCGGCATAGTGATTCAGATTCCTAGAAATTTATATTTCATTCATGCCAAAATTACGTTTTCTGAACTATTCTGATTATAGTGTTCGAATGAACTATTTCAAGACTTGGATATCGATGTGAGAGTGAAATGTTCAAAAGCAGACTCTGATTTTTTTTGCTGTTATCACAGTTCTAAAAAGAGAGTTCATCAAGCCCTGAACACTGAAGTGCCCATTCGTTTTTGCATCGATGTTAATAATATAAAAAATATGATACTAAGAATGGTAATATAATATGTATTTGTATAAGAAGTAATTCTGAGAAACATTGGCTTTGACAGTGTTCATTTGTATAGCAATAATTTGTTGTCTTTACTTTGATTTGTTGGAATCAGTATTAAAGTATTCAAACTTGTATCACTTCAAAGCATTATAACTAGGAAACTTCATGATGTTTTGAAATGGTAAATTTTGAAAGAAGTTATTCAGTACATGGCAATAAATCATTCATAGAGTATAATTGACCTTAAAATATTCCGATATTTAGGATTGTAAATTATGTTGCTCATTAAGATAAAATGGTCAATCTCTATCAACTGAACAGATTTATATTAGAAAGTTTATCTTCGTGGTATTTTAGTGCTTTAAAATGCAGCATATTGACTGAGTGAATGACGAGTACGGAATTCTATCTCACTCTGAATGAACAATTTACCAATGTAATATTATTAATACCTCTGTAATAGGTTTCTACATTGGCATGCAATAACAAGGCGTCAAGAGCAAAATGAAGAAAGAGGCCCCACATTTTCTAAGTTCGACACTTTGAAAAGAAGGAAGAGGAACTAGTGTAAAGTTTCTTAACTTTTAAAAATTCAACTTACAGATAACGATAAAAAAAGGGTACACCGAGTAGCTGCTCAGTAGGTACTTGTGCTTTAGCGTTTTGTTACTACATTAAAATAACTTTCGACGTCATTGAAATAGGAATACTTTATATATTCTTTGTACGTAGCAAATATTTTACAGAGCATGGAAACAAGGTCTGAGAAATAAGAAAAGAGAAATAAGAAAAGTGTTACGCTCAAAAAAAAATTATACAACCTTAGCTTCAGGCATACCAGCAATTTCATCATCAATGTTTACAAAATTAATAATCTTAGAACATAAGACCATTAAATATACACTGTGAAGTATTTTTCATATAACTTTTACGATTAATGCAATACTCACTACATAAGTAAAAATGAGCACTAGTGTGCATAACTCCATACATTTTTTTTGACTGTGATGTCTGCGAGATATAGTAAAATTATATATCATACAGACGGAACTTCAATCATCATCATTGTTACGAGTGAATGGTATCTCAGCTTTAAAAACTCTATCTTCTTCAGAACTTCAAATCTATTACGCTCAAAAATTCTTTTTGAACACTATCTGAACTCTTCTATTACGTACAATATTCATACAGTACGTATGCACAATCATCCCTTACATCATCACAGCACTGTATTTTCCAAACAATAAATTTACACGTACTAAGTGATTAAACCCTGCCCCAAACTATGATTTGGTTCCTGCCAATCCAATCTGCCGTGCTGTGAAGGTAGATATATTTTAGATCATGAACACAGGCATACACTGCCATACGGCACCATCCATATTTGGCCACACAACTCATTGTCCGTTTATTTGGACAGAGCCCTCAATTTTTTCAGGCTTGTCCAAGAGATTCTTGGTAAATTTCAAAAGATTTCATGAATGAAAAGATTTTAACGAATGAGAGTTTTGGTAAGTATAGAAATGAAACCCTAGGTTTTGAAGTATTTTCGGAACATTATACTGATGCATACTTTAAATCGGCAACTTTCATATCTTTTTCAAATTGAAATTAAATAGGTTAAAATTTTTCATGATTTAGCAGTAATCACTTATTTAAGTTTACGAAAAAAATTAACATCTGGTACAAGGTAAGCTCGTATATGCGTGAAAATACCTGGGCGAAATTTTGAAAGAGTATTTTTTGTCAGTTCAAATTGTTTGTATTGGCTAAGAAACTTGTTTTAAGTCAAGTAATTTGATATATTTCTAGGATTTTCCTTCAGATTAAGTGTGAAAATCACACAATGGAATGGTAGACATACAGTAGAGAATTGATCATATGAGGAGTCAAGGCATGTGTCATATGAGGAGTCAAGGCATGGTGTCAAATGAGGAGCCAAGGCATGGTGTCACATGAGGAGTCAAGGCATGTGTCACATGAGGAGTCAAGGCATGTGTCATATGAGGAGTCAAGGCATGTGTCACATGAGGAGTCAAGGCATGTGTCATATGAGGAGTCAAGGCATGTGTCATATGAAGAGTCAAGGCATGGTGTCATATGAGGAGTCAAGGCATGTGTCATATGAGGAGTCAAGGCATGGTGTCATATGAGAAGTCAAGGCATGGTGTCATATGAGGAGTCAAGGCATGAGTCACATGAGAAGTCAAGGCATGGTGTCATATGAGAAGTCAAGGCATGGTGTCATATGAGAAGTCAAGGCATGGTGTCATATGAGGAGTCAAGGCATGTCTATCAAAGGCACATGAGATCAAATCTAAGTTCAGTCAGAACTTGACCTTGATTTAATCAGTCGCAATTATATTACAAATAATCATTGCGTTTTACAGAAGCAATATAGAGCCAAGTCAATAGCTCAAAGTTTTATTAGTGTAATAATTTTTTGGTACGTTGTTGTCTTGTTTGTTTTCCTACTTTTATGTTCAGTTAATTATTTGGTGTGTGATGTTAAATTTTAATCTGCCCTAAAACAAAACATGTATTTAAATATACAACATTATCTAGTGTGTAAAATTTTTAATGAGTAAAAACAATTTGTTTTATATTATATTACATCGTCGGTATTCAGTCTCAGCAAGAACACAACATGAATGAAGTATTTTTCATTTTCATTCCTTTCATTTGACTGAAAGCATACGATTTTATGGCTTATAAATCTGTAGCCTGAGGACTGATTTTATCTGCATTTTTCTATTCATACGCGAGAACAAACAACTGATGAGCTATAAATTATTTCTCTACCGCATTCGGACTTGGAAAACTATCTAATTTTGGTTTAGAAATTTATGCCCAGAAGGAAGCTCGAACAAATCAGCTTCTTCGTGTCCTTCTGTGCAGACAAACACGCCACTCTCTAATAAAGCGAACACGATTTAGACGAGTCAAATCAGTACGGCAGGTGGCCCATATTAATGAGGTTAGCTGGGCCTTGTGATCAGCCAAGTACCGCAGTCCTGTGTACTGTACCAAACAAACACAGTGGCTCTATGGCTTGTAGCCATTCATGCCTTATATGAACTTCAAAAATGGCAACCTATTAAAGCAGAAAAATGGGCTTGCAAAATTGGGATTTGCATCCGCAAAATTCGGCGTGGAATCTTGGATAGATTGCGCGTCATGTAGGCTGGAGACTCATATGCGTTGGAGGTAGGTATAATTTAAGATTAAATAGCTTCATAGGCTGCGTACGTTTAAAATCCATTGAAATGCTTTTCATTAGCATATGAACCAAAATCAAATAAGAATTTAAATGTGAAGAAAATGTAATGAAAATTTAACATTTTTGATTGAAAAAGTTTCGGAATCCAGCTCCAACATCAGTTTCTAAACAAATTATCTGCCAAATAACAAGTAAACATTACTAACAATGATGAAGTGGATGTTAGTTGATATTTGAGAGACACACTGACCACAATTTATCTATCCATAATCTGAAATTGGTATGCACTGCATATTAGATTCAACGCAGGCTTCTCTTTGAAATATGCAACGATACGAGAATTTTAAGATCGTTATCACCAGTGGTAGAATCAATAATTTTAAAATTACTCTCAGATACCGAATACTGATCCATGAATAAACACTAATATCAAATCCAGATAAGTTGTGCGATGCATCTGAACTTAGGCAATAAATCTACGAGTCTTTACCTGTATCAACAATACTGGAATAAACTGTTTTTCTTTTCCTTTTTTCTTTTTCTTACTAGATAAAATTACCATTATCATGTTATGTGAGGTAAGTATGTCAGAAAATTACTCTTTCTCTCTCTCTCTCTCTCTCTCTCTCTCTCTCTCGGCTGAAGCTATTGTGGTACTTGTATAAAAATTTGATTTTGGTTAGCAATGATGTGCGCTGCTAGCTGGATTCCTGTTGCCATTCAAATGACAAAACTGCTGTAAAATGTTGAGATTACGATGAAACCAATCTTCAAATTCGAGAGGAAGAATCGACATTTGCATTTTTGAAACTCGATACTAGTTTAACGCCATTGTTTGCGAATTCGGATTTGACATCACAGTAAGAAAGTGAAAAACTCAAGAATAAAAATAGGAATAGAGTAGGTCTGTAGAACATGTGTCAGAATGACCAATCAACAATAAACAAATTTTGTGGTCAATGAACAAGGGGGTTTTTGTATGCATTGCATTGTGATGAAATGACATTCAAGCAATCCAAGCAAACTGAAAGGAAACCGCCGGGACCATCATTCACAAAAACCATGATAATTAATTATTAAATATTCAAATAAAATTTTTAATCAATATCAGTATTTATTATTAGTACCCTAATATAATCCAATAATAAAAAATCATTGCAGACATAAAATTCATGAAAATTCATAACTTAGAGGACTCACCAAATGTCAAATATCAATTTTCTTATATAGTTAGATAATGTAAGTATGTCTCTGAGAGTCTGAGAAAATGTGTTCAGCATTGAGAATACTGTCCTTTATTGTCTTTTCTGGCTGTCAATCAATGAAAATTCTCTTAAAAAGAAAAGACACGAGTACACTGATGGACATATTTGAGAAAATATTTTTCTTCAATAACGCAGGTATTGAAACGGGGCTTTAAAATTACTACTTTATATATCTTACACAATTTACTCTAACGAATTTATATTCATGTTTTCCCCCACACATGGTCCGTAATTAGGATACGACTTTATTATTCAGAGATGGAAGGTACAAGCGATCGAGTAACAGATTTAAAAAAAATTGTTCGTACGATTTATAATGATTTCTATTCTCATACATGATCCAGTAGACCTTTGATATCAAATGGATATGGCATTGGGATCATAAATTACGGACGAACTAGAATTTTGCATTATCCAAAGCTTGTTCACTTTAAAAATTGATCAATAGTAACATGCTATTTATAATGAATATCCTACACACATTCTCTGAATTGATCCACATTACAAATTAACATAAAATAACCAGAATTCATCTTGATATAAATTATTCATCGTAGTCTAATACGGAAATAAATCTCCACACCACTATTTTGCACACAAAATATCTTCTTAATTGAGCATAATTACATTCAATTAATTTCCTTAGCTGTCAGGAAAAATGTGTAAAATAGATAAACGTTCCTTGGAATATTGTATTAAGATCAACGCCAAGCTAATCCAAAATAAGGAAACATTCTGATTCCTGCATCAAGTATTATCTTGGACTTGTGACACCAAATATGCGACGCGAGGACAATGTACACTAGAATTTTCACGTAGTCGGGGACGTTAGCAGCAATCAATCAGCACAAAAAGATGTGCATACCTGACGCTCTGTTCCTCATTGAATTTGTATTTTATCGCTCATGAAGAACCTTCGGGGGTACAGCTTTTTTATCAGGATGAGTAGCGCAGATGTACAGCAATGTACGTCCACGCCTTCCAGGACTGTGCGATGAGCATTCATCCCTCTTTGGTCACCCGGAGACGCCTCTAGTCGAGTCTACAAGGCCACTTTAAATGTCAAATAATCACCTTCATTTTCTGGCATTTAGAAGAGGCTCATGAATGTCCATCAAAAACCTGTTGCGCAAAATTTGTTAAATTTGAAGGTCCCATACCTATATAAGAACAACAGGAATTTTAATATTCTATACACGGTGATCGTCTTTTCTCTGTTTTTCAATAAGTATAAGAATGCATGTGTATCGCAAGGTGCTTAAGACTAAATGAGCTTCCATTTCAAGGGCGCATGAAACACGACTCACACGCTAGACCAAATGCATTTTCTTCTAGAATTTCAGAGACGCCCTTTTAAAAAATTTGAAGATTAAAAATTGCTACCTTGGTAACAGTAAAGTGGATTTTCCATTAGGGATTTTCCCTTCCTTTCACCGCGCCCACCACAGTTACTATTCATGAAATAAATTATATACAGCTGCATGAAAATTGTCAGCATAGTTTCAAAATTTATTTCATGCACGAGAGATATGTAAGCTAGACTGGAAATAAGCATGCCATGCAACTTGTCAAGCAATTTTGAAACGATTAACGGTATAAGTTCAGCAGTACAGAACATGCAAGTAAAGAAATTTGTTTTCTGTTTTACGGCCAGCAATACAATCAACATTTTAGGTTTCAAATGTTTTCGAAATTGCATTGCTCAACTCAGTGTACATAACCCTCTACTCCCTCTAGTTGGAAACAGTTGTTGCACAGTGGAGAAAACACTCCAACATCAATGTTCAGGAATATGTTCGAAAAATTTATTCCTTATCTTTATTTCTCACACTTTTTTTAACTGCAATGTATAACGTTGAAAGTATAATGTATGAGCTAAGTTTTTCGACTTTTTTCCATCTGCGCTAGCTATTTGCGACCAACGTCATAAGTTGTATTCACCAACTGCTTCCGAACAGAGGGAGGAATTTTAATCTCAAGCTTATACGAAATTTCCTCAGGCATGCACCTGTGCATGATTTATCGGGGTAATTAGCTGGTAAACCTATAATGATCAATTTATGGTTTAAACGTGGATAATATTGCTTTCAAACATTCCTATCCTGATACTGGCGTACTAAAGCATCGAAGATTCATTTATTATTACAGCGTTAACAAAGAGGATTTATGACACTGAGAGTGAACTAAGAAATGTAATGTATTGAGGACTTGCACGCTTGAATCTTATCTATACGTAGCAGCGCATGTTGCCCAATTAAGCAAGTTGAGAGTGAGGACACGTTCATCAAAATTACCGTTCAGAATAAATACTCCACTATTTGGCCTTCCAAATTCGTTTGCTTGCAGCCAGTTCAAATGAAAGAAAATTTACAACTTTTACTAGGAATATATGTCCAGACTATGAGTTAATTTTGTGTGCAATTTTTTAATATATTTTCCTTCAATATTTGCAGCCTCATTTCGTACGTTGTATTATTAATATTTGAGAAAATATGCTTGTATTTTGAATAGTAAAATCTCATGAATACACTCACAATACTGTCATCATGCTGTCTCATTCATTAAAATGACATACGGAACAGTCTAATGGCCAAATTGAAATAGATTAGCCTCTGTCTTGCATGGAAAATTTTTGGATAGGGCGTCATGGGAGAAAATGGAGTCACTACTCGTGGGAATAAAATCTTTTTAGTAAGATTTTTACTTCAACGTTTGTGAGGCCTTTACTGAGTCAGTCAAGAAAGAACTGAATGACTTTAATCTGTTAATATATCCAGCAAACTTTTCGTGTTTTCAGAATGCACGGAATTCACTTCAACAGTCCAGCAAGAGAGCATTAGAATGCATTCTCAACTCATAATGATGATTGATGACTGCAATGAAACTCGATTACTTTATGTCGGTCACAAATCAACATTCGTTGAAGTTTTTGAAGCTTGAATTACCCCTACACAGGAATGCAGAACGCCTCTAATTATTCTGAATTAGCATTGACTCGAAGTCGACATTTATGCTTTAAAGAATGTTCACAATACATATTAAAGACCTGAAACTACTACCCTGTTGCTCAGATAATCCAATGGTTAAATATGCACCGAACATCTATGCTAATTCAAGAAGAAATTAAAAACTGGGATCAAGTCCAAAATATTAGTACATTTTCATACAGATGTTGCATGCAAATGTTTTCTAATGTTATTGCGTCCAGAATTTGTTGATCACCCCTGAGGTCAGAGGATGCAAAATTCAACCACCTACTCAGAACTGAAATAAACTCTTAAATATTCTGCTTACAATTCAGAACGTATGCTGTTACTGCAATTAGAATATAGAGCTGTTTCAAAGCATCAGAGTGCATGAAACATGTCAAAGTATGTAGACTTTGTTTTCCCTCTACGTATTTATCCAAATCACCGTAAAATTTCGAAAGAATATCCGAAACGGAATTGCGTGATGTCCATGTACCTTTTCTTTACAAGTCAATTAACTTTTTTCATGCCATGTAGACAATGAACTTGGTGATCTTCTCAACTCTCAGCTAAAAATATTTGCTGATACGTTTGTGGTGAAGCAGAAAAGCACATCACGGATGACATTTTGCATACGCCTTGAAATTTTTGCCTGGTGATTAAACTGGGTGTTATGGGCTCTAATATCACGGAGGTGTATACGAGTTGCAAATAAGAGAAGATATTTTATACTGGGTGTTATGGGCTCTAATATCACGGAGGTGTATACGAGTTGCAAATAAGAGAAGATATTTTATACTGGGTGTTATGGGCTCTAATATCACGGAGGTGTATACGAGTTGCAAATAAGAGAAGATATTTTATACTGGGTGTTATAGGCTCTAATATCACGGAGGTGTATACGAGTTGCAAATAAGAGAAGATATTTTATACTGGGTGTTATGGGGTCTAATATCACGGAGTTGTATACGAGTTGCAAATAAGAGAAGATATTTTATACCGGGTGTTATGGGCTTTAATATCACGATGGTTTATCAGAATTTCAATTAAGAAGAGATATTTTGTACTAGGTGTTATGAGCATTAGTATCACAAAGGTGTATACGAGTTTCAAATAAAAGGGAATATTTATACTAGGTGTTATGGGCTCTGATATTACGGATGTGTATACGAGTTCCAAATAAAAAATACAATTTTATGTTCCAATAAAATTTGACTACAGTTCACCAACTTAATCAAAGGTCCAAGTGGTATTAAAATGTTTGAATATGAATTCTCCGAATGCAAAGAAAATTAACCTAGAGATGAATTGAACATGCTTACGAACAGAAGTCAAAAATGTAATTCGAAAACTCTTATTCATGAAAATTATCATGTACTTCAACACTATTCAAAATTTATCGGGACATAAGACAAATTTTGTAAAAAATATTTAGTTATTAGAGTTATTAGGAGGGGCAGCTAAATTTGTATTTTATTTAAATATTTTTCCATAGATTTTTTAATGAATAAAATTGTATTTTTGTGTTTTAGATGTGTTGCGGTACGTTTTCTTGTATCCAAATCTCAAATCTCCTTTGAAATATTCCAAGTGATTTGTTAAAGAGATTAAGTATTATAGGTGCAATTGGTAAAATATGTACCAATCATTTTTTAGCACAAAATGAAATTCAAGAAAACTGATTCAGTTTTGGAGGCATCTATACAAAGATTTACTATAAAACCTCCGAGTCTTGGAAACTGTAAACGTTAGACCAGCCAAGCATAACGCAGACTATAGTGAAAGAAAGCGCAGACAATAAATTCGACAGACCCTTGACATAAATTAACCTACAAAACTGCCGAAGAGTATTTCGGGCACCAGACATTTGCTTAACAAGAAATGAACTTCAAACAGGATGAGTTTTTGCCATCTTCTTCAGATCCTTCTTCTTTTACGTTGCCATACTAACATGATTCAACACACACCATGAAAACTTGATATGTGTGTCAGTATGATTTTTTCCTTCATTTTCTAAATCGCAGCAATCCCCTTCCTTCCCAGCATGAGCCGAAACTGAAAAATCTAGATTCGCATTCGAGCTAGAAAAGTGGACTACGATACTAAAAGGAGTGAAGTTCTGTGTAAAAAGTAATAAGAAATAAAAAATTTTGCATTGAAGCAGAATAGTCGTCTGTGTATTCAAACAGTAGAAAAATCATAGTAAGTTAAGATATTTAACAATTCCTGTTCAAAAAATATTTCTTCAATTTTTCCACTTCCGGTTGTTCCAAGTTTGAAAATCAAGAATTGGTGTATATTAAAGACAAATACATGATTATATTTCTCCAATATACTTGCAATTACAGTTGTGAGTATTACACATGAGGTATATTTATGCATTTCAAACGCTAGAAAAAATTTTGAATTGGTTTGAATTGGTTATAATTGGTAATTATCGAAGTAATTATCCGACCCAAGAATGGGCCAGAATGTTCGTTCCTATAGTCTAATTCTATTCTACTTGAGAGCAAATATAGTGAATTCACAATAACAATAGAAAATTCACATTCACATAGGAGTAAGCTGGAAGTGAGTTTTCAATTAACTTTCGTCGAATTGGAAGGCAAAGTGCATGCTCTTGCACCTCTAGAAAAATTCAACTAATGTCTGAGGCATTGTCTGCATGGAATACACATTAATCAGGATAATGGCGCGATTATTTTCACCGCATGCTACCCAGGATGCCACTTCTGTGATTTTATCTGGAAAGTTTTATCACGCTTCACGTGTGACGAAAAAACCAACCTCTCTATTGGAGGCAATGAAATTGGAGACGTTCCGGAGAGTTTGAATTTCAAGGAACTGGAATAAAAGGTTCCTGGTGTCATGTATTCAAGAGAGAGCTTAAGAAGTGGACCGTGACAGCGCGGCAATGTTCCAAAGATATTCCATGTTAGCTTCTCTTGATCGCTTCTTGGTGTCGCCAATACCAGGACCCGCTCTAAATTGTTTCAAGATCAATTTCACCCGAAACCAACTGATGATTTTTTTGCAGAACCGTGCTCTCTCTTTTACAGTGTTAGGAACGACTTTATGTTTGCTCCTCCGCATGATGATTTTTCATTAAATTTAACCTCTTTTATTGCATTTTAATTCTAAAATAAAATACGAATGTAAAATTTTCCCTAAGAGCATGTTAGACTTCTTAAGCTCAGTCTTGCTATATTCTTTCACAGAAAGTCTTGCAGATGTCAAAAATCGAAGCATGTAAAAATTCACATAATTAACTCATTAAAAATCTTTTGAGAGAATGTATGCACTAGAAACATTGAAAATTGATGATACTTTGCCGAAATAATTTCATGAACGCATATTATACATCGTTTCTTTGGAAAGACGAAAGATTTTCGGCTTTCAAGTCGATCAATCTATGAAGACGTGTTTTTTGTCATAAACCGACGTTCACTGTAAGTGGGCATAATTTACACTCATAATGCTGAAAAAATGTTCCATTTCAACGAACACTTTACAATCTTTCTACTGAGCTCGGGTCAATGCTTTACTTCGCTGCAGTTAACCTTCAAACGTTTAGCAGGGAACTCTATTTTGAAGCCGGGCAAAAAAGTCATTAAATCCAGGACGAGAGCAGCTCCTCCATCTCGTGAGGAGTTCAATCTCATTCGTGGGCCCAAGCCACATTTCTAGGAGCCTTCCTAATCAGAGGGGTGCATGTGAAGTCATCTAAGGTCATCTGGCACATTCTAAGACGAGCCTCTCTCCGCTGGACCAACATCGACAGACGTATGCTGTAACGTTTTTCTGTTTCATCTCGATTTTTTCCCCGATGTGAAACCCACACTTCAACGTGTCTTATTTTGAAGCTGTGACTCTCATGAGACGGATGCTGTGACTCATGACACGTATGTTGTGACTCTCATGACACGTATGCTGTGACTCTCATGACACGTATGCTGTGACTCTCATGAGACGTATGCTGTGACTCATGACATGTATGCTGTGACTCTCATGACACGTATGCTGTGACTCTCATGAGACGTATGCTGTGACTCTCATGACACGTGTGCTGTGACTCTCATGAGACGGATGCTGTGACTCATGACACGTATGCTGTGACTCTCATGACACGTATGCTGTGACTCTCATGACACGTATGCTGTGACTCTCATGTGACGTATGCTGTGACTCATGACACGTATGCTGTGACTAATGAGACGTATGCTGTGACTCCTACAAGTTTCGATCTATTTTTTTAGTTTAGGCGAGATACAGGTTATATTTAATTTCAAATTTAAGTTTGTCTGGTACTCTAAATACGAGCAGTCAAATCCTAAATGTAATTTGCGTAATTGTGTTCATACAGTAAGCTATTGATGATATTTGCTATTTGTACGAAGACTATGAGCGAGTAGAAAGTATTTATTCTTTAAACCTTCATTGTTTTTAATGTCATCAATTACACTTTTTTTTCTTGAGAACCCTCCATGCTCCCACATTAGTACATTGAAAACACACTCCATTTAAAATCTGATGTTATTTTTTGGGCATGAACTTCTTCCGAGGGCATAAAATTTAGCTAGCAAAAATGCATCATCCCATGCAACGATTTAATATTACAATAACGAATGCTGGTCAAAAATGAGATATAATTCTTACTTCAAATATGCCTTGCATTGATCCGCTACTGCTGCCATTCAGGTAACGTGGACGCAGATGCATTGAGTAGCTGCTAAGATGTGACTTAACGCACAGTAAAAGCTAAAAATCATTGGTCGTAAAGTATAGCCTAATGATCCTATTCACATGTTCTGGGTCATGTGCAAACCTGAGGAGCCACTTTTCAAATCGTGTAATTGAAGACCCATCACATTTGTTACAAATTGATTCTTGAATATTCTTTTGCTTGCACTGTTATTGAAATATTCATATTAATACCTGTAAAGTGTGGATCAATTTCTACATGGTCGCTAGCATTTTTTTTCTGGTACCATCACGGGTTTGATTTTATCGCTTTGTTTCATTTAAAATTAATCACGGGCCTTTACCTGCTTTTTTCTCTAAGAAAATTTTTCCTATTAATTTCTTGCCTCCTGCAGTAAATTTTTTCAATGTCATCCATTGCGCTAAAATGACCTTTTCACGCAGCACATACTGTATACTCTATCCTGCGGCACTGAACTTTCAGTATCTATTAGCTATGATGTCTTCGAGAGTCAGGACCTTAAGTCAGCATCGTACATGGCATTTCAAATTTGGCGTTGTGTCGAGATGACTGTGCGTAATAAATTTCGATCGAAATTTTAATAAGCAAAAAGCAACATGTTCAACTTTTCCAACACCCCATTGCTGCCACTCCCTCTGCGTTGGCGATGCATGACAACGATGTGCCAACACCGTCGAGAACAAGCAGCACCAGGCGTGTCCTTACGAACCGAAATATCTCATAGAATGCGCGTAAAAACACAAAACTGCGTCAAGTTATCATATTTGACAATTCTGATTGGTAGGGGCCCCGATAATATACGCAGTGAACGGCCGTTAGCTTCTTGCTTCCACAATAAATACAATTAACGTCAAGAGAGGGAATGCGTGCGACCAGAGTTCGTATCTTAATGCTCAGCTTCAGGAGCTGGTGAGGGTCGTAACATGGAGATGGATGGCGTGGTCGTGACATCCCTGATGACGTGCTGCCTCTTAAAAGAGGGGACTCGTCAGCCTATCTCAGGGTATAGAAAAATGGGGAATTATTCGCTATTTTACGCACCTGAAACATGCTCATGGTGATGAAAAACGTGGGCCTCTCTCTTCGTTTATGAGCCTCAAACATGAAAATAGATCTTCATTATTGCATGAAATTCAATCATAATGACTCGAAAAATATTCAAGCAAAGTTCGTTCATGGACAGCTTGAAACTTAAAGACTGGTACAAAATGAACCATTGTAATTATTTTTAATTACATTTTCATATTAGAAAAAATAAATAAATTCAACACCAAAATATGAAGCTTACTATAAGCTGCACCACAAGAGTCACGATAATAATAGTATAAGAGAAGGACAGGGAATAACCTGCAGTATGTTATAAGAGTGCTAGCCAGTTCCCGTGGAAATTCCACAATTTAGATTTCGCTAGTATGAAATTACCATAGAGATAAATTGTATTGAAGGTTTACAACTAATTATTGTGTTTTAAATGAATACTTTTCATTAATACATACAGGACTTCCATTGTGCATCTTATCTAACGATAACGGGGCCCAGATAGTACCCGTTAAAATTCCTTGATTCTAAAGAAAATTAAAAACCTATAAGATATAAAATAAATACATTTTACAGCTTTACCCGTGGTACCATCAGAATCAGAATATTTTTCTTGAATATATACAGAACTTTCATTTTGTATCTTGCCTAACGATAACATGGCCGTGTAAGAGAAGAAAGTTAATAACAGAACAAATGGCGTGTTTTATAGTGATCCGATGCCTTTGGTATCCACGATACAATGCTTGTAATAAATGCATAACCGTTCTGATTTCAGTTCAATAATTTTTCTTCAGTAATAGATAAGAAGTAATGGGACGGATACACATAGATACAGAGAGGAGATATGGAGATGCATAGTCGATTATATATGTAGATATATTTTATAAAACTGATCATCATTATTTACTTTCTTAGTAAGAGAAGGAAATCGAAAGAAAATGAATTAGTTGCTTACACATCTAGGTATTCATATAAACGAATTAAAGTACCATTATCAGAAGGTAAGATAATTTTATATTCACTAGTACTAAAGCTCTCAAAATGAGTTACAACTAGAAAAACCTATCCTCACAAATCAGTTTACCCCTTCTGTTCCTGCCATTCATCTTTAGGGACGTGAAATTTCACGGATGGAAGTAAATCGTGAATCCTGAATTCGTCAGGCTGGTCTTAAAACTTACCAACCCACTGGCATTCTCCACAGTTCTTAGTCTCTAGATTACTCACTATATTTAAAATCATAACTACTGTACATATGTCAAAGAATATCCTTTCCCTTCCTCGTGCAATGCTACTCTTTAGCTATTTGTAAACCTCCGCTAGCCTCTGATATCAGTATCCTCCTAACCAACCCTTCTTGTTCATATCCTCCTAACCAACCCATCTTGTTCATATCCTCCTAACCAACCCTTCTTGTTCATATCCTCCTAACCAACCCATCTTGTTCATATCCTCCTAACCAACCCTTCTTGTTCATATCCTCCTAACCAACCCATCTTGTTCATATCCTCCTAACCAACCCATCTTGTTCATATCCTCCTAACCAACCCATCTTGTTCATGTCCTCCAACGCCCCCTAATCTCTAAACAAGTTATTAATTCTGATGACCTTGTTACAGCATTTAGAGCTTCCTAAGCAGTTGGTACACCTCCTTACTTCTCCTATAGTCAAGTGCAATTCCAAGCATAGACATTGAAGGCAATTATCTGCAAAAAATATAAAGTCAAACCATCTGTTCTCAAAATTTCTCTTTCAACTCCTTCACTATGTTTTCAAGATGTTGTTACGTAGAAAATACTATTACATATTTCAAGGCGTTGAGTTACTGTTAGATTGTAGAAATTAAGATCAACAGTATTTTTAGGAATAACAGTTGATAATAGTTCTTGCAATTACAATTTTACCGCTAGAGTTAATTCGAATATTTCAAATGCGATATTTTCAATGGAACTTTGAAAGTTTTCCTTTAGGAAGCTAAAGCTAATGACTTAACATTACACTGACTTAGAGTAACAACAATCTTTTTGCTACTCATCAAAATAATATTGAAGAACATAATGTTCATATTCAATGCAAAGATAAGATATTTTGCTCTATGCGAAAAATGGGGCACGAAAAAGTTACACACATATGTATAATTGGATTTCTCCTCCACATTCTGACTAGAAAATCATGTCTCGATCCAGTCAAGACCTAAGTAGATTACTTCAAACTCACGCACGAGCTTTTAGCAAAGTAGATAAACTTGTGTCAACAACTGATAATTCCTAACTTGGCTTGTAGTACAAAATAAACTTCTATGGGCTCGTTTTACCTTTTATGCTAATTTTGCTTTAAGTTGGAATTATAGTCCAGCATTTACGAGGGTTGAGTAACAATGGAGCAGTAGTAGGCACCTGCAATGCCCAATGCTCCGCATGCCGTCCTCCATTGCAGGTCTGTTTTGTGTAAACAACTACCGAATTTCAAAGATATTTAGTCCCTCAGATATGTAGCTCCACGACCTCAGCACCCTCGTATATTCTTTCGTCTTTAGAATGATGCAGATTATTGATTTTTATTTGTATGCATTTTTGGCTTCGGAAAATTGTCCTACTTCAGTTCACTTCAACATGTGTAGCAGCTTCATGTGTCGTCTTCAATTACTTTCCAATAATTTGCATACGAAATTTTTGCCAGCAATAAAATATGAATTATTTCATCAGCAAATCAATGACTTATCTTTGACGAAAATCTGCGCTAAAGAATAACAACTTTTGCAATAACTTCTTGGATTTGAATGAAAGTATTGAGTAATTTTCATAAAATAATTGATGATGAAGAAACAATTTGCACTTATTCGTGTTTTAAGCTAAGGTATTTTGGTAATTTTACTTCTTAAACTTTTTTAATAATCTATTTCTTTCTTTCTAAAGTTCTGCAGTTCATTAAAGCTCATAATGTTGTAATTTCATCAATAACATGCAGTTTTATTCTGAAAAGACAGCACTAATGCATCAGAAATTTTTTATGATAATTATATTAGGAAGTTCTACTCTGTTTCTGGATTCCGTTCACTTTATTAGTCCTAAAAAAATTCATGTCAACCGCTAACTGGTGGTTACTTGGCTGATCGGACCTTCACCCTACATTGCAAGTTGTTTAATAAAAGCATCGTGAAATGAGTTAACTCATGCATTCTCAGTATAAAGTGAAGAAAATATTCGTTGAGCATTTTCGCAGGATGTGTCCGCATTTGAAAACTCAACTTGACTGTGAGTTGAATCCTTATATGTGATCCTGTAATTTTTTCTTGAAGGCTGCTGTACTGAAGTTCAATCATTAAACGTGATGGAAGCATTTTCAGATGGCAAGTATTGAAGCACAGTCTGTTGCTTACATTCCATCTTTAAACTCCAGTAAAAAAATAAGTACTACGAAGAATTATTTTTATGTACTTTTTTCTTCGACGAAGAGGTATTCTGACCTGTAAACTATACTCTGTAGAAAACCTATAATAGATTTTGATAAAACTAAAGGAAAATTAACGTTACTTTGAACTACGTACATATGTGCACATGAGTCTTTATATGAAAGTTGCATTTAATTTAACTGCTATCCTAAAAGAGCTGTTTATAGTTTAAAGTTGTTTAAGATTTTTAAATGCGAATTGTAGTCACTCCAATTGTCTTGTTCTATCTTGGGTACTGACGTATTCTCTGCCTACAGCATTTAACGAATATCAGGCACTGTTCATACCTTTTGAATTTTGTCCAACAATTTTTGTCACGATTTTCTGGATATGTTTGTTTGAGCATTTCGTCACGAGGTTCGTACTATCAACGCTACTTGCTATCTCGTACTAAACTGACTCAAGTATATGTATTGAGTAAGATCAATTTCAGCGAAACTCTAGTAGATACTTTAGTGAACTTAGAATACCTACGTAATCCTATCGTTAGCAGGTCAGCTATAGAAAGTAATCCAACTTTCTGAGCAAATAGTTCAAATTTAGCTCAACTGACCACTGTTTTTGGTCTAACTTGATCCAAGCTGGGGCATTCCTCTGAATATACGGGGGCTGGTATACACGCATGAATGCTGCCGAGATGATCGTCGTATATCTTCATAGAGACTCCTTCACTTGATCTCGAGTCACGCACCGACCGAGAGGGTACGCACGACAGCGATGCTTGGTCCAGAATCACGACGCTATGCTCTTTTAAGGGCGATGGCCACCGCTGCAGCTGATTAGTGCTTCTCTTCCACGACCAGACTTGAGACAGCCTTTGCTCATCTAGGGGAGCCCGGCCATCTCTTCTGGAGCTCATAAGTCCTCTTTCAGGAGCAGGCACCAGAGATACTACATTTACTTCCGTAAATAAGAAGTTCTGCCTCTCTTTGTGCAAATGAATGGGATTGCCTTACGATATAGGAACTTGGAGCAAGACTTCTATCTATGGCAAAGAACAATGATTGTTACATTTGTAGTTTATTGGTCCTTTTCTTTAACATGAAAGCCCACGACACAACATCTATTCTAAAGAGAGACACAGTGGCTTCTACGACAATTGATTTCGTCTTCATCTTTACACGCGTTCCTGAGACATAACCTCTCTCCGGTAAAGGAGAACGACGGTCTCTTCCGTAGCTTCTTATTAGCGTTCCAACAAAAGAAGAAGTCTGAAGGACAAAAGAGGGACATCTGGAATAAGACGCTAAACTGTGTGGGGAATGGAGAAAATCAGGGTCGTACATGAATTACTTTGGCTGTGCAATGAGAAAATTGTTGGCATGAACGGTTGGCATCAGATTAAGTTGAGAGTAGCTTATGAGATTCAAATTGTAAATATTTACATTATAAAATTATCTACTTGAATGCCTTTTTCAATCATCATGAACTTGACAGAACTTTCATAATAGTTTAATTAATCTAGGTTCTTCTTATGTTGATAATTTCTTGAGAGAAGGTGAAAAACTCTTTGAAGTTTGATGATTGGAGAACATAGTGAAATATACATGACACGGTTTTCATAATAATTTTGAAAGTTGCATTTTATGATTTCAACAATTACCTGTTTTGGATACGCCGTCCGTTATGGTTTGCCTTGAAGAAATACGTCAATAGATCCCTCAGAGAGGAATTTAGACATTAAAGTTTTTTGGCAAATAAACTATAGCCTCTGTCGATAGCAATACGGGAAATATTCTAATTCATTTTTATTTTTTGCATCGATGTCACTGAACTTTTAAGAGGTAAGTCATTGAAAAATAATTCGACGAAGCTAATAGATACACATCAAGCGTTTCCTAGATGATGAAACTTTGTCACAGAAAACCGATTCTTCATTTGTTTAAGAATCAAACATATGTATACGCAATGCAAATATTCAGAGAAATGTTGATATCTTCACAGATATTCATCTCCTTTAAGTTCTACGAGCTAATAAAAGCGTAAAATCCGATCATTCATTGTTCAATCACATAGCATCAACTGCAGACCACGACAGTCGTTTCAGGAGGTCTTACGAACAAACGTCACATCAATGAGCATGACCTTTAGTGTCGATCTCATTGAGCTCATGAGCGTTTGCACGTAATGTTAAAAGCTCGTATTCAAAGCCATAAAGACTTGTTGACCTCTAATTTTCTTACTTCTACCTTAAAATTTAGCCTCTCAATAGATACGAGAAAATAAGAAAAAATGGCAGTCACCTAATAATTATGTGTCATGTTTTTATGGTTGTCATATTGAGTAAACGCTGAGCCTAATGCTATTTCAGCGTTTGAACTCACATTCTAAACTGGCTGCAGATGATGGAAAATTACCGACACATTGAGGCATAAATCTCTTTGCAGGTAATTAAATATGTCACAATATTACATTCTGGCTTACAAATCCAAACTTTGCACTTTGTGAATTAAAATTGCAACGAAAGTCTGAATGCTTTAAATTTGCAGCTGTAAAGCTAGTTTTTATTCATATTCATACCTCAAAGTTCATCCCTTTATTACCCTTACAGCCGATATTGAAGTAATAAATCTAGGTAATACCCTACTACTAAGAAGAAAATTCATGCTTCATTTCATGGATATTAATTTTGGTTGCATGCTTTTATATCTGCAAGAGTTTCCATCGAAATGAAGAAATTATAAAATTTTTAGGTGCTGTATTTGTTGTCATTATTCGTACTCATCTATTTGCCGTTTTATTCCTTCCAAATGCTTCGTGTAACTTCGGAACATAAGTGCCCCGATGTATGTCATCTCTTCTCGAAAATATTGGCAAAAACAGAGCTCTTAGCAATAAGAAAATTGAATTAGGTTTTTAATTCATTTATCTCTGGTCAGAAAAGTCACGTACATTTAGTATTCTCATAAAATTTCTGACCATTCAGTTCGCATTATTTAATCACTAAGTTCATAAGTGAAGATTTATGACTTTTTCGAATGAGCAAAATCTCCGAACAATTTTTCTAGATTTGACTACTCCTTCATATTGAAGTAAAAATTAGTAGACCAGTGTACATATGTCATAGTTTAGTGAAAGTTAATAAGATGTTCATTGACAGCGAATTGTCATTAAACTAGGACAACTGAGAGTCCATGCGCTCTTAATTCTGGAGTAACTCTCACTTTTGTTCAAGGTTCTCTAGGTCGCTCGTCACACTATGACCGCATGGCTATCGCATCTATGCTGCCCATACTTGTGAATCAAAGTTTCGCACTTTTGAATTATATGATTTATTATCATTGCTTGCGATTCATCGTACGTTAGAACAGCGGTAATTATTTTAGCCACTCTACTTCAGACTGTAAATTGATACGGTTATCTCCCTGATAGACCCGTTGGACTACTCGAACGACACTTTCATAGTCTTCTCTTCTTGTTCACTAGATGAGTCCTGGATGAGACTTGGGAACAGATGGCCACAAGGCGAGCTTTAGATTTGATAGAGTGTCAGACTCCACGGACGTAAGAATTAATGCCAGTTAAATTAATGCATGTGACAGTCTCCTTTTGATCTCTTTTTGCCCCGGGTGTGTCTCCAGCTGTGTCTGCAGGATGAGAGTACATGTATGGACACCGAAGGTTAACTGCAGGCTCATCGCCCCCCAAACAGAAGCAGTATCAAGAATGCAGTAATCCACATTCTATTGTGCCATGAACGAGATTGCACCCTGCAGGAGCATGGGAGTGGCAGCATTTTTAATTCAACTTAATACTATACCACCAAGAGAACTTTTATACGAGAACAGTTGCATAGTTCCTGTGACGCCATAAGTAAGGTTAACTCTCTGTATAAGGTTATGAATGAGTTCATTCATTTTTTTTCTGATATCGGAGGGTAAATCAATAGGAGTCTTGCTGATTTGGGGCCGTCCGAAATCGATGTTTAAGAATGTTAATTTCTTTTCTAACAGGTGCAAGAGGGCAGTTTGAGTGAACTCGGGAGTGGTCAACGTTTCAATCCTATTAATTATCTATCTACTGAATGCTAGGAATGCTGAATTGACAAGCTGGCAGTGTTCGGTCACGATTACAGTTTCTGTTAATCTATTGAGACCTCAAATGAGATAAAACAGTGGCACCATAACATCTTTCCTCCCTTCCCGTACACGCATTATCAATGACGAATCATTAATCATTTATTTTTCTTTCAATGTGAAAGGCAAGAATAATTTCCTAAAATTTTAAATTTAAATTTTGTAACCAATGCAAGTTCGAAGAGCGTATTGTGTCAAGGAATAAATAATCAGGGTCACTAAAATATTCATTCACTTGTCTGAACTAGGAAGTAGGAGTGAACTGTATTAAATAAGGTATAACATTGTACCACATATTTTCAAGTTGATATCTATAAGACGATTCGTTGTCAATGTTTTTTTTCGAATGAGTCAGCATTGAAATCAATGAATCGTTGAAAAAACTGTTTTTATAATGCAGAGTCATCTCTACTTTTTTATTAAAATGATTTTTCCATTAGTTTTCTTAACATACGAGTACTTTCCTGATTAAAATTTGTATTGAATTTATGTTATTATTATTCTCCCGTCTTTACGAGACTGCAAGCTCTTTCAAAAATGCAATCACTTTTAATAAACTGCAAAGGCAATGACATTCTGCTCCACGAATTCGATTAGGTAGAGCGTGAGCTTACTTTTGTTTTGATTGTTCTGGTCGTGCTTTCAATTGGTTGAGTTAATAATTCAGATGTTCTGGCACTGAAAATCGGCATTAGCACCTCACAATAATTGTTCCAGTGATCCTTAATCATCAGATAGATATTAATTCGAAGTCATTATGGGGCCAAGAGTTGATGACCTCAATCACGATCACCTTAATTATCTATCAAACATTTCAAGGTTCCTTCCACCGTGGTTGGTTGTGACACAAATTGAAATTAAATTATCTCTGGACTGTCGACAATGAAAACTGAAAAATTAAAACAATGAAGCAGTCGAAATATTAAGGGAGGTTCTCACCTCAGATTTTTAAAAACTTGCTTTCCATCAAATATTTGTGCAATTTTTATCATATGAATCTATTTCGTGATATAAAATATCAAGTAGGCTTGTGACCTTGAAAATATCCTGGTTTTGCCTTATAACATAATGTTCATATGATTTACGTGGTTAAAAATCGAATGTGAATATTGTACAGACATGAAGATAGGTTCACAGTGAACTTTAAAAGCTCTGATTTCTGCGAAACGGTTAGTTTAATACATAAATGAATGAGAATCTCATGTGAAGGGAGCAAGCCAAATGAACGGCTGGGATTCAAGGATAGCGTTTTTGTAATCCTTGACTTCCTGCATCCATACTACGCTCTTAATTTGAAACAAAGAAACTGTGTGATTCATGGAGAATTTTAATAGTCCCTCAGGGCCTAGTGCTCATGAGAGCGTGAATGCTAATTGTGTGGTGTATTGTGTAGTGGCTCGAAACTAACTATGAAAACTGAAAACTTTCTCATCATTGTCCAGGGGCATAAAAGCGCTTTAACATGGCACCTTTGCGTAATAAACTGCTACTCCTCAGGAGCGACAGAACTCGGAAGAATCTTTTTTTACTATTAATAAAATCTCCTGATAAAATGTCTGTCCTCCTTGTCTGTGACAATAATAAATTTATCATAATTATAAAATAAATTTTTGTGGAAGAATTGTCAATATAAACAGCGCATTTTTTCAGCTTATCAGGTGAATTTGTATACTAGTCTAATTAGTTTTATTCAGTTTGTTTATTGCTCCGAGCACGAAGGTGTCAAGGATCAGTTCCAGAATATCGCATGTTTTATTGTTAACCAACTAACGAAAATGAAACATATTTTTTTCTTTTCTCAGAGCTAGTTGGAAGGTGATATTTAAATGAAAAATTCTAAATGTAACATCAATAGTAAAAATGCTCTCATCGTTAGTAAAAATTGTGGGTACTATACGAGAAAAAAGAAAATTAGAAAACAAATGTAAAAAATTGGCAGCGTAACGAATAATAATATACATCTATGTATGTTCTTCTTATAATATGAGCTATGCATTGCTACCTTTTCTCTTCAAAGCTCTTTCTAAGTGTAATTTCTGGATATTAAACGTCTTCTATTTATTTCAAATCAAAATTAGCTTGATACCAGAACACAGTGCTGACCGCTCCCACATGTTAAGATAAAATGGATCTCTGTAGTGGATTACAACGTCCTGAAACTCGGCCTTCTAATTACTGATATTACCGAATGTGAATTAGCGCTTGTGACTAGCGATTTGAAAGGGAAGTTTTTCATTTGAGTGTATTTTAGTGCAAAATTTACGTCTTCGCTCTCCATTGACACGGAGCAACGAAATGAATTCTCTCATTTGTCATTTTGCTCAAATAATTATTTGACCCAAAGCCCACAATTTTATAGCATCGCAACACACAATCCCCATCACTTATTTTATGTTTTTGAATTGTGGTTTTCACCGAGTAATGGGCTAATAGAACTCGAGATTCTTTAGCTTCATTTATTGCGGAGCGTAACGAATAAATGTGGTATCGCATAACTATTTTGTTTTCAAAACTCGTTATCCTGTTATATGCCTCCGACGGTCGCTGCTCGTGAAATAATACAGCATATTGTTTAGAAAATAAATAAGCCATGTCCTGGTTGTATTGAAGTGTTTCATGAAGTTGTAGGAGTTTTCATATACACATTTCACTTAATTACGTGCGGAGAAGCGGTTCTGGCACTAATGAGGTTGAAATAATATACTAATACATGTATATATATATTTGCAGAGCGTATCATCTAAACTTATCAAAGGAATATGTTAGCCTGAAGAGCCAGAAATATTTCTTCAAGAAGTAGAACTCGGGAAATATAACGTTGCACTGCATCATGTAAGAGAGAAAGATGAAGCGATTCACGAGTCGAGCCTCTGACCTGTACCCGAATATAGGTAGGCACTACTGCCCCTCTTGATCTAGGCGCATTGGTTCCCAACCTGGGGATAAATTACCCCCTGGGGGTACTTTAGCAATTTTTCGGGGGTAATGGAGGGGTGACAGAAAAATGTTAAGAATTCTGAAAATCAAGAAAGCATTGCGGTACCTTGTATTAGTTTAGCCATATATATCAATGTTGACAAAATTTTGTGAAAGGGGTAACATGCTTAATGTAGCATGCTAAATTGGGTAACAAGCTGAAAAAGGTTGGGAACCACTGATCTAGGGACACAATGTCTAATTACTGTGATAGGCAAAAGTAGTACACTATATGTTTACAAACAATGATTCACTATCTCAACTTGAAACTGATCGTGCTCGTTCAGGTGGAATGGTTTCAGCAACATTAGAAATTTATGACAAATGAAAAATGTTTTCGAGGCTTTGGAAACGGATTGCAGAGAACTGTTTTTACATAATGTTCGATATATGAATTGTATTTCTTATTGCATACTTTATAAGAATTGAAAACTAAATAATGTTTGTTGGAAAATGAATGAATAGACAATATTTAATAAAGAAAAGTTCATTCAACTCACGAATGATGAAAATCATATATTTGATAAATTTATTGTATATTAGAAGTGGGAAATTTTGATGATTTAATACTAGAAGAAAGTCAGTGCAAGCACACAGAAGAAAATTTAATAGAAATCTAATGTTGCAACCAATGCCTGAAAGTCCATTTTGCTTGCATATTAAACAATCAGACGACGTGACACTGGATTGGAAAAGAGTGAATAATTCTTGAGAATTTCGTATTCTTCCACAACAGAAAAGTTTTCCTTGAATAATGGCCAGTCTGTATATGTCATTATCATCTAGTCCGGTAGAATTTAGACGGACTTCTGGGAAGATTGCTCATCATGATCCACAGATAATTAACAAACGGCTACTTTTTAGAAAAAAATTGTGATCAGGACCACTTTTTCAGGTAGACGAGAGGCAACTTGTCTCATCTTCTCAAGGTTTTCTCTGAGCTGGCCCAGGCCATCGTGTGATGTCTCTTGGTCTACATCTGCTCTTAGCCCTTAACTGAACGGACACTTGTGTGTCTCTGTATCTGTTCTCAACCCTTAAGTCAACGGACACTTGTGTGTCTCTGTATCTGTTCTCAACCCTTAACTCCACGGACACTTGTGTGCCTCTGTATCTATTCTCAACCCTAAAGTCAACGGACACTTTTGTGTCTCTCTATCTAACTTCGTGATGATTGATTTTTCTGAATGATTTATTAACCTCTTTTTTACTGCAATATTTCGTATAAGATCAGTTCTTGATAACTTTAAATTTGAATATTTTCAAACACACAACTTAGGCGACACACACGAATAAAAATTTGTTTTGTGAATAACTAAAACTCAGTTTTTTTCATTGAGCATCAAAACAAAAAAAAACATGTAAATAAGTGTCCACGTATTAGTGAAAATCATAAAGTTCGTGAATTTCACCAATCCAATTTTGTAAGATACGGAAACAAGTTTTTACTCATTGATGCCCATGAGGATGACAAATATATTTTGAACGTGTGTATAAGAGCACTTTCTAGGCGAGAGTATAGTGACATTATTGAACGAGCCTTGTGATCTTAGGTTACTCAATGCTTGTCACATTTTATGCCCACATTCAACTAAAAACACAACCGTTACTGATCAAAAAATACCAATTATTTACGCAAGACTTGAGCAACGACCGAATGACCTAGTCTGCAAGCTGAACACACCCTCTCTTGAATATTTTGCCTTATTATACAAAAGAAACTCCATTTGAATTCACAATTACATACAACAAAAATCAAAATCTTCAAATAGACTGACAGTTTTACAGCCATCGTAAATCTTGCTAGAAAATCCGCGTAGGTTTGTTCTGTTATGCTTGAATGAGCGCATCAGTTGCCGCCCAAAGGCTTCTATTTTTGATTAAATTAAGGCATTTGTAGGCACTTCATTCGGCAGTTAAAATACAGATGTATGATATGAACAAGGAAATTTTACTGCACGGTTGCACATTCCTTACACTTTTTGATGATGTTCAGAAGCTGATGTGGCAGTGAGGCAAAATTTATCTTCCGGTCTACAACAAAAAGGTTGTCGGTGGTTTAAAAATGCCTGAAAATATTTTAGTTAGATGAGATTGTGAAGGAACCACTGCACTTACGAACAAATGACGCACAAGTCTCAATTGTTCTTATCCCATATAATGCGAGCATTTGCATTTCTCCTTTTAAGCAAGAGACATGAACTTCAGTGTGTGCAGAGATGTTAGATAATGACTCGTAATTTCAGTTACTAGACAAGCATTTTTTATCCGCTGGTTTATCAGCATTGATGCCAGTTGGAATTCAAATGAAAAGTGAATACTAGATGCCTGACTTAAAATGTTGAGGTTTCTCATAAGCAATTTTCAGTTGTAGAAAGCCATGTTTGGCTTCCTTTATAGAGCTAAGGCGCTTTTATGACTGTTTGTTTCTGAATTGAATGAAAATTTAGCCATGTCAACTCTGGAAAAATACCGGATACTACTTAACGGAGTGCAAAAAGTGGTCGCTGAACTAAAAGGCTGCGGCTTTCCCTTCGATCGAAAGCCGGTCAAGCAGTTTTAAAGACCAGTTCACTTTTCCAAGCGCAAAATAGAACACCAGTAGTAGAATTTGATAAAATTTCATAGGAAACAGTTCAACTTGAAGTATTTTTCCTAATATGAAAGAGAGAGGTCTCATGAGCTCTATTTTAGAAAATTAGTGCTAGTACAGTACTTAAATAAATAACCGTCAGAGCATAAAAAAGTAAGGGGCATTATTTACAAGTGTGTATTCTAGTCAACATAGATCTGCGCCGTTGAAGATTTTTATTTAGACCTATAAAGTGCTTCATTTAACCCACTGTGTATGAACTTATATCTTTAAAGGTTTTTTGGTCCCATTTTAGCAAAAAAATTAACAATGAATGATGTTTGCATGAAGATCTGAGAACTTCCAAAACAGTACTACTGTAGTGCCAATGTTTCCCCTCTGCTAGGATACAATCATTACTTTATACTGCACTGGTTAATACAAGTGACATATTTTAAAAGTGAGGTAGCGCACTTTAAAGTGCTGTACACGCTTCAATGCGTGCTCTTGGACATATAAACCGTTTTAATCTTACAAAGATACATACTAAGTGAACCGCAGGCGACCATTTAACATGCCCCTTTTCGAGGTACGTACTTATTGCGATATCAATATTTGGCTATAGTTCCAGATAGCCTTTTACCAAATGGCCTAATTATTCCGTAGTATCTTATCGTGCAATTCAGTCGAACAAGCTAAATGCTCCCATCTGCTAAAATGCATTAGTTGCACACTCTCTTAAATGCTCCTGTATCACAATCATTAACAGTTTTCACCATGCTAAATTTTGCAAATTTGTAAAAAGAACTTAGAGCCTAGTATCAATGCAGAACGTTCAACTTGTGTCGAAAGACAGCTGTACAGAACGGCACAGACTTTCAGAAAAAGGAGGGTCTGCCGTGTAAAGACAATACGATTATAAAGTCAAGTAGATCCCAATAAAGGGCATGCATGCCTTAAGACCATGTCTTTATCAGGCAGCTCGTGGGCAGAAGACGCACTCCGAATGTCACTAGCAGGCCATTTCTATAGGTCCCATTGTTATCATCGAGGCAGGTCTTTTCCAGCCAACGAATTTCGTTTTCCAGCGAATAGAGAACTTGTCCTTAATCTCACCTTTGGGACACGTATTATTCACTGACTTGGTGAACTTCCCTACAGTGGTGAACACTGTAAGACTCTTTGTGTGTGCTGTATCTGAAACATTTCCAGCCAGTCCATGGCCTGTCGTAAACCCAACTTCTGTTCAGCTCCTACACAGGTGGCGTCCTAATACCACTACGACTAAAATGCAAAACTGCTGCTGGGAGATCGAACTACTGGAATATTTTCTTACAGTTGTGGGTCTAGAAGTTGAAAGAAGCAATCGTAGATGTGAAAAGTTTTGATATTGTTAATACGTTTTTCGAAGTGTAATACTTATGCATTGGTGATTATAAATCACTGCCAAACTAGGCCTCGGAATTGCGTTCTTCTCACAGGCAATTGATCTCGAATAGAAACTTAAAATTTATACTGAGTAACAAGAGAGAAACCTTTGAAATATACATTTCCTCCACCAACCAGATTTTTTCTATTCGAATTTTCTATAAACCAACAATAATATACATTGTGGTTGATACATCATACTAGGTTACATGCTACAACCCTTCGTTTTTTCACATAAAATCATGTAAAAACTGTCTTCATTCATGCAACATTTATGTGTGCTTCATGATTTCGTAGGTGTACAAAATTCTCAGTTTGCTAATTCATAAATTTTGAATTCTTTCCCACCAAATTTTTACGACTCACAAAATATTCCACCGGCTGCCAAGTTTTCAATTTCTGTACTTATATCACATTCGACATTTTCTTTATTCAAGTTTGCATGGTGTCCTTCAAAGACATATCACGCGCATAAATGAATGTTTGTATTTTACACCCCTTCGGTCATAAATGTACAATTTTAGGCTATAACGTGAGTCTCCGTTGATTAACATATGAATTCAATGAATTATGCACTGTGTTATTGAAAGTTTCCAATTGCACTAGTTTCCAGTTTGTTTTTTTACATCTTGAATTCAAATGTAATCATGAGTGAGACGGTCATACTGGGAAGTGAAAAAATTTAAACTTTTAAACTTGCATGCTGCTATTAAAATGTACTTTTGAAGCAGAAACACTCTATAACATTGCTTTTTCAAATGAGGTACAACTGCAGCCTTTGATATCATATTCGGTTCGTGAGTGACTCTCAAATGTTATATCTAAAATACTAGATACTCAGAGCGTTAGTACTGTAATTTTGTTTGACGTGCTAAAATTATGTAATTTTAAAAGTGAAAATAAAATTATATGATTCTAAGTGTGATTGAAGAGTAAACAAATATTCTCTAACATGATCCTATTGTTTCTTGGAAGGAAGTGAAATAAAACTGATAATATTGTATGTAACACCACGGCTCCCTAGTTCTCACTCGTGTGAGGCCTAGGTGTTATTCACATTCAAGTGCCAGTCGTCTGTGTGTGTTCCTCCTTGTAAATCTTGGGAGCAACGTTAGTTCAAACGACCGTAGTCGAACAACTTCACAAGTCTGACACTGTCAGCAGTACTGCTGTCATGATCTCGAATACCAAGACACCAAATGATTCAAGTTATGTGAGACCAGTGATAATAATGGCAGATATTACAAATAATTTGTATCATTTATGATGATAAATTATGTCATTTAGACCAGCAAATTACACTCAAAAAAGCACTTGAGTGCCATTGTCTAATAGAATTCTTACTAGATTTTAGCACCTCAGTTAAAATGGAGTCGCTCACGACGAAGTTTTTATGAATAGCTTTGTTCAAATAATTTCTGCGACCTTGATCTTAATTCAGTCAGAGTATGAATTATTGTGACCATGGTATACACTCAAATATGTTTTGTATTTGGAAGCTAATTTTTCATCAGTAATTTTAATTGTATAATTGTACAAAGAATGTGAAAAACTTTGCATATAAAATAAAAGCTAATACTTTCACAAGTACTTGGTTATAGTAACATTTGCTCTGTGGTTATTAATAGGTATTAGATTTAACGCTAAATAGTATTCAGAATGATTTAAATTTATTTTTTTAAAGGGTACACTCACCACATGAAGATTCCCTTTCGTTTATAAAACCTGTTTCTAACTCTCCATCCATATTCTTCCCTTGTTCAATACCTTGACACGAATGTTGTAATAATTCACTTTATACAATATTGAGAACAAAATGTGATTACCTTCTTTTACTGTGGGCTGCTTGAACAAAACTCTTCGTACTGCAAGAAGTTTTCATTTTCACTGCTCCCCAAATTATCGTGAAGTCAACGCTCTAAGTCCTTGGTCCGATTCATACTGGTGTAATTTATGAAACCTTAACATTCTATGAGATTAAGTAGGAAGAACGTATGTTTTTACAACAAATTGAAACACTAAGACCAGCTTTCTTCATTATTATCGGCAGGAAAAATTATCTCCATGAAAGGAATAGCAGGAATAGCTCCTCCTATAACACTTCTGGTAAATGCCAAGTGTTATAGGAGGAGATAATTTACAACATATATCTAAAAATCAAGCACGACTAGAGTCCAAGCTCCAACTCTTCGTTTACCTTGACATATACTGAGCTCGGGTGACATGATTTTTTACCAATCACCATGACGGCTTCTGCAGCTAATCATACGACGATAAAAACGAATATAATTTGTGATCCGTGCTTGGGAAGATGCCATGGAACTAACGCATGATCGCTGGTGTGATTGTAGAGCTCATCGAAATAATGAGTCGTAAAAGAATTAATAAGAACAAAGTGCTTTGAACTATACTTTCTATTTGGGAGACGCCCATCGTGTTTTGAAAGATGCCCCACATCATGTTTTCTTTCCGGATATATAATAAAAATAAACCTAGTGAACAATATTGAGCAAATTAATTATACAAAATCATACAAAGGAACAAGTGTGCACGTTTGGGTCATCATTTAAAGAATAACGGACTTGCTGTGAGGAAGAAGTATCACGGCATTGAAGCTAGTACGGGACATGTAGTGATGAAAATGCCAGGGACATAAAATTTACATCTGTAAGGTAGTAAGCATTTGCAGTTACAACATTCCATTGCCTTTAAGACATGCAGTCGAATTGAATTCCCTTGACATAACTTTCAGAAATAGTAGTTGATTAAAGTAAGGAAAGTCAGGATGAGTTACATGAATGGTTACGCGATCAACTGAAATTTTTGAAACCTCCGAGTTTTCAATATTGTTATTCAAATGACAATTCTATTATTCAAATAACAATTCTATTATTGAAATGACAATTCTATAATTGAAATTACACTTTTATTATTGAAATAAGAATTCCATTATTGAACTACTAATTTATACAATTGGAGAAAATTTAGTTATTTTGAATTTTTAAAATATTGTCCTGAAGATGTTTTATCGACTTGGGAGCAGCTTGGAATTGTTCGTCATTATTATCGAGCTCAGATACTCCTGTCTGGCTCTTCACTCTACATGAAACTTAATCATGAGGAAATAAATATGTGCTCCTTGATTGAAAATATCGTTGTGTTCCGATACTGGAAATTTCCGATTTACCTATGGGGGCACGTGACTGGAAAATATGTTGATTCCATACGTAAATTCCAATATTTTATTTTTTTGGGTCTTAGAAATAGCTATCACTTTATGATCAGTACACCATGTTGCAGTAATGACGTCGCTCACTGGGTTTTTAAAAAGTATTACACATAAAAATACATTAAATCTATTTGTTTAGTGGTTGAAAGCTGTGTGTGACAAATAAATTGATAAACCAATGAATAGTTCTGATAGAAATTTGCTGGTTGCCCAGCTGCCAATACTGTACAATGGCTGCACCGCTTTGCATCTAACAAGGGAAGGGTTTCATACCAGCACCATCACAATAGAGAGCTCTTCTTAATGAATAGTGAACAAATTGGGATCTGTCTTGGAGCTGGCCAGTTATGCCATCTTTGTATGCATAGTCTTGGTTCGAGCATTAACAAATCGATGAGGAATTTACTGGCGAGAACCGCAATGCAAAATAAAAAACATTCAAATTTCTTACGCTAATTCATTCACTGTTCCTGAAGGGTTCATCTAGCACCGTCGTAATTTGGAGAACAATATGGGGTATTGTTTTTACATCGCTCCGCTTCGCGCGGTCATCGTCTGCTTTTGTCTTTAGATGTTGTATTTTTCCCTCTCCTCAGGGTCTTCATCTCCACTGCATAGCGAGTCTTTCTTATTCAGTCTTCTTGATAAATTACATCAATCTACGCGCGCTGGCAACAGCGCGGCCTGCAACGCCCTCGCGGTTGCAGCATCGTGCTCAATCTCTCAAGCATGACGTAGGAAAAGGTAGTAGCAGTACTGAAAGAATCATAACTATTACTAAACAAAATATTCATGTTACTATTCTAACACTATTGTTAATATTATTCTTTGGTGTACTCTTATTTCACACATGTCGTTCTAATTGCTTTCACCGTTATTATCGACTTTGATATTATTATTTGTCGATGGGTGACTTATTTAGAGAATACGATCATAATACGTGTGATATTACGGATTAAAATACTGAATATGAATCTTGTGTTTTTTTTAATTTTAATGTACCACGTTCAAACAAAACACTGCTCAAAATATTAGAGAAACATAACATTAAAATTATTGGATGTATATCTGTTAACAAAAATGAAGTTATTCGTCGAAATATAATCGATTAAATCAATCTCACTCAATATCTTAATTTAGCATTTATTCAGAGCTCCTGGACATATACAGCAGAAAATATGACGCATCGTTACATTAAATGAACCCAATAATTCAAATAAATCCAATTCCAATTTACTTTAATGACAAGATTGGGAGATGAATGTTTTTTGCATGCTTAGAAATCGTCTTTGTATCAAACCAGTCCCTTCTAATACAAGTTGTCGCTATACAAGACGTCCAAAATGAATCACTATCTAAAAAACGATGGTCTTATCTCATAAATCATCTATGAAATATTGAAAATCTTGAATTCGTACCAGACCTTCCCAGTTTACTTGAAGGATAATCCTATTGCAAACTGATACATCATTTTCAAGCATGGTATCCCAGAAGGCACCCGATTGGCACAGCCACGATGGAGAAAGTGATCAGAAAATTTGTAGAAGCAAGCATTGAACTTGCTTCACATGTGGTACAAATCACAGCAAAGACATTGTTCGCTGATGTTTGGTTTGAATACAATTCGCTCAAATTTCCTATTTTTAGCATGTATTTTATAGATGCGTGAAGAATTTAGGAACATGAACGAGCTTGCGTTAATTTACCCACATTTCAATAACTAAGAGCGCAGAGATGGCATTTTGCTTGTATTTCCTTAGGAAATTATTTGGTATGGAAATGGGTCCCGAGCCGCAAATTATTGAGATAGCTCCGGGCACTGAAAATGTTCAGCTCAATTTCTTCGCTCTATTCCCGTTTACTGAAACTTATTTTCAAGAATTCAGTAGATCATACAATAATCTGCCTAAGCTGATGTTAATTCGACGTTGAAGGTATATTAGGAAGTCTCAAGCCCTATAAAAACATTAAAGGGTCAGATAACCATGCTTGCAAACTCTTCGACATTAAGGTATAATCTCCAGTTAACGGCTGAAGGGAGAAAGAGCAGTTCGGGTATTAGTGTCATTACATTCCAATAACCTGACATGAAACTCGAGTCCTTATGAGAAAATAAATAATAAATTTACTTCGAAATCTGTTAAGCCATCGTTCAACTGATCAGCACTCACGCTTATGTACAGATTAACAGACTTTAACTTAAATCTGTGAATCTATCGATCATAACCTAAATCTTAAGATTCTGAAATCTGTGGGTAAAAATCAGTCAAGCCAAGAGTTAAGAACCAAGCTGAACATTTTAGAAACTCCGACATGTTCATCTTTGAATTTCATCAGAATCAGTGCGCTAACTTGATTTTTGTGCGCACAAGTTATATTAAATAGATTTCACATTTCTACGCCCAGCTCAAAATCACGTATATTCTAGCAGCCCAAGTTTCTACTAAGCCGCTGCCTAATAGAAACTGAACAAGAAAAAATAAGATGCTTAGAGAAAAAAGTGAAACGAAGACTCTTGGGTATTGCAAGGTAAGGAGTTAATTACTCTAATAATACAGAAAATGTGCTACATTGGAAATTTTCAAATTAATCGAAGGCAACGACAGCTACTACAGTGAGATTTTCATTCTAATTATTGTCTTGAACACAAAAAAAGCTAAAAAATTAGAAAAATCAATGAATATCACGCACTTTCAAACAAAATCCCGTTTGTTCTTTGAGTAACTATTATGATTTTTCTGTGGCAGAGGCTGATCAGAATATGTAAAACAAGATAACATGTTTTTCTTCCCTGTAAGGCGAACAAATAAGTATTATGGTGATGATATGAAGCACTGCCAACAGCTTGCCGTCTTGAATCAACCCTGTGAGATGCGGGATCTAGTTTGGTTCTGATGCAACGAGCTCTGTAACAGTGAAAAGCTTTGCCTTCCTTGATACTAAAATTAGTATTATTGATACTGATGAACGAGGCAACATCAGTGAGTTCTACTCCTCTACTTCAAGATTCATGAAGGTGTGCCTTAAAACCCTAAATAATTCATGAGAAATACTTCTCGGAAAAGTTCACTTGAAGCCCATTTGCCAACGAGAACTGAAATGACTACGCGTTAGCTTTGGATTAAAATGAGAGTCTGCGACGTGATTTACACCAGTAATTTAACTCTCCATTATCATCTGAAAGAAAAATTTCGTTCCCAGAGATCCTTTTCATTCCATGATACAGTACGAGTTTAACCCGAAAATGAAGGAAAATAAGATTTGTTATTATTAGTGAAATTTTTACAATATTAACATTTTCTTGCACCAGTCAACAGATATCGAATCATCAAAAAAAGTTCTTAAAACTATCTGCCTCGATAAGGAACATTAGCTAAAGCCTTAGTTGTACAAGTCTTGATTCTACTCTTTAATAAATATGGCGTATAAACCCTCTGATAAAACGAGAGGACATCACTAAAATCACGAATGTTCACTCATACGATCGAGTCATAGAGTTAAGCCGCCACCATTACAAAATGCCTTGACTGGTCATAGAGCAGGTATTTAGTTTCAGTGATTGCACCTTCGTTGGTGACTCGAGTAATATTTCATAAATGGGTACCGACATTGCTACTTCATTAAATGAGGGTGAGTCAGTGGTCTCTTTGAAATATTGAGCTTATGCTCCATGCTGTGACATGCTTAGTGGTTGCATGATGTATTTTCTTTTCTTACGGTAGAGTTTATCAGATGAACTCAACGAAACGATGCAGTGCGTTCAAAAAACAATTTTCAGTCGTGCTTGAAGTTTTTCCTTCATCCACGAATGCTTGATGGGTCAGAAAATACTGCACAAATCTATTTGTACGAGCTCGTTCACAAAAAATGAAAACTTTTATGTTCCTCTTTCCTTGCCTAGTGAATACTCAGTATTAAGGTTAGTTGCTGCTTTCTATTTCCGAAAAACTGTAATTGAAAATTCGGGTACGAATCACGATAATAAGAATTTTAATCAAAAATGTTGGTGAGGAATCGTGCTTCTTGCAAAAACATAATGTTGTACTGAATTAAATAAATTCTTGTATGTTAAGGATTTTCCATAGATTCATTGTACCATAAAATATACGAACTAATCTGACAAAAAATTAAGGAATGCAGTATTATATATTTCAGCCTGCATTCAGATAGTTATCAAATTTTGTTCTTTCATTTGTGAATGTAACTTATCTAACGCAATTCATACAAATAAGCTCACTCTTAATGGACATAGAATAATTTAGCAACAAACACAACAAAGTAAATTTCAAACACAACACTTATTTCAGCATGATTTACGCGCATTACGATTTCTTCATAGTAAAATTTAATGTATTTCATCGTATACTTCTTTCAAATTACCCAAATTATGTTTGAAGAAAATCATGTTCACTTAAATCGTTGCACAAGTTACTGAATAATCATTTCCAATTTAAATAGAATAATTTTATACTACGAACCCATACATGAATATCGAGCGTGGGAACAAAGGACCCGCTTTTTCTCTATGACCATCTTTTTATTCATTAGGTAATATACATAAATAATTCCTTAATATATTCCATGTCCTGCGCATTGGTAATTTTTCCATGATTGAAACGATACAGGACCTAAAAGAAGAGAAGCGAAATTAGATGCACGTGAACTGGTTGGCAATGAAATTAAATTTTTTTTAGGTTTGGTCAATACTAAATACAATAAATAAATAAGTTATAACACAAATTCAAGTATATGTATCCTTGCTCTTTTGAGCCTTTCCTATTCGTACGTTAGAAATATCTGGGGGAAGATTGAAAAAGTTTTAATAAAGATAAATACATAAAAAATAAATATATATATATATAAATAAATATATATATTTATATATAATATATATAAATATTAAGAAAGCTAAACAGGGAATAAAATTCAAACACAATAAGCCTATTTTGTCATCGGTTGACCAAACCTTAATGAAATCAATATACTTCTATAAAAATACTCCTCTCTGATTGACGTTTATATCTATTAGCAGTACATTTGTAATTTATATTAGCACTCAGGAATTCTAATGATCCCAAGAACACTGCACTTACTATCGTGTGTAGTCATTAAAGAATTTAAGGTCAATAGGGTGAACCACATTCTATTAGGTCCCACGTGCGTTCCATTGATTTACATCGTGATCACGCTACAAGTTATCAGGTCGTTAAGAATGAAATGTCCTATTTTCCTATGCACCAAATTTAGCGATGGTTAGCTTTCATGTTTTATCTTGAAATGTTGTTTGACAGCATTTAACACATAGTTCCTCACATTTCCAGATACACTTCCTAGTGTAGGATGATATTGTGAGTGTTCTCATGCAAATCAGTTTTTTTCATCCATGGCTAGAAAAAAATCGTGTTGCTTATGAATACGAGTTCCGTCGTGGAACACATGCATCATAGACAGTTCGGAACATCAATGAGATTTTGCACAAACATGTGGTGAATGAGCTTAACTGTACGTCCATGGTTTGAGAAGTTTCGTTGACGTGACTTTACTTTTAAAAATTTGCCCAGTTTTCATGACCATCACGTTGCCAAAATTCTTTGCTGCTGGCATAAATAAGTTACCTATGAGATGAGAAAAGGTGTTGGTAACGTAGATGCATACCTTGATTAAACTACATTGCTTTTTTCTTTGCGACAATGTAAAATAAATTTTCTGTTCAAAAGTTTACTTGTTCATAACAAGCTACGTGAAAAGAAGTAAACACGGTGCGAGAAAAGTTGTTAAATAGTTCAAATATATGTATGGTATTAACGACTGATGCCAGATGGAAACATTTCCTACTCTCTGCTGAAGCTGATGAAGGATGATTTTTCTTTGCATTTTGTGATTTCTGGTCGCATAGAACTGTAATCGTGTATTAGTTCGAAAAATGTTAAAACATCAATAACATTTCGCGGGACTTATTTCCTGTTGGTTTCAAGCAGCCAATCCATGAGATTTTTAGCGAACGTATTCATCAGTCTATAATAGTTTCATCGTTTCTGCGTTTATTCCTCGCAATGTAAATGGAAGAGTTAAATCATAATAAATTTACTGATATTTTTGGAACCATTAACATCTTCAAGAAAATTAAAAGACAAGTCAGACATCTCTTATGCTTCAAGGTGTACTGGCTATTATGAATTGTGCCTTAATTTTTTGAATGAATAAAATAAAATAAAAAAATTAATTTCAGAAATGTATGAAAAAATAGCCACTCTGCTAACAGCTCTGTTTTTGTTTCTATTCTGAATGCCTCTAAGAGCAGGATCTGTATTTATGTTAGACATGGGAAGATATTTTTTATATCTATTTTCAGTACATTTTAAGTTTCAATCCATTTGAGCTCACAGTCGTAAATCTAGGATGTGTAGAAAGAATGCATTTCCCAATAAACTAGCTATGAAGAAATTGATCTATTTTAAAGATTTCAAGGCAAAACCTAGAAATATGGTCAAAAAACACCTGACCGGAACTGTGGTCAAAGCTACATTGTACGATTCATAAATTTCAATCACACCAAAGCCGAATTTCCAACAAATGCCGCTCCCTTTATAGAATGAAGCTTAAATTAGAAACTCTGTTTCCTTCTATTTGTTAGAGAAAAGAAACCTAGTCGTCGGAGAAAAATCATCCCTGACAATTGACTGATGTTAATCTGCGAGTCACGATCGCAATTTATGCTCTTGCGATGCCACCGCAACTGCATAGCGATTGAGAAGTTTTCAAAACCGTAGACGGCAAGAGACCGACCATACGCACCGCCATTCAGAAATTTTCTACTTTCTTTGTAATTGTAATTACACTTTCTCGGCTCTCATCCAACACGAACTCAGCCTCCGAAGTTTATGCCTTTTACTTCGATGAAGCGAATCTAATGGTTAATATTTTCCTTAGAAAAGCTTGCTGTGACTAAATTTAATCCGGAGATGGGTGTAAAAACCGTGAAATATGACGCTGACCTTTTCCAATTAAGGAAACAGGGTTAAGAATCGAATGAAGTTCAAGGAAATCTGCATAGTTCAGACCAATAATTATAGAGAATGCTCGGCATTACGACCTCTTGCAAGCCATGGTTAGGACTACTATCTGTTGCTTCTTTTGCAGAAAACATTTTATTATCTGATTTCCTGTTTGGAACTGCTAATACTAGTAACGTGAAATGCTAATTTGCATGTTACTTATAACATCTCTGAGTCAGCTGCACTGCAGTCATGTACCGATATCTTTTGACCTTTGTTCGAAGAATTGGCTCTATCAGAAGCACAATGGTAATGAGTGAAAAAATCTTTAATTATACGTTTATCAAATGCTGGGGTTCAATTTGCAAAACCCCTTCTTATATATTGAATACCTGCACCAACCTTTGTAAATTTAGAGCAATTTAGAGCAAAATACAGCTAAACTTTTATTTTTCATGGTAAAAGTAAGTTTTATCTGAAACCCCATATTTTTACCGGTGGAATTTTTATAACACACATTAGGTCATCAGTATATACATATTCTAGACAAGTAAAATCAGATGCCGAGTAAACTTTTAAATTCCTGCAATAGTTCAGTAGCATAGTCAACCTCAGGCTGACCCCCTGGAACTTGAAGGCTTCTCCCATTCGCACTTACCTCACGATTTTCAATTGAGGAAATCAGTCAGAGAGTTAATGATGTATAAATTTAGGGAACCTGTGATCAGTGTCTAGCTGGTTATAAGGGACTATTTTACGTGCCGGCGTTAGACGATGAAACTTGGCCAAGCTAATGCATGCTGACTTCGAGGCGTAGATTATCAATTCTTTCTTACTTGTAGAGGAATTAGGGCGCACTGAGCCGTGTTATAAATGCAACGAGGTTTTTCCCTCAGCGTGAACAAGGCTCAACTTATTCTATGACTCGTAAAATGTTCTGCAGTGTAGTTCGGAACCATGCCATGTTTTCGCACACATAATAGCACACAGTTCGTGAGGTATAATATCAGTGTGGAAGCACAGGTAAAGGACTGAAATTTCTCTATCGTTTTGGCTTGGGCTGATGGCAAATATTTTTGAAAGCCCTAGTTTTATTCCTAAAAAAGCCCGTTTCATGACAATAACTTAATATGTATCAGTGAATTGTAATCAGAAAATTATTTCTCTAGAATTTTGATGAAGCTACAAAATATTATGTTCAAATAAGGTTATGCATCCGCTATCAGTTGTTTAGGAAACATGTTATTTCATACATATTACGGTAAGTTCTAACTCTAATAACATTAAGATAAAACGACGGGGTATAGCATTTGTATTTAACTCATACACTAGAGTTAATATAAATATCTCATGTACACACGCTCTTCATCTGGTGTACTTTTACACATGGAATGAAGTTCATCCAGTCGACGTTTTTTTTAAGTAAGGGATGCATTTAATAATTTTATAGTTATCCAAATTACATTTAAATAAATATGAGGATATTTATCAACATATTCATAACCGAGTGACTTGTTCAAGTCTCTAATAAATTTTGTGGTCTTAGTTAACACAAACTGATCTGACATTCGCAAGCTCTTGTGTGTATTACTTCCGTTCCAAGCCTTCCTCTAGAACTAGACACTACTGTTAGTCTTCAGTAAATTCTACGTAAGTTTTTGCTTCAAAATGTATTAGTTTCAATTATTGTTTCTTACGTGGATGCAACCTAGAAATTTTGTGCATGAATGGCCCATATCTATCACATACAAATGTAATACAGTATTTATAAGAACGGGTATTTTACATATTTCAAGTGGAACTCATTGATTTCGTTTGTGCGGAATTGTACTAGTCTACAACTTCGTATGATTTCAATGCTGTAGCACGGTTCAATAATCACACAATTTTCGCAAAATAATTGCACTAACAATTAATCACCAAAGTTTATTTTATCAGACGCTGAGTGGACGAAGCTACCAGTAAGATAAACTACACATGAAGATTTATACGGCCCAGCCTTTGGCCTCGCGCACTTGAGATGCACGATAACATGCCGTAGATATAATTTAACTGATTAAAAAATTGTGTTCTGTGGTTACATAAAAATCGACAGCTAATATTCTGGACTTGTTTTCTCTATTAACCAATTAAAATTGATTTGTAGTGTGGAAATAGCCAGTGCCATCGATCAGCTGATGAGAAAAATTGATTGATGAGTAACTTATAGCTAGTATGAACTTGGAGATTTAATAATAGTTAGACATTAAATTAGATATAATATTTTAATGCATTTTTTTCATTTCAGCGCTGCAAATTAAAAATTCCCGAACAAAAATTAAAATTTCGCTCCGGTAACTCGATTTCAGGCCAAGGCAGACTTAATAAAATATTTATACACTTCCCATTTATTTAAATTGTATCATGCCTCTGCAAACCCATCTCTGAAGAACATAGAAACTATCTTTCTTTACATGCAATTGGTATAGTTTTCATTTCTATTGAAGAGTGCGCCTGCTGTAAATATTCCCAAAGCAAGAGTTCATTCTCAGGTCAACCGTCTTCTTCCCACTATAGTTCGTTCGAAATGGGATTTATTTCGAAAATCACGCCGTACGAAAAAGTTCAATTTCGCACATCACTCCGTCCGAGAGAGGTTTGACTCTGAATACGCATCAGCGAGCATTTCGACACGAATGTTTGCGCAGTAATCTTTGGTTCTTGCCTTGAGTTCAAGACGGTCGTTTTGATGTCATGACAGTCAGTTTGTCTCACGAAAATGACAGAACATACACTACGCCAAGAATATTACCTTCGAAAATTGACGTCGTACGTGCAGTTGGTCTTTCATCCTTATTTCATAACCCAAAGAATGGTGAGATCATTTAATAGCTGCCAATTGTTGAAACAGTTACCACGTATTAATTAATCCAAATTAAATCAAGCCTTGTACTTTGAGGACTCAATCATAATTTACAAGTCACCTTGCATCTCTGATTTCATAAAAACAACGAGTACAGAAGATTTAGTATGCTACCTCAGATCTCGATTTGTGAGAGTGAGTTTGAAGTGGAACATAAAATTGAATATTCGACTGAAAAAACATGAAAACACTGAACTACAAAAACTTCTCTGTGGTATCCATATCATGACCCCCACACCTGTCTGATGACAGTGGGAAATGACAGAGAAATGACGGTGTATGATACGCACACTTTACAATGAGGCTATATAAATATTTTCAAGACGCTTATTTTGCATTTAGCTAAACATAGCGCCACACCAAAAAGAAGTTTCAAAATCTGATCAGGAAGTTAATTAACTCTTTTTCTTCACCAAGATTCAAGATACGTTCAATATTGAGGCAAATTAAGCTCGATCTGAGAGTGTTCTTTTATAGCACATCTGCAGTGCCCTGCTTCATGTAGAGATTCTTTTGATTAAGAACCTCCTATAGTGAGATCATACACTAGAGATTGAAGAAAATGAATTATAACTTGGACATGAGTAAAGTGCGAGACGACATGGTAGATAGATGGAGGTGGTAAATTCGAGAGTAGAAAGCTATGATTAGGAGGCGCATGCATAGACGTCATCTTAATCAGTATACTCATTTACATTGGTATTCCTACCTTCTTTTTAAAATTATGAGACGTGATTTAAATGGGTTCCTGTGCTATTATGCAGCAATAAACTTAGAAATCATAAACGTATTTCACAGCTCTTCTGAATCTGCATGAAAGTTTATATCAATGGGATCAAAATTTCCTTTATCACCATATCAATGTAGAGTATACAGTAATCTTGCATTCTCCACTCGATCGTGTTTATTTTCTTGTTTATAAAAATGACAGCTTCACTAAAAAAACACGAATGTAGCTTGCAAAGGAAAACAAGGGAATACACATATGAACTTCACTTTCTTGCTTAACTCCATCAATGCATCATTCATACTCACAATGCCCAAGAATGTCTTATTTTTTATTACAATGAGAAGGTTCTGCATCAGGATCCATATTTAGGAGAATAAATTTAGGAAGGAAATGCTTTCATGACTGTTTTCAATGTTCTTTTTACCGCAAAAACTATTGCAAATAATGGACTGTCAATCCTCTTTTATTATTGCATTTGATGGATGTGATAACATGAGTGAAATCCTTGTTCGATTATTCACTGAAATATTATTGATAAAATAAAAAAGACAAAAATATGGAAAACCAACCTAAAAAAAGATTTATTCTTCATAAAAAGACTTTCATAAGTTACAAGAAAAAGAAATTGTCTCGACATTTGAGAAAAACTTCCGTTAGTAATAGTTGACCATAGCCGCACATAAAATACTAAACTGCAAATATTCTCATGTATTTTGCACAAAATTTAAATAACATTCAAACTAACTAGAGATACTTGGCATTTTATGGGCGAATGCAAAATTTAGTACGATATTAAGATCTTTTTACTCCAAAAACAAGGACTAATACCATCATTATAGCACATAAAAGCTTCATTTACTGATACGAATCGTAAATCACCCAAATTAAAGGTTGATAGGAATGTTCGCAACAAACAATATAGGAAAATAAGTTGTATTCTGCGCAATAAAACTGCTGACAAAAAATCGTGTTCCTTTACGAGACTCTGATTTCAGTACGGCATTTAATGCTGCAGAAATTTTATGTTGCATATCTTTTGAGGACAAAAGGATTTGTTTTTCTCAGAATGTTCTGTTAACCTTACTCTACATTAACGTTTCCAAAATTCAAAATTAAAATGCGTTTTCTTTTGTCCTTCAAATGTTTTGACAGCACTTAAGCGTTTTTAAGCCCAATGTCAAAGTATGCTTCTCAAAAATTGGTTCTGAAGAGGTACTCTAGACATGCATTTTGATGATATGTATGTGTTTAATAATAAATTTTTACCCGTATGAGGCATATTTGAGTAACAACGCATTACGTTATATGCCAAGACCACCACCTTTTAGACATAAAAATTATTGTAAGAACCACGTGAGTTTCTTAAGAACTAAATTCATCCTAAATTCATGCACGTCGAAGATTTTCATCAGAAAACCTTCACAAATTTATTCTCTTATTTAAGTCGAGTTCCTCTACGTAGACCAAGGGAGCTGCGCTTGCACGAAAGCTCTACTTTTTATACTGGAAGGTAAAGATCACTTTCCCATTCTGCGTCAACGTAACTCACAATTTTACTTCACCCGTTTATGAGAGTTTTCCAGCGAGTATGGCAGGATTTTTATTTCCTTTGAAGTCTCGAGCGTAAATAAATGAAAATTCCATTTTTACACACTTCTGCTTATCGAGTGATATTTAGTGTTTAAACATTTTCATAATGTTCCCCAATGATTAAATTTTCCTTATAAGATCATAAAAGAATGTGTTTGCATGTTACAATACAGGTGAAGCTATCAATTTGTTCCTAAGCAATGTTTTTTTTATTAAATCAAGAGTACCACTGCTACGCGAACGCAGAAGTTCAGAGAAGACCAGACTGCGTACAGAAGAGATCCAAATAACCCTTGACTTTCAAGTGATCGTCTGCTGGAGCGGCCGAGCCACTTTCTCCCCTATGAAGCATAGAGGATGACCACGATCGTCGCAAAGAGGCGGTGCCCCAAGCGACATCTGAAGGTGAGCTTAGATCTGCCTGGTCAACTGTTGCCGAGACTCACTCGCGCGTGCCTCGGTATTAAACGTATTTTATTTTAAGTTCCAGAGAGAACAGAGAAAATTATAAGCGAATAACACAAAGCTTTTCTTTGCAGAAGATAAATATTTTATGAAATGCGACTTTATACGAAGACTGTTTCGCTCGTTAAGGTAATTTGAAGTTATATTTCTTTGCGCGTGATGGTACTGCGTGTTTGATAATGAGTTTCTACCTTGTATTAGATGAATTTGAACTACAACATTTCATGCTATATGATGAGATTGTTCTCTAATGACTGAGACGCAAAATGACGTGAAGAGATCGCCGGAAATGAGATCATCTTATTTAAATCAGAGTTGTTTACGACGCTGTGCTGCTTGTGAATAACTTACACCAAAGAAAAATCACTATACTTTATACACTAACTACAAAGATTTTCAAGTTCTCATGTCGGTGCATAGTTTGGAATCTACAGAGAGCGTTTAAAGATGCAAGTTCGAGCACACCCATATGAGATGAGGACCTGAAATCCCTGAAACACTGAAGTGATTCAATGTGGGATAGATCAGTACTCCTTTTATAAACTTGACTCACTTTTCTTACATAGACTCAATAATGAGTTGTGAGGGAGAAGCAGAATTGATTTACTGCTGTTAAGTAAGATGTAGTTTATTATTTTCATGAATATCTTCCTGAAAGCAGAGTATTTACTCTAAGGTGGAACCCGTTGTGCGTCAACTAAATTACAGCATTTAGCGAGCTTCCTGAATAATCATCACAGACTCTATAGAATACATGAATTTAACTATGAGCTGTTGTTTGAATAGAAATTACATAGAAAATTTTGACTTGGGTTTTATAAATTTCGAGTCATCCGGACACAGTGAAACTGACATTTTTATCAGGTAATAAAAAATTTATGGATCAAGCACAACATTTCTCGAAGTAAGAGTAAAATTAGGGCATAATTATCTAGAAACACAGTTGAACGAAGGCTTTTGTAAATCACTTATATCATAATCATGTCAGAAATGATCGGGTGAAGTAAAATAGAATAGAATAGAATAAAGGAATAGAAATGAGTCGTTTGATCCATTCCTGAGTTGACATCCCAGTCCCATGCGCAAATAAGAGGAATAGTTATTACATATATTTGCGGACACTTATTTTGTAATTTTTCATGTCTAACCTACAAATGTCAATTCGAATTACAAGGTTGCATTTTCTTTTAATTTGCATTTAGTGTGTTAGTCTCAAATTTGGAATAAAAACAATTTCTTAGAACCTGTTCCGGTGACACTGTCCTCCAAATCTTCTCCGTATTCAGATGGAAGTCTGTCTGTTAAATTATAAAAGTATCGTCGTGTGTACCTGCTCCACCGACACAATGTCTTTAAAGCGGACCACAATAAATCAATAGTTAACAATCGTGTTGGGTAAGATGATACTGAAGGTAGAGTTACATTCTAATACGTATATCAATTCAGAGCTTAAGTTGTATAAGTCAGCGCTGAAAGTTTTGAAATCATAATGGTCTCATAGTTTCAAAAAACTGTTATTACCACTTGCTTGAATTACATGATTGTCCATGTCATGTTAATGCTTGCATTCTTAATTGACTATAAAGTTCGTAGATAATAACCACACGAAGTAAATTATAGTTTTTTGTTATTATTATTTATATTAAATCAGCAGAAGAACATCTTGTACTCAGAATTGCTTGCAGATACACTATAAATATTTCATAGTAGCGATGTCTGACACCAAGGTGCAGACAATCGAACACAACTTTACTGTACTGCAGGTATTTGATTTAATGCTTGGGTTAATTACAAAGGATGAAATGTTTCTTGGGTACTACATTGTTCTTTATTGAGGTAAACCGGCAGCTTAAGTTTGGTTATTCATTCTCGGTGTCATGCAGACCTAACGCTAGAAATCCATGAGAAGAATAATCTCTTGTTGCCAAAACTGGCGAGACAATAACCTGTTCTGAAGTGCAATATATTTTCCGCGATAAAATAGAAAAATGTTGAAGAAGGAACAAGATACAAATTAAGATGTTCTCGGACGTTTATCCGAGATTTTGTCGTTTTCTTCCACAGATGCAATGTACAGTTACAATGAAATTATCGTCTTCTGGTTGTCGTTTTGGTTGTGTGTATTCATGAACACGAATTTATCGGTTGTTTGTGTGACATAAAGAGCATGGTTTATTTCTTTCTTCTACGTTCGAAACAACAGGTAATTCTTGCTCAAATTTGCATCTCGCTTCTAGTTGAACATTCCTTGTTTTTTGTTTCTACTCGTTTCTTCACATCAGCCGTAGTCTTGAACACAGACATGCTTGTGAACACCTTGAGTCAGGGCACGGCTTCGGATTGCATCATGTCCTATAAAAGCAAACCAGATGCCTTTAAAGATTGCTCCTCCCGGCCTCCACTGGTCAGTTTTTCTAGGCCCATTTTATTCTGGATGTTGGCCGCCTGACCAGCCTTGCGTAACCAGGACCCATTTGGTTATCTTTGGAGATGCAATTTTTCTCCACAGAGTGAATCCTTGGAGGCGGTGAATTTCTTCTCTTGTTACTTTTAAAATGGAAATTCTTGCCCATGAGGTTCCTTCGGAGAATAAAGTTTTTGGTGTGATTGTGAATCCTCGTAAGAGGGAATTTTTAATTCTTGGGTCCTTTACTTAGAAAAAGATTGCAGCCTTTTGTTATCTGCTGCGAATAAGACATTTCATTCTAGTTTTAATGGAACAACCTTTACTTATCTCCTAGCGATGGAATATTTTATTCGATTAGCACCCTTTAGAGCAGGAAAGTTAACCTTCAGCAAAACAGAGAATTCTGATCTTTTGCTTCACATCTAACGAAAATTGAGATCACATTCAGCTGCCAAGCTGCAGAAGAATTAGTTCAGCATATATTGAGTTGTCATCTGATATTCTCATAATTTCACTCAACAATTCATAAATTTAAGCTGTTATTTTGTCTAAGAAGAAACTGCAGAGCATGGTTCATGCAAACGAGCTCGCACGTACGCACACACTCATCCTTGTTGCCATAAACTTTCACTACGCGTTTCCTGTCAACGCAACAACAGACTGCAACTTTAGTGAAAGTTATTGATACGTGTCCTTAAGGAGCGCCATCGGGCGATTGCACATTCCTTATTCAGTTATGTTATGATACCAACAACAGTGTTTCTCATCATCAGGCATCCCTTGCCACGGAAAACTGCAACTAGAACTTGCCACCTTCATCGCTTAATCCAATTACTGAGATAAAAGGGTGTGTTTCAACAGGATACAGCTATCTACCCCACGACTTAACCTTTATGAAATTCTTTTTTAATCATTGTTTGCTGCTGAGAAATTGAATTTTCATACGTTAAGAGATATTCTTTAAATTTTAATTCTCAAATTGTACTAGTTACAAAAGGTGTTGAAATTATCATCAACGATGAAGAAAAATAAAAAAAGAAGCAATTGTAATAATGAGGATTGTATTTACATCTGGTTACAATGAATGCAAAATGACCGAATTAATATTGTTACAGTATTTGTGGAAACAAACATTCATAAATTTTTTTTCTAATTGCAATAATTTTTAACGAGTTTTTTCATCAGGCAAGAACCACTTTCATTTAATTATAATGATTCAATTTCTCGGCATATGTTGCGATCTTTTCAATCCCCTAAGGTCGGAACAAAGGCTTCGAAATAATTAGTTGCAAAGTTGAAGCTGAGGCGACATATACGGACCAACATCCCCTCCGGAACCGCCTTAAAAGAGTGACATGATGCTGAGAAAATTCGCTGCCATCCTTTTGGTCATGATGACTTGCTAAGATGACCTACTCATTAAACTTATCAAAACTCTCATCTCTATTCATGATCAAAGCCGGCAGGTCCTTTTCAATGAGGTAGCCATGTCATCGTTCGTCCGAGCAAGTGCCCCGCTCTGGCCAACCTGGTTACTCTTTTAAGTACTCGTATATAAGAGAAAAAAGGAAAAAAATTATTTTAGGGTCGAATTTGAATCGAACTTCACAGTAATCTATTTCAGAACATATGAGTATGTTCGTGTTAAAAGCCAAGTGTTTAAAATGCACTATTCAATGTATGTTAAACACAATCTGAATGCATGTTGGTAACATAGTTTACACTACATAAATTATTCATAATTCACGAAAAAAGCAGAACACCTGTAAAATTTTTTATAGGAAAACGCCAGTAGAGACCTCAAAGAAAAAGGTCATTCCTTTAAATTTGAGTTTAATATTAGACGGGACTATCTTGTGAACTTTTCTAATTCCTAGTATAGATCAGTCACTCGGACGATGAGCACCGCAAAACAAAAGTTCAACTACTATGAATGCTTTGGCGAAACTCGTTCAGCATTTACGAAGACATAAAAAAGCAGTTGCTCCCTGCGGTACGTAAAGCAAAGCCGCGAAGACTACTTAGGAGTTATGCCCTTTCCTTCCAAATAATAGTAAACCAAGGGAGAGCATTTATCCTTGCACTTCTTGATCTCGGTGTGTAAGATCGCATACCACGACTGTGAAGGCGTTTGGTAGGATGACCTCTTGAACCAAGCAGCCCTGGTAGTCGTGTTGCTCACATCATCGCGACAACTGATGGTCCATGTGAGACTCCTCGTGAAGAAAAACAAAGACTGACGGAATAAAATTTTACACAAGGGTAAAGTGCCATAATTGAATAGGAAGCGGGTACACGAAAAACTTGATTATTTCTCTCCAGAATACTGGAAAGCAAAGAATCAAGACTCAAGACAGAAATAAATGTTGACAGATAAGTCACATGAACTAAACCGACTGACATGAAGATGACAGACAACACACTGCGAAAATTCAGTTACATTATTCACTTAGCAAATTCAACTTATAATCTTCAATGACTGGCTTAGCGAAGCACAAATTATTGAATGATGAGGGACTGTTGAAATACTGAAGTGAAATCGTGCCAAAATAAATATGTTTGTAAATAAGTAATGAACTGCATGGTCTCCTGAAACTTGATGCCTCCAGAAAATTTGATTGCTAGGTAGATGTTAGTTGCGATGTGCGCATAAGCATAATGTATAAAAACTATGATAGAGTTGAAGCAGATATAGATTTATCAAATATCTCAACACTAAGCGAAAATTATTAAAGCTTATGAACGTTGATCAATTGTCAGAATGGATAAAGTGCGAGAAAATTGGGAGAGGAGAAAAACTAGCACCGTAAATTATGAAGGATCTGATAAGAGCTATGATTGATCTCTGAGAGAGAATGTGTATTTTGTGTTGTACGTGCTGTTATTAACCATAATAACGAAAAATATTTCTTGCAATTAGGGCACAAGGTTTTTATAATCAACATAATTCATGAAATATTTCATAAGAAAACTATTTTAGTATAGAAAGCCATCATTCATGGCAAATAGCTAGTTTTAACTTGTTTTTTATATAAATTTAATGATTGTTGTATCAGATGCCGTGAAAATGAATTCACGATGATGTACAGTATGTATTTTTTCAAAGCAGCTTTGAAAGTAACACAAACCTGGAGGGTAAAGAGATGAGAGTTTAAAATGAACTAGTACATTGTTCCAGAAATGTTGAATTTCTTGTTCAATAAGCTACAGTGAAAAATACGTACCAAAATTTGATTAAAGATTAAGTAATGCTGTCCATAATGCATCAATACATCAAAATTTCTTATACCGCTTGAAATTCAGCCAATACTAAATTGTTACTGAGCCTTGCATGAAAGTTCAAAAATGTTGTGGTCGACCATGCCTTTTTTGGAAGTACGAGAACGAAAATCGACTATCCTTATTGCTCAGAAATAAATCAGCAGATCCTAAAAGGGAAACAGAGCCACCTGTTTAAAGAAGGCTTTGGCATGCAACATGAGAGTCTGAGGCTTTGATTTTTTTGTAGGGAAAAAATTGAATTAACTCTAAATTTGGGTGGAAGACCATCTGATTCATGTTGAAAATATCACCCATATATGAAAAAATTATTTCGGTTTTCAACGGATATCAATTTTGCTTACGAGTTCAGAACTCGATAAGATGGTCATCGAGGGCTTATTGAAGGCCAATATCAGAGATACCTCAAACTGTGCTAAAGTCTACTTCTATGACAACTTGCAGTTGGTAAATATACATGAAATTTATAGTTTTCAAACTATTTTGAAACGTTCACATTTTCACCGACATGTAGAATCAATTTATAGAGGACGAGCCTGCATCTCCTTAGGAGTGAAACGACACTACTCGAAAGAAAAACTTTAGCGCACTGTAAAACGGTTTTCTGTCTTCGGCTGCAGTCAGGTCAGCATCCCCGTATGACTCCACGACCAATTTGGAACTCCCGTAATTTTCGAGACAATAACATTCAAGCTCAGACCAGCAAGCTCGGTCGTTGTAGGAAGAAATGAGCTGCCTGGTGCAGTTTCCTGCATGTCGTACACGGGCACCCACTGCCCTAAAGGCACCGTAAATTGAACGAAACAATTAATCACCGACTGAAACAAGGCAACAGGACGGCGATTTCCGAAGCAGCTATGCATATCTCTCCGAAGGTTAGGAGGGAACAAATAGGGCGTGTCAGACGAGAAGAGTTACCTGGCAGAGAGATGCCACGCGCACGCCATCCTAAATGTCAGGGATGTGGTTTGCCCACTTCGCTCCTCTAGACTTCCAATTGCACACGCGTGCAGACCTGGTAATGCAGAAACTTCTATGAGTTCAAAGAGTGTAGTGCACCGTCAGAGTGTGAACGATCAGATGACTTAAAGTATATTCCCAATTTTCAATTATTAAAATTTATTTCTAGCTCGAATGGGACATTTTGAGTTAGCGTCTTTCTATTTTTGGGCGCGCAAGGTTTTCTGTACAGCAATGGTCATCAACTTCCTAGGCTAAATTGATATGTATTTCAATAGTTTATTTCTCCCTAATAGATTATTGTTGGGTCAGTTTCTTATTTTCAGTAGAGTTCGTTGTGCCGTGAGTTTCATAGTTTAACAGCCGTGTCGTTACAACTCTCTCAGTCCCCCTCGTCAATTTAATTCCATAAGTTGAAAAATATCCTCAATCATCAAAAAAATATTAGCTGGAATGTTGAAAACTATATCCCGAATAAAGAAGCTTCTTGTAGCATTATTGGGCTCCTGCAATACGTGGTACAACGGCATTCACATATGACCTTGGCTTGTAAAGGAAATGCAAATGCTGCAAATACATTGTAAAATTGTGTTATATGCTTATATTTTTTTAATATCTTCACACTTATGATTTGCTTCATCTCTCTATGGGTGGAGCTTTTAGTCGAGTAAAAGTTTTCATTCTCCTTTATAACGATAATGGCAGATTTCATTTATAACGGATTTATACAGAATTTAGCCATGATATAACATATTACGTGATCTGAATGATGATTGTTCGAACAAGTAATTCACAAGTGCCAATATGTTATCTTATTTAGCTTAAAGTGAATCACGATACAGTTTGTTCAGGAAAAATTCTACAAGCCATAGTTGCCATGAATAGCTTATCTTCACAACTTGGTTATTTTCTAATGTTTGAAATAGAAAACACACATGAGCACCTTTTATCTACATAAACGAGGTGATTATTTTATACTGATTTTCCCGTCAATTCAAGGTTCAGTTCATCATTACTTGTTCTTAAAACAATCTTTATTGACATATAAATTGAGCAATCACTTTGCATCTCACATATGTTCGTTTCGTCAACTTTTTGTCGACGGTTGAAATGTCTGTGCCATCTCCAGGGGCGTCACATAGGCCTCCACAACTTACTTTGTCTGCCCAAATGCTAACTACGAGAGTTAAAATGTCAGCAAGCTCATCAGTTACGATAACATTTTTGTTCAGCAAGGGTCTTCTTCATTCCAATTCTTATGCAATAATTTGTAACTGAAGCAGATCGCCGAATTGGTAATTGATTATTTCCGACTTATTAGTGCACTGAAAATTGCCGTGTATTGCCGTCAATGATAATCTCAGAAGTACTTTCACAAAGAATTATCTGTAGCAGCTCATTGAGAATTGATGATTGAGAATTGCAAACAAAAACTTGTGCACATAATAATGATGCAGCAGGTATGGTTGCCCAACGTTGAGCCCATCTCTTGTTTTTGCTCTAGTTTCACTTGGAAGTTGCTTTAGCACTGACCCATCTTTTGCTTTTTACGATGAATGATGACATAATCACGGATGACCTGATGTTTGAATGTCAAACGTCCACCACGCCTTGGCGAGCTACTGCAGATCTATTGTATGTTGGCACTCCTTGCGATTGAGAATGGAGGCCACAAGAAGCTTTTCTACTCCCTAAATGTCAACAAAATTTCAGAGATTGAAGTCGCAAGGTTTATGCATATGACATCGTCCCATTAGTGAGGAGGAAAAAGCTTAGTGGGGGTCTCGAACCTTAATTGAATGTCTTCTCTTCTCAAGATCTTGCCATAATTCTCTTGCACTTCCCAATAATCCTTCTTGACCTTTTTAAATCATCGATAAACTTCTTTTTGAGTGCCGTGATTCTCAAGGTTACTACATTAAGATAAATTATCTTCACCAAGGGGCAGAGAAATTCCCTGTAAAAACTAAACGATGCAATGAAATTCAAGCTTTACCACGTGCCAAATACAGAAGAAGGGAAACTGAAACACAGTCTATATCCATAATTTGAACGCGAGAGGGACAAAAACATCATCCTTCAGAGGTTAACAAATGACGTTATGACTGTACGTTGCATACTGTGTCCTGTTGCACAAAAAAAGAACGTGTGGAGAAAATTTTCATTTCTCCACATCAATTTATAAATGAATTGAATGATCGTAAATATGGAAGTGGTAACCCTTTAAAATAATAACAATCCATAATGATGCAATTTTTCAATTAATAGGTTTTCCATATTTATGGCATCTAAAATCTGAATGTCTATTTCAGAATTTATATCTGTTCATTATTCAATGGCAAACATTTGAAAGAAGTATTGCAAATGATTTTCGATAATGATATGGAGGCAACATTTTCTATCAATTAAAACAACTTTTCATCTTGTATTAAGAAAACCTTTCAATTATTTTTAATGCACTAACATTGCAGCGACTCTCTAAGAACGTTTATTAAGAGACGCAACATCTGCGAAGCCTAGTCGTTTGTTTGTGCATGCAATTAGTGTCAATACCTAATGAGTTCCATTTTATCTTTTCATCTTTTTCAACGATGTTTGAAAGCTGAACTGTAAACAGAGTGAACAGATTAACCAATACCTGACGGATGTTCTTCGTGTTCTGCATCACTTAAACTTGAAATTCCTTCATTTTTTGACTGTGACACTAAAATGAAACTGTATTTAATGAAGGAACGTACTCGTAATGCCACGCATAACCTTAAGCTGGAACTCTTTTCTGTTAAGATCATTTTTATTCGCAGTTTTCTGCTGTTTAATTTGAATTCAATCGTCATTTAAACAGAATACAAAATGTTCACAGCGTACATATAATGTTATCCTATTGTTGACAAATATGAAACTAAAAATACATTTCAAAACCATGGTGTTGTTTAGATATTAATATCAACTTAACTGCGTTCTTTAACACAGTTTGAATAATAGTTTGATACATGAATTTTCTGAATTTCATGATTACCCAAATTTTTAGCGTACTAATACATAGTAAGAGTATGTGCAATACTCCAGTGAGTCGAAATGTAAAAAAAATATATGTTTTACCGTAGTGCTTGACAGCGCGTGAAGAATGCAGAGAAAAGAACTCTGGTGCTGCACTTTTAGAGCTTTGTTTTTGTTAAAGAAATATACTGGGAAAGTGTGAACCTGACAAAAAATAAAGTTTGCTGTAAAGAGCAGCAGTTAAATGTAGTAATATATTTCCCATGACAAAAATTCATTGTTTGTTAATCGTGATTCCTCCTGTAGACATGTTCATAAATGTGCAGATTTCATATAATATGAAGCCTTTGTTTTATTCACGCTTCCCAAACATAAAAGGAACGTAGAATATCATAAACACTTGGACAGGAATGTTTCCAAATGTTCGATGGTAGAGATTCAGTCCCAAGTTTGATCATTTTGTGTTCATTTCAACCGAAGAGTAGAAAAGGTGGTTACAGTATATCAAATTATTGTCTCATTGCTTTCCGCAAGTTTTTTAACTGGGATTTTCAGACACCATAAAAACATTGCTCTCTTACTCCATATTTTTCGATCTAATTAAATCAATCAAGGACTTAACAAATTTCAACCTATAATATAGTGCACATACTTCAAATTTTTTAGGCCCTTGAGACAGCTTTGTTCGTCTGAATTGCTCGGGGCTGACCTTGGAAGTCAAGAATTTTCAAATGACTTTACTGCATGAGAAGAGCAAGGGTCAATCTGTGGTCAGAACGATCTTATCAGATTTTTGAGCCTCTGTCCAGTTTTATAATTGGAGACTAAATTTACATAATGACAGTGAAAATAAAAGCAATTGCGCCAGGTATAACATGGCCACGCCTTCTCTTCCACCCAATGCGAAGGTTTCGACCTCCTCCCTTCGACCTCTGGTATTCCACGGACAAGACCATGGCAGGGCATCACGGGACGCACGTCTCTTTATTTATAAATGCACCTTCTGACATTAAACTGTGATGGCAGACTGCCCTAGTAACGCGTGCCACCCTTGATCCTGCTTGCCCAAGTCTCTTCTGTGCTGTAAATTTAGGGTTTGGCACGTGCACTTTTGAACCTTAATAACTCGTCATTAAAGGAGTATTATTTTCTATGACATTCCTACATACTAGGCAATGTTTCGAGTACTGTTGCCGTACCGCTCAAGTCATCATGGTGTTCGAGTAATGACATGACTAACTACCAGAAATAATCTTTTTAAACTTTAAGATCCATAATGTCGCTACCAGACTTCAAATGTCAGATGTGATTATGGTTCAACGGGGACTATACATATATAACCTCACAGGAGCTTTTTGTGTTGACGGCTCTTTGATAATGTTCTTAACCTTGGACTAGCTGTTTGCATCACTGTTCTCATCAAATATATAGGCCCAACTTTTTATTTGCTTTTGCAGACTTGGGATTCACCGCGTAGGCCAACTGCAGAACTACTGATGGACATGCAGCTTTGCTGGATATGAGTTTGCTTTACTTCTCGCTTATCTTACTCCAAATGTGTGATAGTTCACTTGTGGATTCAGTGTTGAAGACCAGGAATATGCAAATCTGTTAATCTTCAGGGTTGACTGAACCATATTTTTACTCATAACTTTTGCATTTTATTGACAATTAAAGTGAAGCAGAAAATAAGGAAGAATTTTCATCTTGAGTGATGTATTAATCAAGTTACTCATTAGCGTTTGTTGGGAATTGAATGATTTTAATGTAATCCCATTGTAATATTTAGATTCACGACTACTCCACACGTTATACCTTTTCAGAAACATTTTTCTGAAACAATACTTAGAATGTTGTACGTGATTATGAAGATGATATGAAAACTAGTTCAAAAACCAGGCTGGAAGTGTGGTACGTATTCTTGCAGTGAAAAAATGGGAATGAGTTCTCCACATACAGCAATAAAAAATGTGAATTTAAATAATGCCACAAAAACTCGTTCGTATGTTCATTCCGGTAGCATTTTTTATTCATTTCGAATTTCGATAAGTGAAGTAAGACAGCTCAATATTTTAACTTATTCCTATCTTTTACATGTGTAAACAAGATAGCACGATAATAAGCATTTAAACATGTCAGCAAGGTGTTGGCAGAGTGAATGTAGTAACAAAAAATAGTATTGATACAAGAGTCTGAATGATTCACTTGAAATTGTAGAGAAATAATGTTATTAGATATATTTCATAGTATAACAACCGAGGACAGAGCTTATGCTGAAGTTTGTTGGTTCTTAGTTATTAAAAAACTGTAATGTACCTGTTATGCAACAGCCTTCACCTCTGAACCAATTATATTTTTAAGGTGTAAGTATTCGGAAAATTACATATGATATCTTCAAGCCAAGCGCATCAAGTACTAACACTTTGGCTACTAAGTAATAGGAAGACCTCCGAATTGAAGTTGATTTTACACCCACGAGATATGATCTCTAAATGCAATTTGCGTCATTCCTAGAAGCAACTCGTCATGTAAAGTTAGTTAAACCTTTGTTAAAAAGTATATTAGACTAAATCCTAACTAAATTTTGATTTCATCGCAGGATCGATCGTAAACATTATCATCGCAGGATCTATCGTAAACATTATTCCTGGACCTTCCTGGCTACGTCTAGCACACTATGTCATAGACTTGTGCACGTGGAAGTCGTATTATAGGCTAGAAACGCTTCCTTAATTCCCGACGGCCACACCTCACTTCTGCCGTAACGGATGTCCATCGAGAGTGAAACTAGTGCCCTATAAAAACTGGCCTGCGCGTCGCTCCTGTTAAATGTTAAGGACACTAACCCGCCTCTTCGCACGGACCGTCCGTGTCGGCGCGCACACTAACCTGCCCTCAGGCTCCCTAATTATAGACAAACAAAAAGTGCGGTCGCTTCCATTCGCTGTGTTGCGCAGCCAGCGCCCAAGTTGCTGCCTCTGCTTCTGCCCTACCTTAGCGCCTGCAACACAAACAGTATTGTGGCTCTTCAGGAGCTTCTCCTTGCAACCAAAAGTCTACACAACTAAGGACTGAATTAATATGCGTTGAGCTCAATTTAATGATGTGTTCCTGATATTTAGAACGAACAGGTGGATTAGTCATGAGAGCCATCAAGGTTCATCTCGTATCCAGAGAATTCCAAAGACTGCACAGCTCTCTTTAAAAATAAAATTTCCGGCTTAGAAGACATTGACTATTGATTTGTAGAATATATACAGGTGTATGTTCAAATTTTTTGTTGAATAGAATTGGCATGGTCATCGCCATGTTGTAATTACAGTCTAATTTTTATACATTGTGCAAGAATTACCTTGGCATATTCGTCGACTTGAATTTCAGAAGCCTGACAATACCATGTTTTCAAAAAATTGTGCTCCATATATAATTAAACTAGTTTTTAAATGGCAATGCAACTTATTTGACCAAAATCTGCAATTCAGCGAAGATACACTATTTGAAGGACATTCTCCAACTAAACTGAACCCATGCCCTTCTCTTCTAAAAGTTCGAAGAGTCACATGGCAAGACGCTGCTTCTGCAGCTGCAGTCCAAGACGCTGGACGTGCTGAGCCACCTAGGAGAATCCTCGCAGTCCAAGTTTTTCTTGCGTCTTGCACATCTGAGGCCTGTTTCCTCGTTGCTCTGGATCCACAAACCTGCGATTAACATCGTCCGACTTTCTGAGGAGGTCAGTCTGAGTCACAACTCTGCATATGATCTTCACTGCTGATCTATCTGGGTATTGCCTTTCCTGACACTAAGAATTCAGCCCTAAATCTTTTGTGGCTCAGAACTATATTGTTGGCAGACTCTTAAAAATCTCTCACAGTTGTATTGAACCAAAAAAAGTAAACTTTATTAGCGTGTTTGAATCGTTCTAACAATGCCATCAGCCAAGTGATCATTTATCCTGCGGTAGCTTAAAGTGTAAAAGGCCCCACAAGTAAAGAAACAAAATTCATATTTGAATAACTATAAATATTCACCACTTCATGAAAAGTCCATATATCACACTGAATATTCACGTTTAAATTTTTAATTTGCGGGAAAGATCATATGTTTATGGATGGGAGATAACAATAGAATTTGCTTTCCTTTCGTTAAAATGAAATTAGGTTAGAGAAATTCAATCTTTCATTTAAATTTGCCCTTTGACATGATGTTATCCGCTAGAGAAAAGAACGAATCTACAGCAGACTGTCTTCGGTATTAGATTGTATTTATTGTGCAACTGCGTGAAGATACAAATGCTAGAATGAACATTGCTACAAAAACTTGACTCAAAATGGTAAATGTCACGCAAGTAAGCCAGGTCTTATCGGGACTCACTATATTTTCAATAGAGTCTCACTGCTTGGGTCAAAGGCCACTTTTTATTGATGAGTTTGCATGGCTTCTAACCTTTACAATATTTTTACACTGGATTCTCCTTCTTAAAGCGACACATTCCGTCTTGACAACGAAGATGATAATAGAGCATTCATTCTTCTCAACGTATGACTTCCGAACGTTCCGAGTCTCTTAGCATTAATTCGGGAGTAAGCTTCATTCATATGTAACGAAGTCATAGAAGGCAGAACAAATTTAAACATTTCACATAGCAGATGGTGTTGAGAAATGGGTCGCTAAAATTTCGAGGTTCATTTAAATGAACGTTGACCGTACGTTCCGGATGACCGATGACAGAATTTACGATCACGATCCAATTCACGATGGAAGTTAATTGGAAACCATAGAAAAGAGTTTGCAATTCGACTATTGCTATACTCTTCACGTTGACATAGATGGCGAAGTACTTAAAAGAGAATCCAGACGTTTCCAATTCTGCAGAAATATTTAATTTCGTGTGAGACTTAAACGGAAATTTCTTAATGTTTCTGTGAATTGCAACAGTTCTTGAAACAGAAAAAAACATTGTTTATTAAAGATGCGATTATCAAACGTCGGTATGGAATGTTGAATAAATAGGAGCAAACTAGAAATTGCATTACAATAGAAAATAGAAACAGAAACTTGGGATGACCTCTTACTCGTATGTTTCCCGCATCTCTAATGTTAAGAAAACACAGGATATCCTTAAAGTCTCATATAAAAGTCTCTCATAAACTCTCAACAGCACCTCTTCCACAAACAGAATCACTGAAACAGACAAATGCAAACTGTGATTAAAAAATTTATTAAATGCTAAATATAATAAAACCAATTTGAATAAATGTCTTATCAATTGCATTTTTAATAAATATTTATAATGGTTAAGAGACTTTATGGACACCCTACGTTACTCAGATTAATTTTTTAATAATCGTATAGCTTAGAATATACGAGGATCAAAATGGATCAAAAAAACATCTCGTAGCATGAACATAATTTTTAATTCAACTGCTAAATTCATATCCTCAGTTGCAATCCTTCGTGGCTAAGAAAATGAGTAGTTTTGAACAGTTATAATTGAATTCTAATTAAAACGTATTGAAAAACAACCAACAGTTATAATCAAGTTATAATTCCTTCCCTAGGCGCTTGATGATAAAAATGATTTCTAAAATATAGAAATTAACATTGATAGTTATGACTACTCGATCCAGTTAAAAATATTTTGGACTAGAGAGATGTCTGCCACGCCGGCGTTCATTGTCTTCAATTTTACGGTTTTGCTTCCTGTGTCAAAACTCCACGGGTGCAGCACGCCTCTAGCAGCGCACGAGGATAAATTATCAAAATTTGCGACAGTTAGATTCTAGAACAAATGAATATACTTAAAAACACGATCTTGAGTGTCAAAATACATTGCATTTTCATGAAGAGATGATGAATAATAGGTTTCGTTAGTAATCAAAAATACTGAATTACCTGGTTATTTAATTTTTTCTATTTTTTATTTTTTATTTGTTTTTTGACGTAACACAGTCTTGACTGCTATATTATCTGCTGAAGAAAAATGTACGCAATTGAACTATTTATTAATGTAGATTAAAGGTAAATTTTCTGGAATGTCTTAAGAGAGTTATTTTTTTAGTTGGATAGCCCATTTTTGTTATACACTGTGCTTGATAAGTCAATTTTTCTAGACATTTTAGGGTAAAGGACACAACAATGAATTGAAGATAATGAATTATCTAGCTTGAAAGTTGTGTTTTGTTCGCTAAAACTTCAGAAACATAATTCACGTTTGATAAATCCCATATAATATATTGCAAATTATGTATAGCACCCGTTCACCACCATTTCTTTTATAATCGATTTTCATATCCAGTGGCAATATTTATTTATTACTTATGGTTTCTTGAAAGTCACTTTATTTCGCAGAGTAAATAAAAGCATACAAAGAGTTTGTCTAATAATTGATAAAACAGAAACTGATAGTAGCACAATTACTACTTAAATGTAACTTGTCCACCAAAAGGGAACTATCTAAGAAGGCTGGAAATCAATTACATGTTGTGAAATCTTTCAGTGTGTTCATGTTTATTACACTTTTATGAAAATTAGGCCATGATATTGACAAATATTTTTATTATTGACTGGGACGTCATGTTGGCCAAATACTCCAACTAAAATATTACTAACTTTGATTGTTAACGTACAACAACAGCAAACAGTTTCCTAATAAACGAGCGTCTTGTTCCTTTAACGTGTCTGTCCATCCATTCTTTGATTCCGTTACTTCAACCTCCGCCGCGACAGCCGTTGACTGCTCGTTGGTGAGTTCGCTGATCAAAGAATACGCCCGGCGTCGGGAATTTCCATTAAAGCTGAATTCAAGTCGGTCAAAACGAAGCTAAAACTCCTTGCAGGTCATCACCAGCATCCCCAAAAAGCCCGGAGCTTGTATACAATAGCCCAGTTTGCTGTGTCGACAGTGAAGGGAGCAGTGAAAGTAGAACAGACCAATACCATGCAGAGCGCTCTGCCCACATGGCTTGCATGGGATGGACAAGGTGTGGCCCAGTCACTTGTTCCCCTCACAAAGTATGTTAATATTGCCCTGAACGCTAGCTGCATTAATGTACTCGATGTAGCAACCATCACTCGTCTTTAAGCACCCAAATTTTAGGGTTTTGAATAAATTTTGATTGCGTCTGATGTTGAACTCGTTTTAATAATTTCCAGATATGCAAACTACTTTCCCGTATTTTGTGAAGCGGAGATTATTTTTCCTGGAGTACTAAAAGCTTGAGATCTGAACGAATTTTTAAGTAACTTACGTCCTTTTGAAGATCCTTTCAAGTGTTCTTATGCATTACTCAAGGATAGAAATTTGGCTTAGCGTATAATTTGACTTAGAATTTCTCAATAAAAATTCCTTTCTATCGAACTTTTTGCGCACAACTTGTTCTAGCAAAATGTCATTTTTTGCTGAGGCCACGTTATTAACTGCCTTCGTAATAGCAGGGATGAATGTCAGTGAAGGATTTCACTGTGCACTGTAATTAATAAAGCATTCTTTAAGTTTCACACACGTTTTGTTTCATATTTTCGAGGGAGAGTAGAACACGATCTCAACTATGACTCCCTAATTTATTTGAGAAACTGGAAAAATTCTTTTGCCAATGTGTTTCACGACTTTTGTTTCTACACTCATGTCAACTAAATCAAATATTTTTATTGCCAAGAACGATCCTGAAATATTAATGATGAGATACATTACATAATTTAAACCTGATATTATTTTTAATGCACTCTATTCATTTTTCGTTTTCGAGTAGTCGGAATCAAACTTCATCAGTACTCGAATGTGGAAAATTTTCGCCCGTATTACCTCTTCTAATCCTAACAATCGCTCTTTGAATAAAAAAGGAGAAATAATGTACAGGGAGTGCTCGATGCTTTTGAATTTTCGTTGAAGAATAAGAATATAACATCATAGAACTGAAGCAATGACGATCCCGTAACAAGTTACGAAATCCCTGCTAACGGACAACGAGCGGACCATCATTATTGTTGCTTTATTCACTGACACTGATCTAAGGTCTGATATGTGTCATTTTTTCATGAAATCCCAGTAGTACAGAACAGCCAACAATTGTGTTACGTTGGTTGTCCCTCCATGTCCATTTTTTATTCATTTGATGGCCCATTCACATTCTTCAGAGTCAATATTTAATTGTTTTAACATGATGTACATTACTTCACTCTGGTACTGAGAGTACATGACGGTGGTAATGCTGGCACTTATCAATATAGGTCCTGTTGATCGAAATCTATATTGCTACCATAAGTCATATTTTACCCAGATTCATATTAAATAAAATCAATAGAATGTTAATGAGAATGTTTCTAGAGAACAAACAAATCTGGGCCATGAACTTGCACGAGTTTGAGTATAATATTACTGTGGTACTTATTCCGTAGCCAGCGGTGATATCATATCAGTTTTTTGGTTTGTGGTTAGGTTTCTACTCTGCAAAAATCAAGCGCGTCGAATTTATTTCTTAGCTTGTTAAACCATCCATGTTTATGGATCGATTTTTAGATTGTTAAACAGTATATATCTCGACTGGTGCTCACACTTGTAACTAATTTCCCATATCGCTGGTAAAACTTTATTTAACCGTGATATTTAGATTGTCTCATATATAGTATAAGCACCATTAACCCGTAAATTTCACTGAAATGCATACACACCTCACGATTGAAATTCATGAAGCATTTTTCTTGTGTGAAAATGGATCAATGAATAATGTAATTTTTTTAGTTTCCTCTATTAGGAAGGTGAGCAATGAAATATTGTAATCACACTGAGAGTGGACTTTATATTCTAGTTGATCATCTGTTCAAAAGCTTACATAGACAATTGCTATGAACTCTAAATATTAGATCAATGTTAAAAAAGTATAAAATGAACTGTTCATCGAATACACCTATTCATTATATAGCAGCATAACAGGTTTTTAAATAAAGTTTTTTCTTTTTCTGGGCAATTAAGGAACTGGAACTTCAACACACAAAAAAGTCCGTCTTAACTGAACTTTCAATAGAAAACCTGAAACATTTTTGATAGTCATTCTCACAGAAATTGTGACGATAAGTTGCAAAAACATCAATTGTATGTTGAAAGAAACGTATATGAAGCTCATTATATTCCCTGTGAAGCGCCATTTTAGCTCCATACAACGACAACTACAGGTTCACCAGCATCTACTGCCAGATCATTGCCCTGGCCGCAATAATTGGGAGGTATAAACTTTAATTTAGAATTATGATGAGAATGCACATTCAGTTCAACCCTCATGCTGTCCTCCGGACTCAAACCCGTTTGTGATCCAGTAACATGGAAGTCTTTCATGGGCCTGACATCCATCCCCATTTGGGATTAGCACCATCCACCCATTTTCTCATCTTCGTTCGTACTTAAGGTATTTTCATCCCCGTGAATCAAACATTGAATCATGTTTTCCATCGCGTGCTCACAAACTAAGAATGAGGACGTCTTTGAGGAGTACATGATGCTGTGCTGGTCGGATCCAACACATGTGAGATTCTGGTCGTACAACCACATATATTCGATCAGAAGATTAGACTAAACAAATTGTATGTTCGATCATGCTATATCGAGATATAATGTCGAGGAACTGTAATGCTACGAGTCTCTGTCCACATGGAACTTCGAATTTCTACAGCAATCACGAGGTATTTTTGGTTCCAACGCATGAAGTCAAGATAGAAGTAATTGTCAATGCAAGTGTAGACTCAAATTTTTATGTGAAGCCATTCGTCAGCACGTGCTGCATGACAAATGCATGGCAAGAAATACAATTTAGTTCTAAGTTCCTGAAAGGTTCTCGCCGCATCTGTAAACGAACAATTTTGATGTCGATCGTCGATGCCTTAATTTTGTTAGACTATTAGTTGTTTAGTTGTTTAGAATTACTATAGTAACAATGAAACTAAATACTGTATTTACGTTCTGTTTATTACACACTTTTAGAAAAATGTTAAATTTCTAGCATAAAGAGAGAAGAAAAAAGTATGACTCCGATTCTGTACAGATAACTGAAATTTAATATTATACTATTTACGCAATAACTGATCGGCTTTAGCTGACATTTGGTCAGTTGTAAAAACAAAGTGAAAAGTCGAGAAATTTAATAAGCTTAACTTATTAAATTAATGATTAACGATTAATGACCAGTACAAAGACGATCATTTCATACAGCTCAAACGATTAATATTTGGTACAGTCATCAACGGCATTGCCAAATAACATTGGAAAGTTCAAAAAATTGAGAAAAATGTTTATGATAAAAAAGATAGTTATCAAAAAGCTACTTTTAAAATTGCATGGAAGTTTCTCGTAACTTATTTCCCCTACATCGAAATGCATTAGGAAGAATTTTACTTAGCATTTCGTACAAAACCAGCACAAACTTCAGTAACATTAGTTTTTATCGATAGACTTATCATCAATCTTTAGCCTACTCTGCTTTTGAAAATATTACTTCGATGGCTAACCATAGATTAACGTTTTTCTAAACATTTCGACAATTCTGTTAACATGCAAGCCTTTGCAACATAACTGTCAGTGTTGCCTGAGGGCTTACTTGTTCACCGTTAAAAATTATTTTCTTTCTTTCCTGAATCGATTTGCAGGAGGTATGTTTGAAATTGAACACCATTAATTTTCGGGAAAATCCTGCTGTGTTATTCGCGATGATTGTAGGTTTTCTGAAGTTGACTCAAGAACTTGTAATTGTTGGTCAGAGCTATTTCTGTCCATCTTCTGTAAGTTACTAACAATTAAATAGTCTGTTGGCAAGAGTGCTAGCAGAAGAGAGAGTCATTATGATATCCGCTTGCCATTGGTTTCCAGCCACAATTTCTCTCACGAAAATAGCAGATGTATTATTAGCTAGGCCTCAGAGCGTTATGAACATATTAACAAGTTGAACCATTTTTTTAGTCTAATACTAAACCGACATCGTTCCGGTCATTTTCCAAGTACATTTGCAGTAAAATATTGCTTTATTTTAGTTTGCAATCGAAGCATACTAGGATATTAATGGCAGATGTAATTCAGAATTGATATGAAGTAGAGCTTCCACATAAACAACACGCTCATCGTATTCAAATAGAAATACATACAATCTCATTGTCTCAAACTATGAATTTCTAATATACATAGATATATATATATATATATATATATATATATATATATATATATATATATATATACATATAGATTCATTCCTATACAGTTTTTAGGGGGATTTGTTTTTAGTATAATTAAATACAATTATACATATTTAATGAATTTCCTCTAGGGGGAGTTACTTGAATCAAGTTTCTACTGGGGTTCCAGAAAAGCATAAATATACGTACAAATTAACTTCATCATTGGGAATTATGCGACTGTCAGTCTTCGTGGTTCATAAATCTTGGACTTGATCCCAAGAGATTTTTACTGTCGTCAGGAGGATTTGCAGGGCAAGAAATTTTGCCGTTTTGCACTCAGGAGAATGATTCAATTGCTTTATTTTTTAAACGTTTTGTCAAACCATGGAGGGTTGTGGCTTTTTATTAATGTACCTGAGAAGTGAACCTGAAGATTATCTCTGCAGTATCTTTTGATGAGAAAAAGCTGATGTTCCAAATAGACAACATAGGTATGGAAATAAAACTTATCTCTAAAACTTACCCAAAACAAAAGTTACATCTCGGCCGGACTGAAAATAATGAAATCAGTCTCATGTTACTAGAATTTCATTGGAACTTTGAGTGAGAGACCTGAGCTGGACACTCCTTGTAAGGCGTGACTAGAGTGGGCTTTGAACCTCTTCATCTCCTGCCTGCAACGAGAATCTTGTGTACATCAAGTATACGAGCTCAGCCTCAGCCCATATATCACCAAGTATATCATCAGCCTCCACCTTATCCTGGTCATCTGTGAGTGTGGAGCACTGAGGTCACTGGCGTTTCTAACCCTCAAGAATCTCCTATGACCGGTGCCTGCAAAATTGCGGTTTGTATTTAAACTGGATTTGCATTTGGTTTAAGTCGTAAGTCACAAGTCCCGTACATTGTCGATGGTAGTGTGGCAAATTATTGAAGTGTGTAAAGTATGATGCTTCTTGTACACCCATCATACAATGATATCTAGTTCTGCTCGCAACATTTGTTGGCACTGAATACCTAAACCGTTGTTTATGCAATAAATGACACCAGTTTTTATGATCATTATTTGGCCAGATGAGTTTTTACATCCCTATTCTGAGTCTTGAAAGATGGTTCATTCTACAAGAACTTCTCGGTCATGTTATGAAACCAATATAAATTTATTTTAACACATAGAACATGTTTCTGCCAACCTTATTAATCTTGTCATATTGGTGAAGAATTTTCTAATTCTAATTAAGAAAATAATGTAACTTTTTGCCCTCTTTCTGCAATACGAAGACACATTTTCATGCTTCCAGTTATTTTTCTTTTATCGCTCTGAAGGAGAGCAAAATGTCACCCATGGTCATTTGTAAGATATGGTTGAAACAATTCTAAGAAGCACCACCCACGTGGAGAGTCAACTAGTTTGGGTACAGCTAAATGTCTGTCATTTTCTCGAACATAATGAAGGCCTCCTACGGCGCTTGTCTTCTGAATTTAACTTCCCTATTTAGTCCATGGCATAGAAAGGAATATGTTCTTGAAGAGCAAATGAACTTACAATAACGTCTAGAAAATGATGGTCTATATTTCTCGTGCAAGAAAATTAGTAAGTAGCCTAAAACTAATTTACGTTTAACTGCAGTAGGAAGCCATAAGCATTACAATTTTCAATTATGTTCTAAGTACAAATAATTCACAAACAAAGGCATCATTTAAATGTAAATCACTTCACAAACTCAAAGGCTAACGGTTAGAGAGAGCCAACTAAACATCTTCATACACCAGCATGGTTATAATTACTTTTTTATCAAAATATCAGGCTACAAACCTGTTACGTTGTTGTGACTTGCCTCGACACGCTACCACCTACTATTGAATTTCACGCTAACTTTGAACAAAGCTTGCCCCCTATAGCTGTGGAGATCCAGTACGAAGGATTCAATTTTAAAATGTGAATAATGAATAGTTTGTTGAAAAAATCGAGACAGCATTTTCTTCCTCAAAAACATTTTTACTCCCTAGCCCTTTGAGCAGGAATTTCCACTATTTCAATTCAACTTTATATCATGAGAACGACACAAGTACGGAGTGAATCCTTTCGGAAGACGTATACTCGTAACTACAAGCAATAACCGGCCTTTGTCCAGCTAGTGCGAATATAGGCACTCAAACAGGTACAGGTCATCCGGAAAATTACACCTCCAGGAGCGTGATCAAAAATAACTGTTGATGCTTGAAAAGCAGTGAGAAACTTTCTTCCGAAGTATTTCAGTCGATATTTAATACCGACTTGAAGGACAGAAAGTTTTTTGATTGGCTATCAATCTTTAGCGCCTGTAATGATACCATTCAACAATCAAGACAAAGAATACCGATTTTTTTACGTTACGTAGCTTCGCACCTGCATCTTCCTCATCGTAAAACGATCACAGACCGTTACGACTTCGAGCAACTAGATGAGTTTTCGGTACCTCAGATGGTACACTAAAAGATGAACGATGCCAATGGGACTTCGTTTCAGTAAGCTCACTTAGTCTCATCTCTCAAAACCTTCGAACGTGAACACGAAAAATATCGCTAAGAAACATTTTCGGTTCCTTGGTCAAAAGTAATAAGTCTTGAGCTGGACTTGTACTTAGTTCCACATGGTTAGCTCCCCTCCTTCGCCCATTTCAATACCAACGAGTTCAGTATTTTACATCGCCAGATTTTGCTCTCGAAGCCAGTCTCACAAACTAGGGAGTATATGTAGGTACTGAGATGGCCAGTTTGGTCAAGCGTGAGCTTGCATGCAGCTCCATTTCTTTGGCACAGCATTCTAAATACATACGAATGACGAAGCCAGAAAAAAGGAGCCGGATAGCTTGCAACTATACGGCATTGTTGTGCGAAGTCTAGTCCGAGGGGTCACTTCGATAACAACGCTCAGACAATTGAATTAGATGAAGATAGAGGCAGCGAGTCGAAATTAGAGCCATTGAGGAGCAAGTGGTCATCTTTAGGTTCATCAGAGGGCTTCAAGGTGTTCGGCTTTGTAGCGCTCGACGTTTTGTCACTCGTTCCATTTCTTAATAGTGTGCAAAGATTTCTAAATACATAGAGAGGACCTGGGCTCAGAATTTGTTGAGAGTTTAGAGCGTGTATTACAATGGGATCTAGAGATGGAGACTCCTCTGCACTCGACCATGAAATGAAATCAGTAGTGACGTGACCTTTTGGCAAAGAAGAAATACTACATCTCTACTATGAATCTGCTGCTTGCCGAATAAACGTTTGGAGGTACAGTATAAACAAGGATTACTCACGGAGAAACTAGCGAAGGGAGAAGTAGAGTTCCGACGTCGATGAGCATTATTCATGTAACATCATGTACAAAACTCATATAAAAAATGTTGTGGCACACATTAACAATGGCCCGTTGAGCGGCCGAGGAAATGTACTGAATACAAATGATACAATAGAGAAAAGAAAGATAGTTGATAACATAATACAAACCTATTCCAAGGATGTATTAAAATTCTGTTTCTTCTTCGTCGCCAGATATGTTTATTTTACTGATAACGATATTTAAAAATCGAATGTTGCAATTTCAAACTTCAGTGCTGTAATTTCAAACATCAGTGCTGTAATTTCAAACTTCAGTGTCGTAATTTCAAACCTCAAGGTTCTAATTTCAAACTCCAATGTTGTATCATATTTTATGCATTAACTTTACTGTAAATAAAATGTTTTTTGTTATTTTTTCTTGGGTAATAATTTTTTTCATAATTTTGCATTAAAGATTTTATTTCATCGAACACTGTTATTTTGTATTGATGCAATTAGTTTCAGGAAGAAAAAATTAATACCGCATTTAAATTAAAATTCTTCTTTTATAGAAATAGTGATAAGTATAGCTCTTCATCAGGCTCAGATCATTTATTGACAAGCAGCACTTGATATTTGGATCTGACTCCATCATTATTCATATTGCAACATTATTTTATTTCACAGATCAAATGTTCAACTGCTAATTTCCGGCAATGTTAAGCCAGCGCCGTAAATAAAGTTTATTCCTAAGAATTTTTAGCATATCCCCAGAGAAAACAACAGGCGTTTCCATGAATTCTTAACAATACCTGAAAAACAACAGGTGTTTTCATGAATTCTTAACCTATCACAAGGAAAACAATAGGTGTTTCCATAAATTTTCAACATATAACATGAAAATTAACAGGTGTTTCCATGAATTCTTAATGTATCACCAGGAAAACAACAGGTGTTTCCATGAATTATTAAGACGTCACCAGGAAAAACAACAGGTATTTCCATGAATTGTTAACACGTCACCAGGAAAAACAACAGGTGTTTCCATGAATTGTTAACACGTCACCAGGAAAAACAACTGGTGTTTCCATGAATTGGTAACACGTCACCAGGAAAAACAACAGGTGTTTCCATGAATTGTTAACACGTCACCAGGAAAAACAACAGGTGTTTCCATGAATTGTTAACACGTCACCAGGAAAAACAACTGGTGTTTCCATGAATTGGTAACACGTCACCAGGAAAAACAACAGGTGTTTCCATGAATTGTTAACACGTCACCAGGAGAAACAACAGCTGTTTCGTAAGCTCAGATCATCGAAGGGCGGAACTGCACAAGATTATAAATTGAAGGAGGGGTTGTTTCAGTAGCTCCCAAATTTGAAGCCATCGCGTCACTTGGATTCGATAACTTCAAAAGCTTCATATAAACGCTGCCTTTTTGCTACAGAGATGATGAAACGTACGTGCATCTATCAGAAGCCATACACTACCTCGTAATCGTTCGCCTTTCACATATTCTTCCGCTGCGTCTGTGTTCTCATTTCTATTATAATTATTTTTATTATTATCATTATTTCTATTGGTTTTATTATTAGAATTAGCATTATTACTTCCTTTATTGTTATTAATACTATGTTCACAGATATACATACATCAGTCATCATAGTTTTTGTTGTTGTATAGTCAGTCTAATTGTCAATCAGCCCATATATAAATGTATATATACGTATTTTATGCAATGTTGAGCAATATTGACTGTTTTGTGCAAATGTGGATTGATTATCAATGTACTCGTATTTGCATATAAGTTTTCATTAAATGAACTCAGGAATTAAACTTCTTAGCTTAATAATAGCCAGGGTTATTGTGTGGCTTTCAATGAAGCCCATTCTAGAAACGGTTATTTAACAAGTCCAGGAGGAAATTTTTTTTCGTAACACTAAGTGACGGAAAATAGTTGCCAATAATGAGGATGGCATACCAACGGAGCACCGCATACATCATACAGGGACATCAACCCGTAGGGTCATGTCAAAAATAGAATCAGTGAGGCTTGCAGATTCGTTAAGTTTATTCCCCAAGCCTGTTGGTATTGACAATTTCAATACTAACTATTTCTTTGCATTGGAAAGTTCATGGCGATAATAATACTTGGAGTTGGAAATGAATTCCTAATAGAGCTTCGTTCCACATTTTTTGAATCGTTGTCAATCGCAAAAAAAATGAAACTCAGGAGTGAGACATCATATCATGAAAAAATCGTGTACTAAAAGTAAATGTACAACACCAAGGAGATAAAACATATAGAAGTGGGTCTAAGAATTTACAGCTAGTTCAAAGCCAAGAATAAAAGTCAGTAGGTCGATATTTTCTCCGTAGAGTTATCGTTTATCCAAACAGGTTTTGCATCCATTTTTCATGATCATCTCCTGGCATTTGTTAAGGAGTTCGGCAACGTAAGAAACGTGTTCGTGTATAAGCCTTTAACAAACAAGTTCATCTTCAGCAAAAAAAATTTAAATATGCTTTTATTTTTTTTAAATACTTTTCATTCTAATACTCAGCTTTTCGCAATACCGAAAATGTGCTAATAACTACTCTTTGACTTATTTTTATTTCACATCTGCTAAGATATTGCTAATTATTTATGTTAGAAGTGTGGTGTGTTTACCATTTGAATTTATCAAACTTGAGTAAAGAGCAATAAGAGTGAATACCAAAACAACCAAAACTAAATTCTCTACCATGTATAACATATTGAAGTTTTCAATTTCAAGGAAAATTTCGCTAATTCAAATTGAAATTACTTATATAAAGTACCACAGATCGCTCAGTATCTGTTACGAAGCTTCACTCCAGCTGTCTTTGACAACTTATTTTGAGGCTGAAAAACTTTCATTAGTATGGTATAAGCATGGTATTTTAATATCTTCATTTAAATAGTCACCGGTGGTTTCGACTTGTGTTTCGGTTGCAAGTGTTCTGCAGTGAAGCATGGCGTTTTATCTCATTTCGGATATGCAAGATTCAGAAAACACGCCAAGTCAGGTAAAACTTACCCCCACGAACAATTTTGCTCTGGGAAATGTTCAAAAATTAAACTTTAAGCCTCCCATTCAACGTTTGATTTGACTTGAGTTTAAGAAGTATATGATACAAGTCCTATGCTACAACCATGAGCACATTAGGAAGCTATTTTTATAATAAACGAACCATTTAGAAGAAACATCTTTGCAGACCTCTCTAGACATCTCCTATCTTTTGTTTTTGTCTGCCGAACCTGCCTGTGCTCGCTATGTTTACAAAGCCGGTTTACTGCACTAACTCAGCTGAGAGAAGCCCAGTGCAATGATTGCTCCGGGAAGGTATCAATAAAAAAGAAGTAGGGTACTCGAGGCCTTTGGTGCCGACATTGAGAACAAAAGAAAACCCAGAGCACGTGTGGGTTGACCATGATGTAGCCCAGAGCCCCCGGGGTCTGCCGGTAACGGAATCAACACTCAAAAGTCCGACCCACGTTTTCTAGCAATTTTGTTTGAACCAGAAACTCGTCTATGATATGGATGCCCCAACTGCCGCAAGATGATGCACGGTTTTAAAGAAACATTCTACCTGCGTATTTGAAATGAAAGAACGAAAAAAACAGTTACTAGGGCTTCTTATAAGGACAAAGAAGTCTTCAGAATGGCCGAGAATTTTACTTTAACGTACAGTGGCTACTGATAAACTCAAATAAAAGATAATCAATATTGCATGCTGAGTAAATACGGCTTAGAAGAAAAATAGGAGCAATCAATTGTGGGTTTATAACAGTGTCTTTGTTCGTATAGAACGATTACAAAGCATTATTCGCTAATGCAGATTGCTACCTGAGGTTATATTTGAAGTTATGACAATGTTTAATCTAACTTTTGGAAATGTTTCCAATTATATTTCTCGCCAATTAAGTGAGGATACATAGTGTATGCAAGCATCAAAATCGTACGTCACTGAGTGGGGATGATCGTCAGTATGACCAAGAAAAACACGACAACCAGAACAGATGTGCTTTGATTAGAATAACAACTTTTTTGAGTTAGCATCCTGCTTCTTTGCACATACGGAACAAGCACAGGGCACATGTCTAGCAAGTTTCTAGTTTCCTGACCTAAATACTCAGAGATGTGAATGAAGCAATTGCGTACAGCAATCCAGAATCAACGGAAGGCCTGGTGGTGAATTAGGGGTTTGATAAAAGCCGTTTTTGATTGCTACTGGTCATGTGGACTTTTGTGCTCTTTCTGTATTTTTTTCTGTGACTTGAACTACTGAATTGAAGCACAGAATTGCATCAGCTCAACAACGTAATGATTTCTAAACCTTGGATGAGGTGGGTGTAAAAAGTGATTGGTATCTTAAAGTTTCAGAGCGTATAACGTTTTACTTTACTTTCTTGCAAGAAAAATATATATATGATAGCTTTCATTTTAGGATCATACCGTACTTCCAAGGTTACATTTAACGAACGAAAAAAGCTCCCTTCATTGTTTCCTGGGACAACAATTTTATGTCTATTCAAAGTTTTAGTAAAGAAATACAAGAAATTAATTTTATTCACCCATTCTTTTTAAGATAGAGTATATAAATTGTATACCACAAAAGAAAATTGATTCCCAATGGGTTCGTAATGTTGAAAGTCTAAATGAAATAACTGAAAATGTTTTTAAAAAATATAATCAATACATTCATAACAAAATATGACTATGTATTAATTTAATATAATGTAGTCGGCATATTTTTAAATAAAAACGTCAACATACCAACAGTTGACTAAGAGTGACTGACGTGCATACTTCAGTGTTCCATTCCTTTTGTTGGCTTAACAGTTCTTCCAGGAGGTAATAAAAGACCTTAGGTTAAATTCCCACGTAATAGTAGCAAGATCTCGAAAGCGAGAGAATTGAAAACTTCCCTTTCTGTATGTTGTGTTTTGTAGAATGAGTAAGCCTTTTATATTTGTTGAGTTATTTCCCTAGCCTGTCTGTATTATGCAATGAAGATTCCAGTACAAACTATTTCCTTGTCCTGCAAAGTTCGTAGCAATAATAATCATCGTCGAGAATGAATTAAACATAAAACTTCGTACCGCATTTTCAGTAATGTTACTGCAATGTGTAGCCTTCTTGGAGTAGCGTAAAAAATTATGGTAAATGAATCACACCAAATTTAAATGAAAGTTGAATGCTTGAAGCATAACAGCATTGAAATTACTACGCGCTGAGTAAACTCCTGTAATTAAGTTACATCAGTACATGGAACATTACGCTCTTCTGTACGGTATGCACTAGCCAACCTAGAGTTTTTCTAACTAATTTTAAACAGTTTCATTGCCTAATCTAAGCTAAATAGATCAGTTATACTAAGACTGTCTTCTTAACAATCCTTCATTAATTCGATTAAGCAATCAGCTATGATGATTATCTGAAATGTTTGTAATAGATGTATACGTATAGTAGTTATTTTTAGTATTACTTGTATGTCATACTAACATTTTTTGCAAGGAAGTAAAAACATTGAAATATTTGAAGCTTGAATGAGTACGTCTGAGTTTCATGGAATCGAGCTGTCTTCCTTGACCATGATTCTTCAGATTTTTGAAACTGGCCTCCGCCATGTCCTACTCCTGCATGTTCCCGCTCAGGTAAAACATCATGCACGTTAATTCTTTCGTTAGGTACACTTTTATACGCATCATTTATGCATACAAACTATTAAAGTTTAATATACTAAAAATAACATAACTTTTTAAATCAAAATGACATCAATTTTTTGTACAATTATAATCCCGTGTCTTGAATTGCACACCTGGAGTTAAAGAACTCTAAAATTACTGCAAAAAATTTTTGTGGCTTGTGTTCTGTATATTAATTAACACAACGAGAATGTGAGCGCGACCACGTTATTTTTACAGACATTTAACATCCAGAGGAAAATAAAATTCCAAATTATATTTTTTTTATTTTAAAACTTATGAATTCTATATTTTTGTACATGATTTAGTTTCACAAAAAACTTCGGAAACATGTTCATCTCACTATCGAAGTGAACACAATCACTGACCAAAAGTAGAAACTTTGTAACACTATCACTATGGATTACATTTCAATAACAAAAAAATGAGTAATAATATCATTTTTCTTTAAGCAAATCAAAACGCTTTGAAAGAAGATCACGGAAAATAATGACTGTCCCTTATACAGAATTTGAAAATATTGCAACTTGTTAATTTGTCAGCGCGGACACGTAAATTCCGAAGGTAATAAGATCTGGTAATAATTATACTTCCACTAACGAAATTAAAAGAGACGGTGTTTAGTATTCACGTCTATCCGGTAAAGACGAAGATTAATCAGTGGTAGATAAAACTCAGCAAGATGGAAGCTGGAAGGATTAAACGTTCAGGCAATTTTCATAGTGTCTTTGAGCAAATATTCCTATGTTTTCAAAAACGAGAATATATGAAATTGAATATGCCATGAAATCACACTAAAAAGTTTATAAACGCGTGGCATATCACATTTGAAACAGGCATTTTAAACATTGATGTCAATGGGCAAACACAATTTTATGAAATTTAACCTTTGACCGAGCACATTTTTTACAGAGAACTGCAACACATGCACACGCTGACTGATCATTCTGGGAGTAACGTCCAAACAGAAAGAACCGAAACATATTCTGGCAGTTCTATAACTCGGAGAAGTAGTGCTGGTTTGATACGTGCCTTACGTTTTTTCTTTTACTACAATTTTTAATTCTTTATGACCCATTTTGGGATGGCAACTGGTTACGTTCTGTAGAGTCTTGAAGACATGGCTACAACATAAGCCACCTTCCGATAGTCGAAGTGTAGACTCAATTGAATTGAATTGAATCATACAATTTGTATTTACATGTAATAAATACGAAAAGCACCACGGAAACGATCACATACACATTGTGCTGGAAATTTAAGAGACAGAAAAGTGCAGGAGAAATATAAGCCCAGAAATCATGTCCCACATGAAAAGAAATTACTTCTAAGTTTGCTGCTTTTTCTGTTGATAGTCTCTTAGGTAAGCTCGATTCCAGTTTGCCATATTTTCATAGTAAAAATTTGAACACATAACTGGATTACATTATGAAATCAGCTTGAGTTTACGAAAACATTAACATATCATAGTACTATGATAATTTTTCTCACGACTAGTATGCATGACATCTTTCTGAATGAGCATAATCGTTTTTACCTCAAAGAATTACACGAATAAAGACTAATATTCAGCGTCATATTACAATAATATTGCACCGAATACAGTAAATTTAACTTCAATCGGGTAAAAATTAACGTCACAAAGAACGCACAGGGTGAAGAAAATCACCTACCCTACGAATAATAACCAATAGAGACATTTCCAAAGAATTCGTAGCAGTGCAGCGAACACAACACAGAGAGGCAAGATGGATTGATTTGGCACCGAACTAAGTCATTACATAAAAGTCTTACAAATAAAAATTGTGCTAGAACAGAAAATTTGTTACACGTTGGTAGCATTGTAAAAAGACTTCAGGATTCTTTAGGTTTGAAAGGAAATGATAGCATAATCAATCCACGCTCTTTCTCTGTGTTTTTTTACAAAACATATTAATATTAGAGGATCAACTTTCAATGAAGAAATTTAATGAAGAAAACCCTAATTCCCGATTGACAGACAATTTAAAAACCACAACAAAATTCCTTATTCCTGACAAGCTATGTAGATAAATCATCAGGGTCATTACTGACAGATTTCTCTTTTTATAAAACGCACTGAAAACTCATTAAGTTTGTAAACTTTATTTGCAGTAATTGTTGACACAGTCACAATATCTGATGCATGTTTTTTATTTTTGCTACTTTATTCGCTGGACATCAATAAATGTTTTTCATTTGCGTATGTGCATTCATCGAGTTATTCTACAAATGCCGGTCTTGAACTGCATTGATTGGGTTACACCTTGTATTTCCATTCACTCCCAACTTCAGATCATATATAAAAGATCATTCTGGACTATAAAATTTAAATCTTTCTTAAAAATATTACATTGCATGGGACATGACAAAAAGTTTTTGATACCATGGGAATGTAAATGAAAGTAAAGCTTAAGAAAACTTCTTTCTTGATCTGAATAAAAATAATTGGAAAGACATGTATGCTACTTCAAAGTCTAGTATACACTCCTACGTAAAATATCCGGAGGTATTAGGGTCCCCAAGCTTACAATGACGTTCACTTCTTTCTAAAGGTTTTCGAAGTTTTTTGAACATGTGGTAAATGTGTCATTCGTTACTAGTAACTAAAAATATGAAAATACTATTACAAATTCCATGACACCGTGAAAGTAATACGAAAAGCGAGTATCGGACTTCAAACTGAGGTACTGAAGGTCTTTTTCGAGTTTGAAATCACCTAGTCTTGAAAAGAACTAGCTATCCCCACATTCACACTGACTTACAAGAAAAATTATGTTGGTATTAAGTTGCCTGGACTAGAGCTACAATCGGTGTCATCTTTCCCTATCATGTCCGTTGCAGGTCTGATAGTGACCTCGCAGGAAACTGACGTGTTCGACACAGCAGTAACCTGAACGTCTTCTTCAACTGCGCCTTTTTCGGGCGATGAGTCTGGCTCGTCTGTCCATTGGTTGTCCTTTTCAGAATCATGTCCGTTTTCTACCACGTCAACGTGCTCCTCGTTGACTACTTCACTGTCCGAGTTGTGGGCGTCTGAGGCAGGTTTTGCCGGCATCCCTAAAGCACTGCTCGCCAAAAATGTGTGTAAGGAGGTCAAATTAGGCGACCTCTGAAGTGCTTCTCCGATCGCAGCAAAGCTATACTTTTGTGGATAGTTCCCTAGAATACTTGCACACTCGTTTTCGTGTTTCTTCAAGTGCCTGTCGAGATTAGTTTGTTGACCAAATGCTCTGTTGCACTGAGGGCACTTGTATGGTTTCTCTTTGTTGTGGATGTTGCGCACGTGTCTTTGGAGATTTGATGATATCGAGAAACACCGCTCACAAAACGAGCATTTGTAGGGCTGTTCTCCAGTGTGAGTTCGCACATGTCTTGTTAGATTAGCTGACCGTGGAAAAACTTTATGGCAATAGCTGCACTTGTACCTTTCTCCTATCTTAGATGACTCTGGACAAGGGTTTGGAACAGTGGAGTTCACTCTCCGTTCCTTTATTGCATCATAGAAAGCCGATGAAGGATTTTCCTGAAAAGGCCGAATGAAAGAATACGGATAGTGTCCTACGGACGGGAGTGGTAAGAAAGGGTAATGTGAATTATTTCCAAGTTGAAAATTGGCGTGACTTGGTAGGTCATGTGGCATGTAATGAGGCACCCTTGCAATGTTAGGGAATCGAACTTGAGGAAGTGGACGAGGGTATAACAATGAACTGGAGCTTAATGTGAATGGAAATGTGGGAGAATCTATATATTTGTTACTTTCAGATGAAGATGGGGAAGGAGAGTCTCTAATAGTTTTAGAAGGACTGACGCTATTGTTATACGTCAGTTCATTATTTTCGTTTTCGGGATTGTCATGTTCCGTAGCTAGACTAATGACGGAAATTTTTCCACTGTCTTCATGCTCAATTTTCCGTTTTTTAAAGTCCACTCTGAGATCAAGAGGCTCTTCAGTATCGAAATTGAACTGTGAGTTGTTTGAATATTCTCTCTTGCGTCCTGCTTGAGTCGAGTTCTGTAAAGAAATAGGAACTGAAATCGAGCGTCGAGCGTCCTCCGGAGAAGATAAGACAGCGTGGGTATCCGGGCAAGGCGATGCTGTTTTGGGGGACGGAAGAAGATTGGGTACTGGTCGTTTTCTTGGAGACGATGTATTGTCCATGGTGGACAATGAGGGCAAATTATTGGGCGGCCCAAAGCTTGCCAGAGAAGAAACACTGGAAGCCTCCATCACGGTCTGTCCCAGATATGACCTGTTGAAATAAAAAGGAAATTAGCTTTCATATTAATATACGAGTTACTCACTGCGTTCTGAAAACATCAAAAATGAAAATGAAACTCGTAGAAGCAAGACAAACTGAACGTTGTAATAAGCAAGAAAGATGAGTTTATGGAATTTTAGGAAGAAAAAGTTAACGCATTATTAAAAAAAACTATCAGGCTTTTCAACTACTCAAATTAACGGATCATTTATCAGATCCTTCTTTCTTCACTGAAGCTTAACGGTGCAAATATATATGTCATGTGAACGTTAAGACCAATACCGTAAGAAGTTCGATCAGAAGAACTAAAATTTATAGATAGCTGCTGAACAATTTATATGGCACTAATGCAAGGTTAGCCAACGGTGCAAGAAGTTGGTTCGGCACTTCGGTGGATCAAGGAGGAGGATTGTCGGTGGCACCTCTAAAATGACACACAACTTAGTGATGCAAAAAGTGGACGGGCGATGGCTGTCAGTAGAAATGTTCTCTCCTGAAGATTTACTGGACGTAGTATCATTATAGCATAGTAATTAGAACTCTGATATTGTCACTGGAAATTACCGTTCAGAGGCACATCTCCTTCAACAACGGACTGTGAAACAGAAATCACAAACAAAGAAAGGCCATTTATTGAAGAACACATAACGGATTAATGTACTATGAGAATGAAAAAAATTAGCTCATTGTACATCCTTATAAGCAGTCAATTAACTAATGTTGATGTTAAGATGCATATGCTCCCAAGAGAGATGCTCCCAATTTTTTGTAACATCTCTCTTTTTGTAATATCTATTGTAATATTGTAATATTTGTAATTGTAACACCGGTCACACACAATTACCAATGTCATCATATTTGAATTTCTCTTGTTATGTCACACCACTTGCAGAAATGCAAGGTATAATAAAGAGTCCTACCTTCCGTTTTCTACGGGAATAAATAATCAATACAACATTCGGATTTCGATACTCACTACTTTTCAAACCTCAAAAAACTGGTTATTGTTTAAAATAGAAAATTGACCAAACTCAAACAAGTGTTTTTCATAAACAAAATTCACAAGCAGAACAGAACTTGTTCGTTTGCTCTATCGATGCAATTTTGATTATTTTTTACAAATATAAATAACGATTTTTCTCAGAAACATTTTTGATATTGACGTGTTTGAAATCCTCTCAATTTAAAAAAATATATTTTAAATGAAAGATTACGTGTTTTAATGTTTCATCTGTAGCACAAACCTATTTATGAATTTATTTCCCGATAGAACTTTTAATCGCAAATTTCTACCTTTTTTTAACATCCTCGAATCGAAAAGGAACTAAAGTTTACCCCTGATCTTACTAAGATTACTAAACCTGTTCTTCCTCAGAAGAGTGTTTTCTTTATTGAAAGAATACAAATCTCCAGCAAAAAAAGGGCATATGACTCACATCTAACAGTTTATATTTAGCCCCTCCCTGTGCTCTCTCTCCACCGTTGTCGGGGAAGGAGTAGAGTCTCATTTCTTTTCAATTAAACGGGCTTCTTTTACGGTCACGGCTCATCAGTAAGTTCTAAGATGCCCAGACATTATCTTTTTCTCACTACCTTAACAGATTCTTCACCCAGGTCTTAGAAGAAGAGCATGAAATTTACGATGCAAAACTGTGACCTAACGAAAAAAGATTCTAGAGTGAGAGAATGTATTAGTGTCTGAGTTTTTTGCTCTTGCGCATGTGTGTCTCCAATTATGCGTTCCGGGGCAATATTTTCTCCAGACCAAATGTCGTCTTCTTTAGCATTTCTTACTCAAAGCGAAAACATCAGAGAGAACCACTGATCTCATCAATGAAATCTACAACAAAGGGAACCATAACTTTAAGTATTATTAATGTGCTATAACTATTCAGTTAATGTCCACCTCCGACGGGGTTCCGGAGTATAAGAAAAGGCTTCTTACATATCATTATCAATTCAGGTTGAAAGTACATCATTCGCTTAGAATTTATTACACGTATCTCATTTAACTGGTTCTTGAGCATGCGTGGGTTGATATATTTCCGTAGCATAGCAATAATAAGGGCTTTCGTTAAACTTCTTTCACAATCAATTTTCCACATAATTTTCTCTCAGTGTCGATGCACTGTAATTTACGCGCCTTGAAACTTCTGAACTGTTGCTTCAACCAGGCAGTTGAATGGTTCTTACAAGCTAAATAAAAAAACAAGCATTGGCAAAGCCATGAATTCAATCTCATAAATTCAATCTATGTTCATCTAATAGCCGGTTTGTTTTTGAATTTTCCAAACTTTTCGGAGTTAGGAACTGCCAATGATGCCCAAAGGTAAAACAGAGCTCAAACTACCTCGTGTGTGTAATTATCATTTATAAAAGTTTGAAGTTTTGGTGGCATAACAATGCTTTCGTGCACTAGTAATCATAATTTTGTTCTGTTAAGAAACATGTTTTTCATACATCCAGGCTAATTGAAACTGTTAAAATTGAATGCTAAATGTTAGTCTAGAAAATTCTAAATCATAACAGACCTCGTGAAAAACGGTCAGAATTACAATGGCCACCTCCACAAGGTAGCTTGCGTTTAATAATTTCCAAATCCGTGTCTAGTTTCCATAATTTTGTATGTCCTATAAAAATGTGAAAAAAATATATTATACTACTCAATTACTAAATAGCGTATAAAAATTTTAAACATGACGATATAAATAAAAATAATTTAGCACTGAATGCTAGAACGAAAATCATCAAAATACATTTTTCGCATTTTATTTCAATACTAGCTACTATAAATCTAAGAAAATGTTTACTCTATAATAAATGAATAAAATATTCATAGCGAATGGTTCCAATAAATAGTTGCATATATTCAAAATTGTTTAAAACTATTGGGTTCGGTTTTAATATAAACTTATGTTAGGCAAGGACTACCGTGACGAATAATTTAAAAATAATTTTCTTAAAAGGCAGTTTCATCCCAAACAGGGGGTCAAATTTTAGGGCTAGAAGATATCTATCCTTACATCTTTTTTTCTCGTAGCTCTTACAACCTCTAAACGAATACACTGATGAGAGCAGCTAAATAAACTTGCAGGAAAAAAGCTTAAGTACCCGTTATCACTCTTCCGTAGCACGCAGCGTTTAAACGAACACAGCCCGTTCGACTTTTTTACCCACTGGCTAAGTCAGACGACTTCAACCCATTTAAGTAGCATTTTTGAAGCCCTGAACTAATATCTGAAGAGAGAGAAAATGTTAAGCCTGTTCAACTCATCTCCGAAAAACTTCTACTGAATAGGCAAACAGAGACATTGTAAAGACTGCAACTTATTTTTCGGTTTCTTTCGTCGAAGAAGCGCAGTTTAAGTTCCCGTCGGGCCACAATCTTCTTGTTGGCTCCTGGTAGAAAATCAGTAAAGAACACTCAGCGAAACGCATATTGACAGCTCAGCATGTAACCAATGAGTTTTGCCGTCAGTCCCATAGACAAGTTCAATACGTCTACAGACTAGTGATTTACGAACAGGTTATTTCGAACAAACATTTTACGCACTGGACATTTCTGCCAAACATGAGAGTATTTTTTCTTACCGGGTTTCTTCAAAAGAAGAATAGGCTTTAGGAGAAACCGCTCAATTACTGCACGTTTGTCATGAAGAAGATGAAATAGGCGGGACTAAGCGAATCACTTTACATCCACTTGCACCCATGAGAAAGATTTGCCAGGAAATGGCCTGTGCATACTAAATATTCTGAAGTAAATAACGGAGTATATTTGTTTGCTGATTTTTTCTCGGGGAGGGCGGTACTCGACATGGAAACTCCTAGTTCGAATGATTCACTTCGATTGAGATGAAAGAAGAGAAATAGACTTAAGGCTTAGGTCAAGAGGCGTTAAAAAGGCTTCAAAAAAATGCACAACTAACAATATTTCTTAACATACAGAAGACAGACCCCTCGGTCTCATTTTTCCTGAATAATGATCACAAATTATTATCTAGTTCAGCAGGCTGTCGAAGGCATCTTGAAAGAAATCATGAGTCCAGAAAACAATAAAAGAATAGATAACTAGAATATACTAATGAAAAAAAACATCTGCATTAAAAATTGTTTTTTCGAACATCATAAACGTTGATTCTGAACACTACCATTTGATTAGAAAAGAAAACAATACTATGGCCAAGGACAAACTGACTATTCCCAACAATGATCTGCCCAAATCTAGTTAATTCATTCTCAGCAGTAGGATGAAGGATCTATTCTTAAATGGTGAGTCACCTGTAAACGATCAAGTAATGACTCACAACAATAAAACGATCATCAAGACTAGCACTGAAAACTCCTGCAGTCAGTCTTCATCCCTCCACAAAACTAATGACTTCATGAGAACGAGAAATATTCCTGAAAAAAACTAGAATAGGCCAAATTGTCATGCGATACTACAAATATTTTTCATCGGGATCTGTAAACGTAAGACTTTCTTTTATTCCTACCCGACATCTGAATAAAACATTTAGGCTTCAATAGCCTACATATCTCAGATCATAGTAGGAGTAGAACTCAATAGGACATTAGAATTCTTGCAGGCCTACCAAACTAATCAAATGGACTTTAATTATAAAATGAGGTGATCACTATGCTCATAAAATGAACATAATTTAGGATGTGAGGGGATCTTTAGACGAGGCATAAAACATAACAACGCCAAACAGAATATCTTACATTGATATCATCTGTAAGGAATTATGAATATTCAATTTACGCTCATGTCAACAAAAAATCGAATCAAGAACGAGTTCTTTGCATTGGTAGCGTGACCTAAACAGAAACTTTTAAGTTTGCTTCCGGCTTGTCCAGAATCCAAAATCATGCAACTTTAACTTTCAATTCACAGTTGTGAGAGAATCAATTCTTTAATGTGTTTATATATGGCACATTAATGAGGTCGATAAACCGTAAAGTCACTATCATCTACAGAGCAACGCCTTGCAAATGCTGCCCTAAATATATAACTTAAGTTCGACAACATAACATTGTATGAGCGTCCCTCCCTGCCGCTGAGTAAAGTTAGTTCATGCTATATACAGTCTCAATTCTATAATATATAGTAGCATATTGATCATATATTTGAGACAATAGTTGTAAACTCTAAAACTGCTCAAAAATAAAAGTTGATAGGAAACAAACATCATACAAGATTCATTATACATATTGAAACTAGCACGCTACGTGATTAACTGTCAATTGTAAATTTTGGGTTATGATGAATTGTTAATATTTGCAATCCAAGGCCTACTGCCTCGAAAATGCTGATAACATTTCATGATCACTCTACGTTGAGATATTGTTTTACTTTCATGTGTTCTTATTACAGTGCAAAAAACTTAAACATTGATGTTAGTAAATTGGAATTGGAATAAACAAGTTATCAGCTACGACAAGACTGTATTATGTATAATCTAAAATTGTAAACTTTTGATCTCAACCCATTAGCGCCGATCATACTTTATATAGCAAGTGAAATCCAATAGAAATCATTCACTTTATATTGTCCCGTATTCTGAATGTTTCGTTCTAAATTACGGTGAAATTACATTAAAATGAGTGAAGATAAGTGGAAATTTACGCAACATTTTGATCAGTCTGAAAATAATTTCGTCGTTAAAGAGTTAAAATTTAGTCTCAATCCTAGTCAATCTTAGACGAGATTAACTAATGTCCGCACAATAGTTCTTTCTGTTTTCAGTTACAGGATCTCTTATAAGAAAGTACCCACCAATATATACGGTCCGTGTCTATCATAAACCATCTAGAGAAGGCTTTATAAAGAATATTAGGACAAAAAGTTTATCCCTTAACTAAGTTCCGCTTTAATATTCAAAGTTCAAGCCAGAAATTTAAACCAAAAATAGGTGAAAATACTTCGAATTCACAACATATTCATTTTTAAATCAATTTTAGCTTCGGTACACATTTCTTAATTGGCAAGCAAACCTGTTTCTTCAACCAAAGTGATCGCTTCCAGTTGAATCCACTAAGAAAGATCAACGGCCTATAACATTTTTTTCCTCAGTGGCAAATTAAATGATTCTTCAATGAGTTACGCACTAGCTGTGTTTCTGTCTAATCATCGTGGCAATTTTAGGTCGTCCATCCATGGTCACCTAACGAGCTAGCCATGCGACACACTTTAGCCTGTGCATGCTTCATTTCTGCTGCAGCTAACACTATCGATCATACGTCTCTCGTTTCAGGTTCTTAACGACCACCTAATGCGTTCTTTATGATGATGCACCTTAGAAACTCGCCTGACTACCCCTTATAATTTTATACCAAGCTTATCAGCATGTGGAGCTTCATCTTCGTTTTATCTGCAGTCTCTTCTTAGATGCGCTAACGAGTTCACCACAAACTGGCTCCGGTCACTCCTCACAAGGATTGTAGCAGCCTTAGTCGCAGACTCATTTTGTAAATTGAACAATAAAATATATGCAATGCTTACATGTATTGGTAAATTGCATTACTAAATGATGACGAATAAGATATAAGAAATTCGCAATGAAGTCTGTTCCATTTCTTACTAAAAGGATTGTGCAAATCCCGCTCCTAAAACAAAGAACTTTTCAGTCATACAGGTAATCATGCCGTGATCTTGCATTAATTTGCAATGTTTTACATCGTACTGTCAGGTAACCAACACATTGTACTTTTCTGCTCGGTCATAAAGTAGCCAAATTTTAGCCGCTGTGCCCGTTTCGTATTTCATTTTGCTGCAAGTCTGTTATTTTCCTAACTATCTTTTGGTATCATCTCATCTAGGCGTTACTCAGACTTGTCTGTTTTATGACTGGCTAACGAGTTCCTAAAGAGAAATTCCGATTCCAACTCCTGAATGCCCACCACGCCCTCGCCTCCGGCTAGAGATGTTCAAGGTTATGCTGTGCATGCCGCCCACCGCTCGACAATTACGGAGCGCATTTATATGTGAGCTGGCAATGATTTATTTATTGCTGAGCCAGAATATATGACAGCAAAAAGACGGAATGGACCATTTGTTTAGTACACAGTGTCAAAATATTTCTTGCTAAGCTGACCAGCGTCTCAGAGCGTCTCCGGCACTCAGAGGAGAGATAAGGAGCTTAGGTATTTTCTTTATGGTTATGCAGATGCAACAGCCTCCAAAAAATATGCATTACTGGAATAGCAAAAGCATCGATCAAGCTGGGGAAATAATGACTGGCAGTTCTAGAAGAGACCGGATGAAATAAAAACTAGTTATTGAATATTAAGTAGTAGGAACTCGACTTTAAGATCTGCGTTTGAGGAACCAGATTGGAGGAAAAAGTAGTTGATTTTGGACAGTTTCACAGCTTCATCCCAGTAAAATTTTACTTCCTGGGTAGAATATACACTTAAGAAAAAGTGGTTATGATGGAACTGACTTGATTTTTAAAATAAATTTCAACTAAATCTTTCCCGCTGAAAATCGAGGTTGAGATTAAACGATTGTCCATCATATCGTCACTCTAAACGCATACTTTTGTAAGAACCCTCCACAATATTTTTATAGAACGATGTTATTATTTAGTCCTTTGAAGGACCTTATTTAGTCCTTCGTTTAACTTCGTGAAGTGAAGATCCCTCAATATCTCTCATCATTCTTGGTTGTCATAATTTCGATCAAAACATCACCAGTTTTACGGAACGAAAAGCGATGCTTCTTATTCAAATTCTACACACAGTAATAAACGACGTCCGTTAACCGAGAGTGAAGCTAGTTATTTCCCGGAAAAGCACTTGTGAGGTTGAGTTTCTGGGAAGTTTCACTCAACTCCCAAAGAAATTTACGACACAAGTTGATCCTCTTCTTGAAACGACAGGATTCAAATTCGATGAAGCATGACAAGCATTACTGGGAAACGGGAGCTAAAATTTTGTACTTCATGACACCACAAATCATTCCTGCCTTAAAAGCGACAAGTGAAAGGAACCATGAACGGATGGACGAAGAGCGGTGTCAATACGAACAAAAAACAAAAACAATAGTATTAAAGTTTTATGCATGGGGTGAAATCTTCTATCAGCGGTCAATAAATGAATAGTGGAATTCTATGAGGGAAAACGGGAGGTTTTGTAAACTCCATTAAGAGCTAAATGAAACAATGTGATCGTCTAGGACTTTGTTTCTAATATGCAAACGGCCAGCTAAGTTTATATAATTATTGAAGTGAGGCTGTTATGAAAACTTATTGTTGATCATCTAAATCTTTACCATTTTCTATATATGGTTGTGCTGGCATTGCTTTCTAACCACTGTGTGCTCAGCTACATTCATACTAAAGAGTTTTGTTATTTGCTGAGATAAACACACTCGTAGGATGTATGTGCAAAACGAAGTGAAAAAAATCCTTAAATTTCTGTTTCACCATGTATGCTTCCGAATAATTCATTCGGATTGAGCTCTATAATTTGATTTCAATGAACGTTCTTCAACTCCTTACCTCTAAAGAATACGTCTGTCTGAGTTGAATTGCGATCACTCAAAATCTTCATCATTCAAAAACTAAATCAATAAATCAATGCTAATGCGTGTCGCGGAAAAATTTCAATAACAAAGCCTTTTTTCTTTTTCGATGTTTAAAAATTTATAACTAATTGAACGAATCAAGCTTTCTTTCAAGCATTCATAACAACAAATGATTGTCTAGTTGATGAATTGTAAAATATGGAAAAAATATTAAAAGAATGACTGAGATGTCAATTAGTTTGAACCCTACAAATGAGGTTCATGCTGACAGTGTATAGGATACTCTTAAACTGAATTAAATACAGGGTAATTAAATCATAACTTAATTTTAAAATTATTAGAAACTTGCTTGATTGCCAAAATTAAGGCGTCACAATTGCTATGCTCGATGAAAATGTTAACTTCTGTTCACATGTGTAGAATACTGGTTAACTATTTAACCCAATTCTATCTGACAGAATAAATTCAGCATCTTTCATTTCCTTTCTCCCGTTTACGATCCATAATTCGTAACTAGTTTTGTACTGAACTCTAGGCACCTGCTTCACAACACAAGGATTCAATCAATGGTGCTAAAACATTCAATTGTCGATGTAAGTACGAGTATTTATAAAGGTCCAAATCTTCCCAAACAGCGCCTTCAAGGCATACGAATAAGTTATAGGTGATAATTACAGAACAAGACCATAAAAAGCAGTGTGTGTTAATTATTATGTCCGGTCCACATTTCATTGAGTTGCAGCAGTGGACTGTTATTCAGGCCTGCACCGTCACACTCTAGTGGCGTCCCTGTTAGCACTTCTACATACCCTCGTCATCACTGACGTGTTCAAAGCAGCGCCTACTCTCTAGCATTCGTCTGACAACTCGGTGTCAGCACCGGATTAAAGACGAATTACTGGTATGATGTTGGCGCAGTGAGTAAGATCACGCTCTGGTAAAATGAATTTTGGAGGACTTACGTGTGGAAATTGATTGGCTGTCAAGGTGCTGTTAATACGCCAATGTGTTGTTGTATACATAAGACTAAAATCATGTCTTTAGCTCTGTTATGAGCTTACGTCATCGTAAAATTTGAATTGAGTTCAAGGACCACCTAAGAGTTAAGGGCAGAAGGACCATCCTTATGAATAATATAAGGAATCGAAATTTTAGGTTCTTTCTTGTAAGCATTTACAATCGAATTCGTGAGTATTCGAGAAGCACAGGGAATGTCGAGAAGCGATGCAACGACAAAATTTCCTTGATGAAGAGTTAACTGTAGCTGCGAATATTTCGCTATAATTGTTCAGCAATGTTGCGCATTCTAAAATTACAGTTAGTAACTCATCAGTTGAAGAATTTTCCGTTAACGAGGTCTTTAGTACAAACCTGATTCCCGTTCTATAGTGAGGAGCAGCTCCCTCATCTCGTTCCTCTCTTGATTTCTTCTTTGGAATTTTAAACCCACGACCGCAAATAAATCCACGAGCTTTTCATTTAATAGACCCCTGAACTAAACCCTGAAATAATCATGACCTGTCCGCGACTGAATTGCACTTACATCATAAGTGGTTGTTGTCCTCAGGATGATAAGAATGATGCCATCGCTTCATTGAGCGACGAAAGCTTCACTGTAACTTATGGTGTTCGTATGTAATTTTGTCTCATTATAGCATTATGGGCGCCTGTGGGCTCATGCAGGTGGACGACTTTCCTCTGCAGCAAGAAACAGTTACGTCTGGCCCTACCAAGTTAAGGATGGGCCACACTTTTATAGGTTTCTTCCCCGACGGCTTTTTGCCTCGCAGCTTGCAAATGGATAATTACAGAACTAATCTTCAATGATGACAGCTAATGCGGCTTGTGTATAGAGGACTAACGGATGGAGTCTTTTCTGAAGGAACACATCGTGATGAGGAAAACGATGCGAAAGTTCCTGCATGCACTTGGTCTGCTTCTACAAATACGATCGGAATTAGTCTGTATTATAATGTAAACGACTCGTTATCCCTAAGTTTGTAATCGCAATAACCAGACGCAAAAACAATGTCGTAATAAAGTATTTCCACGGGAAATAATCACGTGAGTTTGAATCCTCGAAAACGTAATATTTTATATTTATATCTTCCATGCGTTCTCAGCTACAATTTACTACTTTTAATAATTGAAATCTGAAAGAAACGAGAATCATGAAAATTAGTATTAGCATAACCGAATACGAATGAGGAGCTGTCTTTCCCATTTAGGTCAACCAAGAATTTTCTCAGCACCTAATCTTGGATCTGATGTATGTCCATGCCAGATAATGAAAAAAGCTCGCCGTTTGTCAAAGTGGGCAGACGCTTCAGCCAGCCAGTGGCGTTGAGATCCTCCATTAACTGCTCACTGTTTTTAAAATGCCTCTAAGTAACTCAAATACGCAAAGAGACAATGACGAATGAAGTCATCTGATCGAATCTGATTTGCTCGTACTCAATGCAGAAACTGCCTGTTTTGTTCAAGTGGTTGCAAAAAATAATAACAAAAGCGTACATGACCTCAAAAATGGGGCTCTAAATGTTGCGCTGAAGACGTACCTCTGAAGAAAAAATTTTTTAATTGAAGAGAAACTTGGTTGCGAAGGAAGATGGAACTACTGAAACTTATTGTCGTTGACATGGCATGACTTGCAAGTGATTTTCCGCTTAGCACTCGGTCAGCCTCCCAATATCTTGAAGTTCATAACTGTATCCGAAAGCGGCGGTCACCGTGATTTGCTACAGTGAGCCTTTTAAAAGCAAGGTATTCGCTCGAGGCAGACACAACCTATGAGGCAGAGTACGTATCGAAGATTATCGCTGTGTCTTCCATCCTCATTGTCTATCATAGATGCCACTTAGCAGACTTTTGTGATGTAGATGCGCTTTATAATAGTCGCCTCCGGATATCAATTTTACGTCTCTAAGTCTTTAGTGCAGTTTGGTGGGGGCAAGTACGGGGCTTCTGGTCAGAACGCGGTGTGGCCTAAATGCAGAAACCTTTGTCTACACATATGTTGTTAATGTTTTCACTTTAGAAAACAGTAGCTAAAAATATCTTACATCACTGACATTAATTTTGGGGTTATGAAAAGAAATTCAAACGCAATAACAAACTCTGTGTAGCTTTGTTAATTTCCCATAGATAGTTTGGTGCAATTGAAATAACTCCCAGTCCAATACTAACTTCTATAGATTCCATTAACTCGCACCACTGCCGGGGGTTTTATTTCGATAGCGACATTCCAAACCTAGCTCATGCTCCTTGCATTGCTATTCGCATATCGTTAAGAAACCTAATGATATTCCGAGTCTCGAGATAACCATGCGCATCCTTTTTCTAATAGGCAACTCAAATTGAAGAGGAGTTCCTAAAGAAGCTGTGAACTTTGCATCATTCGAGGAATTCCAAGGTATTATTCAAGCAATCGATAGGACTCACTCTGAGCACAGGAGTCTTTAAGGTAGCCCCTACTTGCATAGCGCAGCAGATAACATTAGCACGATATCAACAACAGGATTTGCCGTCCGCTTCTGCATATAATCCTACAAGTACGGTCATCAATACCTAGCTGGTAAATGGTGACGCGACATTTTGTCTATTTTATTTTCATGCCCAGCAGATTTTAGTTGTAGGAACAAGTAATGAGGCATCAACATGATTACTGACGATGTCATTAGAATTCTGTTCTCTACGAATGTACAACACGTAAAAAACGTATGCCTTGTGGGAAAATTTACACTTATGAAAGGGTTTCGAATATTTTCAAGATGTAATTTCAAGAAGAACTAAAGGGTAAAATAAATTATTTCAGATCGTGTTACTGTGTTGAATGAAGAGTATTAATGTTACAGTCATAGTAAACTTGAAATTGCTCTTCAATTTTTGGACAGCACCTGCCAATTTGCAGCCGAGAAGTATAGAACAGCAATTCTGTAACGGAATGATTGAGTTATTTTTTATGTTTATTCAGGAGAAAATGGAAAAACTGCTACCCATTTGAATGGGTTTCTCTACAAACAAAAATTTTCGAAAGCATGCACGAGGAATTGTGCACGAGTCCCGGCCTATAAACGAACACAGCTTTTGTCATTATTTTTCACGAGTACAATTTGAGGTGGCATTCTTTGAACATTTTGAATCTGAAAGCTAAAGGGAAAACTATGCAGAGATCGTGCAAAGCACGCTGAACATCTGCCCCACTGGCACAGGAAACATACAGGAGTTGCAGGGCCTCTCCTGTGGTCTTACAATGTTCGTGAGCTAATGGAACGAACTCGAAGAACATGAACGTACAAACTAACCCAAATTGTCATGGTTTCAATATTTTGACGCCGGTGTTCAAGAAAATACGATTAATTCGAAGTACCATAGTTTAGCGTGCTTAATTTCAGGGTTTAGCGGAGCGAAAATCAAGTCGTGACTGGGAAACAGAAATATGCTAAAACTCAATAGGTGAAAGTCAAAATGCAACCAAGCGAAACATGAAGCTCGATTACCAAATTTCTAGACGCAACTGCTACTGAACAATATTCCAAGCAGACCGTAATTTATCTAGACAACGAAACACCATAATTATTTACCTTCGTCATGGTTCATTGCTTTCTCTGAGGGAATGGAAGCAGTGGTGACATCATCATTTGAGATAAGACAAAATTCATGAGTGTTGATTTGGAAAGCCTGCAAAACAGATTTGATGAACAAGGTAGCGACGAGTCTGAACACGCCTCTAAGGCTATCCAATCCAATGAGCCTGTGGTTCCTGCTGTTAAAAGGCTAATGAATTGATAGGGACAGGCATTAAAAGTATTCGTTTAGTTGCTAGACATGGCAGGGGTCACTGTAAATATTTATCAGCCACGATAGCTATTTGATTTAGCGGAATAATACAAGGAACTTCTTATATACGTATATGGATTAGAAATTCTTACAGTAAAAACGGAGGTTTGATCTAGGTATAACTTCACGAGTAAAAATGGCTTTTAATTTAGATGAAATTCGGTGCAACAATTGTAGTTTCAATAAGTGGCTTAACAGGAGAAAGTATGAGCAAAATTTAGTTGAAGGCAAAATATTTATGAGACGCAAAGCACAGATAAGTTTTCGCAAAACAGGCGTAGCCCTAAAAATTAAATAATTTTGTAGATAGAAAGATTGAAAAATTTATAAAATTGCAGCCCTAAAAACAGATAAATTATAGCGTACATGATACCCGCATATGCAGTAATTTCACTACTAAACATAGGCTACATAAATTTATGATAGCAGATAATGGGAAAAATTGATTTTAATAAAAGCTGCTATGAAATAGTTCAAAGAATTTGAATTACTTCTAGAAAAGATTGGGAACTGTTACTGTATACATTACCAAGTACTGGTTTTTCATCGACCATAACTTTACCTGTGCATCCAGAAAGTCATGGCACGCATGAGAAAATATGCTCGTATATCGGAAACATAATCCTAGTGAAGAATTGTGCTACAATCTTTGAATATCCATAAAATATAAATTCTTCTGTGAGCAGGAAACCATTTAAATCAAGCTTATACCTAAAACTTATATAATATTACACATTTCATTAACATTATCAGAATCTAATGTTCAACATTTAACTCATTTTATAAAACGAACGTCCAACAACATTTTATTTCGTCAGAGAAAGCACACTACAAGCAAACGTTCAAGTTGTACTAAAGACTTAAAAATATGTTAGTGTCTTGTCAGATGAGGTCTTGATCACCCTCAAATTTTTTGATTGAAAGTGCTTTAACTTTTTGCTTGAGAAAATATTACATGCGTTTTGAAAGCACGCAAGTTATGCAAGTAGAAGCTCAATTATGTCGTTTTCAACTAGAGAACCCAGACCGATTAAATACAGGCTGAGTTTATGACGGAAGCTTTAGTTATTGAAGCGCAATATATTTCCTGACCCCTTATTAGATGTATTTTTTGAATACACTGCAATTATTTATTCTGAACGCTATTGTTTCAAAGTCGTTAGAGCTCTTCATCGGGTTAGCAAGAACATGGACGATAGCACTTACCGTCAACGTGAAGGAGATAGGATAATACTCTAAGTCATTCATCTCTTACGTTCATGAGAATATATAATATCTTACTTAGACCATGTTCTTTATATTTATGATATAATTATATGTATAACATTCAAACCATGTTGGGTTATGACTTTGGCAATCGTTTCAAAATTTATGGCGTAATTATTCCTTATAAGATGCAAATCACGAGGACCACTAATGCAAACGCCTCTGGCTAACTTACCAGACAGCGTTAGAAATTTTAGGATACCTCCAACGAAAGTTATACCATAACTGTGGTAATAAAATTGCAGAAATTAAATTTTGATTGTTGAAGGAGTGAGTGTAAAAACTCAACTTTGCGTTGGAGTTACAAATGCTTTCATTAAAGAAAGTTGCAACACAATCCGAGTAAAAGAGCACGAACGTTTCGAAACAGCCGCTGAAAATGTAGTATGGAAATGACAAGAAAATTAATTCGCCAATGAAGACAAAAATCCAAGTGGGCAATTTGGCAGTCACTGAATGAGTACTGAAGCCTAGGATAAGACAGAAAAAAGGGAAGCCTGAGAGCTTTTAGCTACCAGCCAGTAAAAGTGTACGAGTTGCAAGTTCGAACAATGTTACTAATTGATTATGGGTTACTACGTTTCCATAATTTCAGGAGAAACTGAAGGCTGGATATGACAGCAAACGACTATTAAATGTAATTAAATTTAGAAATTCGAGGTTAAATGTTGTGCTCATGAATTGTTTGGTATTTTTTAAGTGAATATTTTGTTACTTTAGGTATTTTTTACACATATTTTTATATTCTAAGTATTTTCTTACGAACAATTATGATATTAGTTTTTATTGTAAACTAATAATAATTAGGCTCTAGCTCAAATTTGTTCTAACTGAGAAGTGATTAAAAGAAAGTGAGAAATAAATATTAATTGTTATTTGGTCACAATTATGGTTAATCTACTGCACATTTAGCAAAATAAACAAAGAGCATAAGTTCTGTTAGATGTTATACCTTTCAATTTTAAAGCCAAAGCAGAAATAATGTGAAGTTCTGAATTATTTAACTGTCATTAGCAGCCATGGTCTCAAGTGCTTAAGTGTCTTGATGAAAACACAACTTAAGAGTATGTTCGAAACCCTATTTTATTCGATTTTTTCACAATTTTAGCCCCTGCATTACAAAGAAGTCAATCAGAAAACCACTCATTGCAAATGAACCCATGACTTAGAAAAATTCCCATTAACGTCCAATAACTTGAGCTTAATTGCGTTCTGTTTCTGCCTCCCAAATTTGCGTTGATTTTATCTACATAAGTGTTGTTAAAAAATTTTCAGCTACGCATAGAATAATTTAAGCTCAAGGGGATGAGCTGCGCAGACTTTCTTTGCACGGATCCGTTATGCGGAAAACGGTACATGTAAATTTTCTTTGTGTTCAGATGCAAGTCAATGCTACTTATGAAATTGCATACGACCTTTTGGAAGATCCTGATTCCCAGAGGTAATTTCTATTCAAAAGATCTCTAAAATTCATATCACATGAGAGTTTTTGCCAGCAGTTTTGGCTACCCACAGTATGCCTAAATTGTATGATGAATATTAATTTATGCCTTAGAGAAATGCTCCGAATGGGCATTTCCCATTGATCACAAAAACTTATATAACATTGGATAGAAAATGATGATGCCTCTAATTCTTTTTTTCAGCACTGAAAATGCAATCGCTTAGCTAATACTGGTTCCTTTCGTTACAGATGATGGTCTAACAAAGAAAAATTAATATTCGATTGAATACGTACGTAGGCTCGCCTCCGCGCAGTTAAAAGCATCTTATAAAAAGTTCTACACGCTTCAAATCATGTGTTAGTAGAGGTCGTTGCTATGCATAAATGCATACGAGAATAGAGATTCATTTAGCTTTTAGTACGGTTTCGTTTAGCAGGTAATGAGCTATATGCTAGCTATATATGTTGAATCTATGAAACATGGCTTACCTTCCACTATGAACAGAATATTTCAGTTTACAAGAACATAGATGGCGCTGACATATTTTAGTATTTAAAAGTATGGTAAAATTAATATGACAAATGAAGTAATTCTTAACAATAAAGTCCTTTCTAAGAGTCCCGATGGTGAACCAAAAACAATATAAAGTCAGAATAGAGTCGTGCGTTTTTGTATACATGCATGTGTATCTTTATAGATACACAATTTCCTTTTTTCCAACGTTTTACAAAACATGACAACTGCAGAACAAGCAGACTCAAAACGATTAATTTTTTGTGCCCAGATTTGCGACAATTTTTGTCCATTTTCTGTGTACACCCAATAGATACGAGTAGAAATCTTTTAATTTTTAAGAATATTTTTGAAGGAACGTGTTTGTAAAAAATCCCTCACATAATAAACTCAATATAATTGATTGCTGGTCGAGCAACTTTAACTGTTTTTAAGCAGGCTTGTGACCACTGTTCTTGTATCTCCAGACTCGTATAGCATAAAGGACGTGTAGCATAAAGTCAAAAATTACAGTGTGCTTTGTGTTGTGTCGGGTGTCAACAAAACACAAGAATTTGAGCGAATCCCGAACGTAGAAAGTAGGCATTAATTTGAAGCAAAAAAATTTTAATGCTTCAAAGAACTATTAAATTCCTCCAGAAAACTGAAGCTTGCTCAAATGTAAATTTTTACCGGCCCAATGTCCGAATTTTTTGCTCAGCGGCAGAACTGGATTGTTGATGATGACCTTCTTCAGTGCAGTCTCGGAATGGGAATGTCCACATTCGCCAGCAAAACATGGAGCATAATTAATGGTTTGTCATTTCCATGACGACTCTAAATTAGTACAGAACTGACATCTCAGTTTTTTAATTCGCATACTGTCAATAATTATGACAATGATTGAAATCAAAGTGCCACTATTATGCTATATGACACTTGACCCGACTGAAACTGAGCTGCAGGTGCATCTGCACTATTCACATACGCTTTCAACTGACGCACGAAATGAAAATGTGGCAAAACGGTAAAATCAGGGGCCTGGTATTCACAACCACTATCCATACGATCAATAAGTTATTTGGTTCCTACATGTCAATGGCACCATAAACGCAGGCTTCATGAATATTAGCTTTCGTAAGGGACTCTCAGCGAATCAGATTTATGTATCATAGATGAACGTTTTTTAGGAGGTGATCATAAATGAACGAATTGTTGATCGTAAAATTTAGTTAAATCTTTTCTGATAATCAGAAATCAAATTAACATGTCACTATAATTTGTTACTTTTTAGAAAGTCATAGATTAATAAATTTAGCCAATTATGTGTGAATTCTCTTTGATCTAAACTAAATTGTGAAAAAAATGAGAAGCAACGGTGAAAGAAGTTCTCCAAATCCTGTCTGTTAAAGAATGCGCAGAAAATGGAGAAAAATAGAACACGACCATCTGTAACAGCTCGCTATGAGGTAATCAACGTGACCGAAACCTCCATAAACCTGCATGCAACATTTCGAAGACTAATCTAATGCAATCAAAAATATATAAGTTCGATATCTTGGACCAAGTATTATGTGCAGAAATAGAATGCATTTAGCGAACATAACTTAGAAATGAAGTAAAATTATGTTATATAGGAAGAACAATTACAAAACTTTTGAGAAAATAATTTTTTATCTCCTGTACATAAGGATGATGCGTAGGACACAAAATAAAGAACACAAAATGATGTAGCTCGCCTATTTAGAGTGTGATAAAATGAACACTTGGTATATAACATCCATAATGTTTCTGTTCATTCCTCACTAGTTCATTGACTCGTAAGGCGAATATTACGTTTAGTCGTAATTACGTTTTATCGGAAATAATACTTGTTGTTCTACAGGTGTCGTAAATATTGAATATAAATTGACGTATCTTTGAAATGGGGATTTTAGAGTTATATGTACAGATTTACTGTCAATTCAGCTTTTTTGTAACAAAAATATAGAAAACTCTAGAAGGTTACCTGTTCCTTCGGAATCCGAATAAAGTTAACTAAATTATCTGGGGCGACTGTACAACGTATAACAAACCATCTCCCACTATTCAATGGTACTTAGAGTACGCTTTTGGTGTTGAATTTAATATTTCATTCCCTCAATCCTTTGATGAATTGATTTTTTTTATAAACTGTGAAAGATTTTTGTGAAATAATTGCTATCGAAAACGTACGATCTTACTTTTCAATTTGTGTAATTTCCCAAATTTTTGTAATTTTCCGGCTGTTTACAGCGGCGATTGTTAGGAGAAAAGAAGAGTTCAAATAAAATATTAAAACAATTGGCATGTTCCTTTTTTCAGCACTGTAGATGAGTGAGCTCTCATAAAGTTTACCGTTGGTAACCAATAGGAAAATTACTGATTCTTATATTAAGTTATTACGGTCAGAAAATTCTTGTGAAGCCATGCTAAGTTCCTGCATATTACAAGGTATTTTCACAACTGTTTAGTTCTTCGAAGAAAAATCTCATCCAGGTTACACAGTAATAGATCCTCAATAAGAGACAAAAGATTATCTAAAAAGAAGAAATTACTACCACTATTTCGAACGAAAAATTAATTTATGGAAGTAACTAAATTTTTACCAAATCTATGTCACTAGATTCCCCTCTACTAATGTCAGGCAGATATCACATAACACTTTCTTGTCAAAACAACATCTCAATGAAACTCACGGTAAAAACAGTAGTGTAAATATTCATACAAAATGCTCAAAGTTTGTGTCCTCATAGAAAAACCTATTGTGGGAGTAAAACTATCAAATACTCATAAGGTAAAAGGGCAATGAAGTAACTTTTCAAGATGATGTGAAACGATAAGTTACTCCAAACGATACTGTCATATAGCTTTAATCCAGTGTTTTTACATACACCTCTACATCCGATTTTGCATTTAAATCATCCTTCCAAGAAAAAAATGGCACTGTAAAAATGAATTATGTAACAGTTTATGCTTTATTTAAAGTAATTATCCTGCATGAGAGCTCAAGAGAAACCGTTTCTGTGTAATTACACACAAGGTAAGCGATAACCTGAACTTAATAGGGCATTTATGTGAATTAAGGGACGTTCCTGGTAATCATAAATCGGTTACAGACTCATCTGCCTCCCATCCACCACGCAAGAAAACGACCGTTTATTTACGACTTGACAACTTGGAAAGAAAACCTGGTCATTAGTTCAATACTTGACGCTGAAAAACAAAAGCTACGTGGATAATTTTGCGCTCAAATGAGCAGGTCTTTGCTGCGTGCCTACTCGAATTTGAGCCCATTAACTGATGAACCGATAGAGCTGCAACAAATCGTTCAATAGTTTGAAAATCAAGGTCCATTTTTTTCACACGTTTTAGTACAAGGTGCATATTTATTGTACCAGGTCAGGCAACGGAAAATGGAGTAGCAATTATGCCCCCCGGAGACCAAAACGACCAACCTCTCATTTATCGTGTATTGGTCAGGGGTTTTAAGACTCGGGATAGGTTCTAGTCAGTGGCGTCTAATATTAATGATTGGAATTGAATGCCATAGCCAGAGTCAATATCGAAAACGATAGGAAGTTTCTTACTGTAACTCATAATTATTTTTGAGTTTAATGGTTCACTTTAAAAGATGCGAGTATAAAGATCAAAATTTATTGAGCAGTCTCGTGATATATGAAGAAGGGTCGTAATTCATGCCGCCACCTGCAGTGTTACAAAATCATTTAGTTTTTTTTAGCCGGAGCTCGATCACCATTTTATTTGGGACTTGTCTGAGTTAAATATGAAGTACTAATTCATAGAATTTTGAAATAATCGTCTGCATAATACGTAAATTAATATTTTATTGAAAACTAAGATATCAAAATATAGAATAATCAATCCGTTGTTTCAGGGAATACTGAAAATAATTAGGTGTCGAATATTAACTAGCTTTGAAATCTATTCATCTCACACTTAAAGGCAGATAAGTTTGTGAATTTTTGTGTCGACTTTAACAGTTTCACGAGCCTGAAAACTTCGACACGATTTAATTCCTCCACAAAAATTTGCATTTGAATGTTACGCAAACTTGCATGACTTGAATCGCCCTCAAATTCCTCTATAAAAATGAGAGCAAATGAAAAAATTGGCCATACATGTTTCTTCAAAGAAATGTATAAACATTCATCACAAACTCTTACAGCTGAATTAAATAATTTGTTCGTTTGTATAACTTAAAGAATAAAAAACTCCCTTTTATCCTACTCTCCATGCACGAGAACGAAACTGGCTTCTGTAAAACGCTCAACTGAACAAAGGTCAATATGAGTTGAATTACCCTGAGGGACTCGAAGTACTAGTCATACCTGAACAAATTGAGCATCTCATTTCTCGAAATGAGATTTTTTTATCAGATGATTTCAAGGCTTTACTGCGACCCAACGAAACCAATTTGTTTTATCAGGACCCAATATGCAAGACCCATTCATCAGAAGCACAAAGGGCAATTAAATTCGGGTGCAAGTTTTCTGAAAGCGTACACTCGTGTTTGTTTGATATCTTCTTTTGCCTGCCGATGAGTTGCATTTTTTGAAACAGAAATGATCAACTCCGCTTCCTGATTGCTAACTCGTTGATGATTTTTTTAACACATTAACTGTTTTTTTCATGGCTTGAACTGGTTTGTTGTGCAAAAAAATGAAAGTTTCGGTGAATGTTATGGCAGTGTTCTGTCAATCTCGTTTCTGTTTAAGAAATATGTATTTTCTTTCAAAACAGTAAGTAATATACGGTTTGGCAAGGGAGGTAATTTCTTCTCCGATTTATTTTGTTTTCAACGTTAAATAATTTTCATTGAATGATGAAAATGATGACAGTTCCTGTGAGCTGCAGTGTGCTTTAATTTTGAACCTAATTAATGGCGAAGAGAATTTGCTCAGAAATTCGAATTCGTTCATCAGTCTTTGTCAACAGCGCTTCAAAAATAATTCAACAGCAGTTTTCATAATAATGATAATCAAGCCTCTTACACAAAAAACGAATCCTGATTCAAATTTCAATTCAGCAACTGAAAATAAATTCTGGAGCTGTTCAGTGTCGGATTTTATTCAACCTCTGAAAGAATAAACGCAGGAATATTTCATGAATCAATTCCAACTCAAACGGAAGAAGTTCACCCACTTCAGGTGGTTTTTTAGGGGGGCACCTCACAGACTGTAGGATTCAGAAAAGTTTAACGAAGTGTCGGGCTGCAATTAAGTGTTGTACGTTGCTTCCCAGATATACATCTCTTCTTCACTTTTCAAATTATTCATTGAGAAAACTTCAAGCCAAATTTTAGCATCAAAAATTATTAGAGTCGTAATTATTAGTGAAAAGATAGTGTTATTGATTGCCTACTCGAAGAAATCAGTGAGTAAAGTAGACTCAAATCTAATAATAAACTGTGCAGTGAACTCACAGGACTACAACTACTTACTCAAGACATGAAGGAAAAGATTTGAATTAATAAGGAGTACACGAAGTGAAAAGCCTGTGATGTTCCGTTAAGCAATATCAACACAATCCGCTGATTCTTTGACGATTGTTTCAATAAAATGGCATCTTAAAACTTCAGAATACAAATTAAATCAATAATGATTCTAATTTTTATTATCAACCCTGTACTGGTGATCCATCCCACACTCCTCGAAGAAGTAGCTTGCGTCAATTTTTTTCTCAGAAAATAAGAGCATTTTTAAAGTTCCTCCATTTTTTACTTAAATAGTATATTATCTTACCTTTCCATCACATATCACGGTAAACATTTACTATCAAAAACATAAATACTCACAGAGGAATACTAGTCAGATGTTCAGCTATGAACTCGATGGGCGAGAGACCTGAAATGAATAAAAATAAAGAAAATTAATGCGAAGGAAATAACAGTAAGTCTTCATACGATTGAGCTGCACAATATGTTTTGCTTAATCTACCAAAATATATAAGGAGAGCACTGCTAGTATGTTTCATGAATGTTTGCTAAAACGAAAAATGCTTCTATCTCAGTCCTATTCTCATATAAAATGCATGCATTATAAATAAATGATGAATAACACATCATATGCGTACTTTAGATTTTCGTTTTCTAGTGATTCCTTGAATTCTGTCACCAGAAAGCCCGGAAATGTTTCACTCCACCCGCAAATGTTAGCACCGGAACTAGGTAAAAAAAGTCAGTAAAAACTTTTACGTGGAAAAACAACTTAGCATAAGAAAAGAAATCGAGCGGCTACGTGACAACCGAGGATCCAAAAGTCGATAATAACAACTGAAAAAGAGAAAAACGTCGGAAGTGAAATGGACAGTCTGGAACATAATACCTACTTGGGGAAAACAAAGGAAACACCAAGAATTTCCAAACAACCCTGAGGTGAAGACTTGGGGCCTTTCTTTGGTACTTTAGCGCAGGAACCGATAACGTATTACATAAATAAATAATACACACGAAATGAAGAGGTAAATACATTTTTTTAAATGTGGTCTTGAAATCAAGCAACCAGAACTCACAACATACAGTACTTCATCGATTTCAGCATAAAATTATATGCTGCACTAGATCAAGTGCGATAAAGTGGTGTATTTTATTGTGGTATACATTTGGCTAGCTAAGTTATGTCCTGATATCAAAAACGTTTTGAAGTTGTACCGGTATAAATTGTCCATAAAAATGATTAACTTTCCTTGGGCTCCGAGCGCAAATGGTGTATCTACTTTATAAAATCAGCAGAATAAAATAATTGATACACAGGCTTTGACTAAACTTGAGTAAAAGTACCCCTTGTACATACAGAATCTGGCAGTGGTACCACTTGCCTTAATATTTGGATTTGCAGGGCACAATAATGTCTTTAAAATTATAAAATAATTTTTTATTTGTTTGGATCAGCCACGTTTCTACATTACAACAGAACAAACACAGTTAACAGGTTAGCCTATCACAAATTCAAAACCTACCTGTGTACCTTAGTCCATAGCAAGGCATTGAGCTCAAAACTTAGAACGTGAAAACTTCAATGATGATGATTATAGATGAACTGATTTAGATCAAGCTGTGTATTGAGAAAGAATGGGCTAATCATTTTCAAAATCATACTGACGATTAATCATATATCTCGCAACACATCCGTCGCGCTCTACTTGAGGGCACAGAAGCGGCAAATGAGATTCGAACGAAAGTATGAGAAATTACGTAATGCTTTTAGTCCACTGAAAATACCATATGATGAACGATGGGACGGCAAATGAGATGATTGCTGTACTCGGTCAAAAGTTAGGCAGACTCGTAGCTCTAATGAAACCTAACACGCTAAATTGGGTGGAGTACACGTCTCGAAACTAGGCTAACTATTCCAAGACCTTGCATGAAAAACAAGGAACCGCTAAGTTTCCGAAGACGGCATTTGCAACTAACGGTAACTTATAATTTGGCCATCATTTCGGAAAATTCGGGAAAAAACGAAATACCAGGAGGATGGTTGCGAAATTAAAGTGGTATTTTGTTCTCCAGACATTCGGTGATTTGCTGTACTTTGTCACCTGAAAATATGAAACTAAAACACAGCAGTGAAGAGGTAACACTACATTGTTCAAAATACTTTGATAATTTGGACTGCTAGAAAAACAAGCCCATTATTTTACTCTGCGGCTGTTTTTTGTGGAATCTTTCCGCTTCATGAACGGCCAGTATGCAAACGGTATTTAAACCTTGATATTCATAAAGTATTACTATGATGCATGCGAAATACAATATTACTAGACCGCAGTGTACGTACAAGAGCATCAGTGCTTATCCTTCACGGAAAAAAACAGTACGTCGTTTTTGATTTGTATAATTCTAGTTTTCAAAAATAAAAATCTTATGGCCTGTTGATCATTTGAATGATCTTTTTTTGCAATTAACATAATAGAATGCATTTTTATGCAGTTAGTATGTAGGTAAATCAATCATATGATTGATGCAGGTGTTAATGTATTTTGAAAATCACCTGATGCACATTGAGTGTTTCTTTAGAAAGTTGTTTCACTGCGGAAGTTTGCTCGAATATTTTTTGTTCTCTGTTCCAGTAAAATTTGAGCCCAAGACTGGAAAATTCTTCACAATCGCTCTTTTCCTTGACAGAAACACCATGAAATTATACTTTGTTCATTCCTTGTTTCGAAATTGAAGACCTACTCGAAGCAACGAACCGGCAAAAATTGAGCCATGGAGAACAAGTCCAAGTTCGAATAGGAGAATATAATGAGATTCATTCAGCGCATCAAAGAAAGCATTTGTTAAACTTTTATTCGAGAATTAAGGCAGATTTTTGAACCAACATTTGAGGTTTGGGGCAGAGGAGGTGTTGCTTCAAAGGTTTGTAGTGAGAAATATCAATTCTGACCGGCGAGCTTTCGCTTTGTGGAAATGCGTCGTGGGTAAAAATCGTTGTTCTAAACGAAGATAAAACTGTTTGATATTTAGTAGCAATTGCATTGAATTGGTAGTAATTGATTACTTCTAGTGAGTCATAATAGTCTCAATTGACTGGCATGAGTTACAAACACCATTGCACTTAAAAAGAAACAAGTTGCTTTAAATTCATATGCACAGTAGTCAGGGACAAATATTATTGAACCAAATCCATCCTTAGTCTACATGTTTTCATATTTCCTTGAAAAATATTAAGTCGTTGAAGTAATACTGAAAATATTGACAGAAGTTGAAACTCCAATTCCACGAAGAAATTTTCTTCACCCAAAGAAATGAGTTGAATAAAAATAACAGTTAAGAGTTATAACAAACTGATGAGTGGACTGGTCACTGACACAACGCGTTGAGTAAATGTGGTTGATCATATCAAATTTCCCCTGACGTTACAATCATTTAACTCTATTCACCATATCTATGTATAAAAGTAAATCACGTACATGAAACTCAAAATTTAAAATAAACATTGAATAGATAGTCATTCGAATGTGGCTGTAATCTGTCTTACTTCTGGGCTTAGATTTAGTTAAAAATAGAGGATAGTTAGTGAAGCTAACTTAAAATCAATTTTTTCATTTGGATTTCTCTAAAACTTCTGGCAATCGCAGAATTTTAATCATGGTATTATACGAGTATTTTCCATTAATAAAAATATTTTTTTTTCAGAGATATCACTGTAAACTTACTAAAAACTCGTCGTCACGTCATATATTCACAAATTAAATCAAATATGTGAAACTTATTCAGTGCAGTACACGTGTGTTTTATGGAAAAAAATTCACTTTCAGGCACGAAACAACGTAAAAGAAATAATATTTAAAAAATGGTTCATTCAAGAAAAAAGATCTACGCGTCATAGATCTACATAGATGTTAATGTAACTGAATGTTAGGAATATAGTACTAGGATCTCTACAATTACTTGATACACCTATAAATAGTTGGTAAGAAAACATGAAAAATAATTTATTGAACATAAGTCTTTCCTTCCTCGACCATAATGTTATTTACTAAAAAAATGTTAGAAACGAGGTATTTTTCATATGAAGGAGAAATGGGTGAGAGAGAAACAAGCAAAAAAAAAGGAAAAATGTTGGCAAATTTTTAAAACGATAGCAGAAAATTTCTTCCTCACCGGATCTCTCCACTGGGTCTTGAGGATCAGTGAGGATCTTGTTTTGTGAAATATTTTCCCCTTTAGAAAGGTTTGTGTGAAGTATACTTCAGAGAATTTTTCTCATGTATAACTTGACTAACACTCGCGCTTGAATTCCTTGTGTAAATTTCCACGTACTCAAATCACGACCGATAAGAGAAACTTGGGTCTTTTCAAGAAAGGACGCTCACTACAACAGCTTCCACAAGCAACTGATGACATTTTGGGCGAAACGACTCATTTTGTAAGCTCGGCTGAAAATTCAGTAGCCGACGATAGGGCTTCATAATTTTTGAACAAGATTAGGAAAAGCTGACAATGACCTGCTCGAAAGTTAATGACGATGTGGACACCCTGGGCACCTCTGGGATACAGATGAATATCTCAGCAACTGGGGTCTCTACGACACTGCCGGTACTCATCAGATCTAGCCCAGCAGGTGACGCATTGACCAACTTCTACACACATTTGCGTTAAAAGGATAAAACTCATTTGCGTTTGAGTCATTGTAGTGTTACACAAATGTATTGAGACTTCTCAACAACGTTGCGTTTTATTGACTGAAAATGTTTAGACTGATCATTGTGTCTTACCAAATGACTCCTTACAAATTCATCTCATAGCGTCGAGCGCATTGTCTCGGGTCCCGACTTAAGGTAATGCCCAACTAAGCCTGTTATGTTAACATGTTCGAGTAGATGTTATTTGTTTACTTAGCATGATGCTTTCAGTTCTCTGTCACAGAGATCCTAAACAGAGGAAATGGCTGACAGGTGCATTAACGTGAGCTTTGTGTTACCTGAGAGTTTAATTGATCACACTCGGCTTTCCGGCTGTAGCGTAAATTCATAACGAATAATTTTTCTTTTAAATTGTTCGCTAATTTCAATTTTGTCACATCGTATATCGCTTTCAAATAGCCTTTTCATAATGAAATAATTTTCAGATTTATGCAATACATTTACGTGTTAACAATCCCATTTCCTTTTACAAAACTGATCTGGTAAGCCATGCTCACATATACAGTCATATATAGACGTCACTGTATATTGCCTTGCCCGCTCATTTATAGAATATTTTCATCGTGAAAAGGCATAAAATAGAGCAACCATAAAATTCTGCATTTTTCTCCGCGCAAGCAGTGAGAATTATTCGAAAAAAAATTAGATGTTGGTCTAGCTTGGGCATCGAGGAACATAGATATGTTGTTGCCAATTGCTTCTTATTAAAATTTATGAAGACAAATGTTATTTTGTGCAAAGAGATGCAAATTGCTTTTTATGAGGGAGCTGGATTAGTAAATCATAGACTAAAAAATTTGCTTATGGTTTATGAATAGCTGGAGGTCAATAAGGACGAAAACTGCATTGTTTCTATAAGAATAGAATAGAATGAGGCTATAGGAACGAACCTTCTATCCCATTCTTGGGTCGGATAATTACTTCGATAATTATTCGGTTGTTTACCCAAGTCCCATGCCGTATTTCTAGCCGCGTCAACCATGTCGGCAGCGGAATTCGAACCCGGGTCTTCCCACTCGCAAGCAGATTCGCTCACCAGTCGACCAAGCTGGTGATGCTCGGATCAGTAACAGCCATTTTGGGTGCAAGTTTTTTTCATTTCAGAATTTTTCAAGAAAAAATTCGTGGAAAGAGCTTTTTTGATTTTCACTAGGCTTCATTCTAACCATGGCTGGATTTACGAAAGTTTTCATTAAATGGTTGAATGCTCATAGCGATTTTCCAACAAAATATTCAAAATAAATATGTGTGTATGTAATTTGTTCTCTTCTTTCTCCCTGAAGAATTTTTTGTTCTATAGAAAAATTTGTAAACTTTCTACTGTCTTAAATGCCTTAGCTTGGTGAGTACATGAAACTTTAAAACAACATTTTCCGTACAAAAATTATCACTTTACTCTATAATGAAATCAGGCTCCTACTCATTAACAATATTAGGCTTTCATAACACAAGATCTTTTCTATACTTCATCAGCCGTCAAAACTTACCCTGTATTCGGTTTACTTAAAAACATAAAAAGAGTAAGGAAAGGAAAATACTCATTTTTAAATTATATTGAAAACAATCTATGTATTCCTCATTTTTCATTGCACATAAGTTTTATATGTATAAAAATTTGACACAATGCTGGATATTCTGGAAACCTACATAGGTATCACTTGGAGCATGCACTTTTGATGTAGTGGTGAATAAGCACCTGTGATGGAGAAATAATTATATTATTATACTCGCTCCACGTTCGCTCTCATAATTGACGTTATTGTCCAGTATTTCGTAATTTCCAATCCTTTGCTGAACGAAAATTATTCAATGAAAGTTAATTAGTTCGATAATCATCGATAGTGGCGCAGTACGTAAACCCTAACTACAAAGAAATAGTTTGGGTTCCTAGACAGATGTCTGCAGCCTGCCGATCACCTGAACCAACTACTTAACCATCTACACAATTGATACATCAATTGAAATTCCCCATATCAAATATTTTCAGCGCACGCTCGCTGGTGGATAGGGTGGAGATGGATTGTGTGGTTTGCCCTGAAATTTCATGCATCGACGAGCTATGAATAAGGCACGTGGATACCGGCCTGACACGTGAATTTCACAGGTAACGGAAGGCCTTCTGGGACAAGGTATGACCCAAGTTTAGTGACTGTGTGAGGCAAGCACACTGTATCTTTCACGATCTACGCTTATCAGTATGCATGTCGTTTCTACTCAAACGACCCGTGAATGAAGGCTTCGGCCGACGAGAGAATAACGAGGAGTTATTATTCAAGTATTCTGTTGACGGTCTATCACGAAGGATCGACTGGTAGACTGCGGTGTCAGGACTACTGCCAAGTCAGTCTGGGGCCATTTTGTTCTGGCTGTTGCTGAAAGGGACAATAGCCTGCAAAATTGTGTAGTTTCAAAATTCTATTGAATACTTATTCGATAATTTATTAATTGGAAAATATCAGTGAACTTAAATTTCATCCTTGAACATATTAGCAGTTATTTTTCTCCTTTTTGCAGATCATTTTTAACAATAACAAGCGCAGCCCTGGAAGTGTAAGGACGAGAGCTAACTTTGATTATATAGTTTTACTTTTCTCAAATTTTATTCTTCACTTGTTTAAGTTTATATTATACTTTAGTTTTCACATTATACTTTAGATCATTATCCTGTTGAAAAATCCATTCTACTTCAAGCCAAACTTCTTTCACGGAAGGTAACAGACATTGATTTAAAAAATCTGTGTTCATTGACAATTTATTGATCGTATCAATGCACGATGATCAATATAATGATCAACGATTTATTGATCATACCAAGTTAATAAAAGAAAACTTTATGGAAGAAAAATCATCATGATACTACGGACAAAAATTCATAATATAGGTGTTTTTTTAGAATTATAGGCCCGGTTGTTTTTTTTCAGACATGAGAAGCTGCATTGCATCTTTTGTGAACACCTGAAAAAACTTTAAAATTCGTGGAATGATGTCATCCTGCAATGTTGTGAGACACAAGAGACGAGTATTGAATTGATTGGTTTTAACTCAATGCGTCATTTTATCTGGAAAAAAGACAGTGGACACAACCTGGAAGCACCATTTTCGCAGCAAAGCTTTCATTTTTTCGCAATATTAGCTTCTGCTTTTTCTCATTTTACGGAAAATAATAACCTCTAGCTCTCTAAATATTTAAACTTTAAAAAACTTCATTACTTAAAAACTATTTACTATTAAATAAACAGGTTGGGGCTAATTACTCTGACTGAGCATAAACCGGCCTTACCCGCTAATTAATAGAATATTTTCATCATAAAAGGGCATAATTGCGCCACACTTAATTGAATAATGATAAAGTTGCCTATATTATTCTAAGAACTGGGAGGCAATGAACTAAATTTCTTTTGTAGCTCTGTAAACCTCAAATCATTTTACTCTCACCACAGATACTCATTTTGTGACAGAGAGCTAACGAGCACAAGTCAGTAGTTAGTCTATTATTTACTATTAATATCGTATGTCTAATTGCATACCCATTCGAAAATTGCATATCCATTCGAAAGAATGAACAACTTTTACGATATTCACATTACTTAAGTCAAATCTTATAGTGGGATTATTGAACAGTTGAAATTTGATTGATTAATTTAAACGGTAAAGCTACTACTGAATATTTCGGGTCATTCATAAGAATCTCCTTTCTTGGTCATATTTTCATCTGTTCAGCTATTGCTAGAAGCACTGCTTTGAAATCAGAGTACATTCCGAATGAACCTTAACAACACGTACCAATGAAGTAGGGTGTGACTATTATAGAAATTTATTTCTAAAACAGAACATTGGAGGTTTTGTAAAAGAATATCACGGAAAAAATTAAATCAGGCTCTACCTGATGCACACTGAATTTTTAAGATATTATTTATTGACCACGCATTGTCTTCATTCACATTGTATGTTTTTCATTCTCGATTATGTTGTGCATTGTGGTTGGTGACATCTTACGTCATGAATTCAAGAACCATAAGAGTATTCAATAATGTTGTGTAGGATTTGTAACAAAATCTTGAAGATTGTTTGTGAGAGTTAAAATGTGCATCGATTTCGAAAACTGCTCTGTATATGACTCAATAAATTGTAAACAGAAATACTGAAGAGTTTAACAGTATAAAACAAAATACCTGAATTTAACGATATAACTTAAGAGTCAACGTGTCTTCAGAAAACACTTTTTTCACCATTATAATTTCAATCTCTTGGACGAGGGCTGGAACAAAAATTAGCAAAAATGCGCTCCATTGAAAACCGGTATATATTCAACTGCATGAAACACCTATAATGATATAAAAACAAAGATGCATAAGCGTATTGAAACAATAGCAGTGAATTGCAGAAATTCACTGCAACACATGTGTAGGGTAGAATACTTTGAAACAGAAATTTTATGTACAGTTTCCTCAAAAATTTGGTGCCCATAAAACTAATTTAATGCTCTGGAGAGAATTAATCAATCATTTACTGTCTACTACAAGTCTGTGTGGCGAGACTATATGATTATAAGAGACTGTATCACAAAAGGTAAGAAAAAAAACACTTATGACTAAGACCCGGTGCTGGGGAACATAGGGAAAAAATGGTCGGATTAGTAGTCATTACAGGAATACAATTAGGTAGCAAGAACGAGTCGAGGGGTCTGTTCTTGGGTGGCTGCTTAAGTGCATGCCGTGCTAATTGAAAGGTTTTGAAGAGTCGAAATTCTGTCGAAACGCCATGTAAATGCTGTAATAGAAATTGATTCAGAGTACGAGCCCTCAGCATTGCTTGTTCCGTGGAGTGTTGCAAATGCTGAGATGGTGAGAGGATGCAATTAATTGAGGTATGCTGACATATTGCAATTAATTGTGGTATGCTGACATAATGCAGTAAATTATGGTATGCTGATATAACGCAATAAATTATGGTGTGATGAAATAACGCAATAAATTGTGGTATGCTGACATAACGCAATAAATAGTGGTATGCTGACATACCGCAATAAATTGTGGTATGCTGACATAACGCAATAAATTGTGGTATGCTGACATAACGCAATAAATTAAGGTATGCTGACATAACGCAATAAATTGTGGTATGCTGACATAATGCAATAAATTGTGGTATGCTGACATAACGCAATAAATTGCGGTATGCTGACATAAAGCAATAAATTGTGGTGTGCTGACATGATGCAACAAATTTTGGCATGCTGACATAAAGCAATAAATTGTGGTATGCTGACATGATGCAACTAATTTTGGCATACTGACATGACTCAATGAATTATGGCACACTTATATGATAAAAAAGGGGTACATTGACATGATAATAAAAACTGTGGCACGCTGACATGACCCCATATATTTTGAGATGTTAACTTCATACTTTAGGTTGTTGTATGTTGCACGTCACGCTCAAGCTTTTGGTCTGTCTTCTGACTCTGACTTATGGCACGATTGTTCTATATCTTACATTTTTATACTACCATTCACCTATGTAGAATTTTAGATAATTTTTTGCCGTTCAAATGTACCACCATGGCATCATGCCAGTGACAGTATAAAGTATTGCCATAAAATGTTATGTTAATTCACACTACTTTACAGCGATAAGGTAATTCTTGGGTGGAATGATTTAGTTTTTTGCTTCGTATCCAAAAAAGTAAATTAAGGGTATAATTAAAACTTCATAAAGAATGGCCACTAATAAACCTAAATTATTTAATCTACACAAAGCTTTTTCTACCACTTGTACTTGAAAATTTGTACTCGGAAGATAAAAATTATGAATTTAAATTTCTTTAAAACTTTCTAATTTGCTTGGCATTGTAGGCAGAACAGGAGTACATGCTTCGTTGAAGACATTACACCTGTAATTTAGAACTATACCCGTAATTTTTCAGGTGTGCTGAGTGCGTAAATAGAACTTGGCAGGCATTAGGATTACGGAAATGGAACCGTAACTCTGCAGGGTAGTTGAACCCAAAGATGTTTGTATTGTATATTTATTATCAGTAAAACTCTCAAAGATCTTTTGCATTTAAGTTTTTGCTTTCGGTAAGGACAATTGATCTTTGGCTGTGTACCTCTTTCAGTGCTTATACTCAAGCCTCGTTATTTATCGTAATTGAAGTCATAATTTTAGATTCGAAGATTTTATATATGCAGGAAAACGTCAATGAAAACCACAAAAATAGCTGGGCAGTTCGGAAAATAATGAAGAAATGCTCTAAAAAGCACTACGAGTTCTAAATGATGCAAATAATGATCGCAAATATAACAGGATTTGAATGTTCAAAGTAATCAGTGACCACTGCACAACATAAGTGATTATATGGTGGCTGGAAACTTATGGATTACTGATACTTGTGTTTTATGGATGGTTTACTTATGTAATCCATCACCTGGACGTAGGTGGCCATGAAAGTGTCGGCAAACGCGGAGGTGTTCACATTGGCTTACCACGACCATTGTGATAGAAGTAATCTAAGGTTACTACTACATACTGTAGCTAACAATAATCTAGGGTTACTATTAAGCGCAATAACTCGTTAACATAAATTTAGGACTGTCATTAATAAGCTAACAATAATCTAGGGCTACTATTAAGCGCAATGACTCGTTAACATAAATTTAGGACTGTCATTAACAAGCTAACAAAAATCTAGGGCTACCACTAGACCCCATAACTAGTTAACAATAAACTAGAGCTACCACTAGACCTCATAACTAGTTAACAATAAACTAAGGCTACCACTAGACCCCCTAACTAGTTAACAATAAACTAGGGCTACCACTAGACCCCATAACTAGCTAACAATAAACTAGGGCTACCACTATGTTAAATTACTAGCTGATGAAAATATAGGACTGTTTCTAGCCCCATTGTGAAGGGACTGCAACAGTCGCTAACATGTTTATTATATTTTTTTCATTCAAAAACGTACGCTGGTGCAGTTGCAGAAACTGAATAATTTTGAATAGTTTGGTTCATTCGTGTTTGTTATGAATTTCTTATTTCACGCTCTTTTTCCGTTCAATCATTTTTCATTGCGGGAACAAAGTAAATAATTTATTACCAGTTGATTCAAACCTTGTAGAAGAAAAAGATGGAAAAAACCGCACGTTACGTTTTACGTGATCGATGATTTATGACAAAACCAACCAAATAAATTCCAACTGTAAAACTCCCCTCAAGATTTTGTTATAAATCGTACACCTAAACATTATCCAATATTATTAGTTCTTGAATTCAGGAAGTAAGCTGTCCCCAACCACCATGCACAATATAATCGAGAATGAAGAACATACTGTAATATACTTATGTAGTAATTCAACTTAAATCTTTTACAGTTATCAAAAGTTTTTCGGACAGTCTAATTTCATTGAAGATTTAAAATTTATAAGCAGTGTGTGAAAACTATTTCAACATCTGCAAGATGTTCAAAAGATCCACACTGACTAAGTTTCATCGTTTTCAGATTTCCGCTGTTTTGCATTATTTCAATATTATTGTGATGCACACAAGACTGGAATTGCTAGAATTTTTTAGTCGATGGATTTAAGCCGGAAACCATCTTACTTGCAAAGCTCATAGCAAAAACGAGAATTCAGTCTTGTAGAGCTAAATGAGGTTAGACAGACATAAAAACTGCAGTAGAGCTTAAAGCACTTCAAAAGAATGCATCTAATTTTCTCTTTATTTAATAATCGAATACTGCCAATTAGAGCAACATCTAAGAAGTGTTCAAGAGTTCAAAATCCCGACGTACAGTTAATGTGACCGACTATAAATAAGGGTTAAAAACTCGCTGTTCTAGATGATGTCGCGTAGATGGGTGACAGTAATGGAGCGGCTTCTTCATCGCAAATTTCATAAGCCATGTTTCTTAAACTCCAGTTTACAAATTACCTCAGTGTCTGTAAAGGATAGTTGACTCGTCTACATTTTAAGGTACTAATTTTGAATTATGTCCGGCTTATTACTACCACAGTTGTGAAGGCTCTGAAATTTGTACCCAGTAATTGCACAAATGGCCGGTGACTCCTTTTTTGAGACGAACTATTTTTCTCGAATTACATGAATATAAATGCCCAACTATTTACTAAAATTTCTCACTGTGGTGTAGGGAATAGGTGCATGGATTGTGAGTGGGAAGATTCATAGAGTAAAACATGCATTGAAATCTCAACAATGAACAGCTGAATTTGAGAAGACTTACAGCTAATTCTATGTTTTTCTTTAGTTTACCGTCTTTGGTCAGGGCATCAAATTCTTAACATTCATGTTAAAATAGACACCCATATCCTAGCGGTACAGAGATTCTACCAAATAATTGAAACACTGTTGTAATATTCCAGTAAGCGGTTGACTTCTACATCAGTTACACTTTTATGCTACTGAGTGACAAAAATCTAAAAAATATGACTTAAATTTTATTGGACTCTATTTTGTTTCATATTGGATGAGATACTCGCTTCATTTGCGCTTATTTTTCGGGTTGTGACGTACACTCAGAGAATGTGAGTGACTTCAAAAAACTTGAAAACAAAGAGATTATAGGAACTAGCTTATCAAGACCTTCCATCACGAAAGGGCTAAACCTTTCGCTTTTTCAATCGCTGTTACCGTAAGAACTTCGGTAGAATTTTCACTAAGCCGAGTCATTGTAGAAGGATCCTGAAACCTAAAACTCAACAATTTTGATGTAAAAACATTGGGCGGCGTAAAACGATTACACTGCTATCTTTGCAGTCACTGATGTGTTTAACTAACACTTTTAAAACCAGATGTTAACAAAAATATTCACCGTGAGCTTCCAAAATTTCGACATTATAAAAAAGTAGCTTCGTTTCCTCATAAACACTTTCCTGTTTCCGGTAGCTGGCCAATTTTTCCTTGTATTAATGAATAGAAGTAGCCAGCGTCTAAGAAACAGTTAATCACTTTTCTGACAATCTGACTTACCTTCGTCCGGAAGTGACCATGATTAGCCAGTAATTCAGTGTGCATTGTTCCTATTGTATGTACAGTACAGAGAAGAGTCGGAGATAATAAGAGTAGTCATATCGTTGAGTTGTTTTGGCTTTATCGTTGTAGTCCATTATAAACTCAATGAAAATGATACTTTAAATATTTTGACAGAGAAGATCCAGTGATACCATGGTGCAGACTTGCTAAGCTTCACGGACTTTAGTAGTCCCTTTTAAGATGCGAACGTGCTAATGCAGAGGGCTTATGTAGTTCAAAATTTGCATGAGGAGTAAAAACTGATCAGAACACCGAGACTGGTCTTCACAAGTGTTAAATCTCTATATTATTAAGCAGTAGTGGGTGTTGGAGAGACAAGTTAAGCGTCTGATCCGTAATACCGACACTCCTCATCCGTCTCTGGAAGAGCTGGGTAAGTTTTTGTTGAGGATTGGCAATAGATTCCTTAGCTTTAATTCCAGATGTCAATTGAGTCTTTTTAAAAATTGATCAAGTCTATTAGAATCGACTAAAAATACCAGCTTATTCTACATCGATTTTTAAATTCAATCGGTGTTCCAAATATTTTATCCAACTCCTGTAATTAATCGTTTAGTATTTTAAAATTTGTCATCAATCATAAAGTAACATTTAGTAGGTCAGCGCAATTAAGGTGAAGATCTCTAAGATGCTTTTTTCCTCATACTAAAAAGAATAAACCTGAATAGATTCTATTATCCTACCCAGCGACATTAATTTCAAGAGATGATATGTACACTAGATTTAGTGTACATATCATTGTAGACAGGTCATCCAGCTAAAATATCCTTGTTTGTCCACTTTAGCTCTTCATTTTGTCGATGTATGCAACATTTCTTTTTCGAAGATTTCTTTACGTAAAAATTCTTTGCACTCTAAAGCCAATGACTATAACGACATTCAGCACTAAAATTCATTACTCTCGTAAAGCTTAATCCTGATCACAAGATGACCTTCTCAGTAAAGCTAGCATGACACAAACTTTTGGGCTCACCCCTGTCAGTGGAGGGACAGACATTCCTTGAAAAAGTACGACTTTTTGGTGTGAATATTTTCAGTATACAGCCTTTTTTTAGCCTTAGATGAATAGAACTATTTATTGGGATTAATTCATTTAAATCGTCTTTGTTCTTTAGGACTTATATCACTCAAGGAAAGACATCTAGATCATCGAATAAAAATAGTCTCGATGAATAAATTCTCGCTTGTTTGAGGCCAGTTTGCCCAGCATTCTCAGTAGCACGTGCAACTACAGGGTGACCAAATAAGACGTTAATTGAAATCTTAGTATTTCCTAGTGGCATCTAGAATGTCAATTGCATGCATAAGATGAATGCTGTGTTTGTTATTGCATGGATGATTCAAACTCCTTGATATTCTAGATACCAATATGTAAAAATGCAATTAAAGGTACCTTTTTCTGGGTCACTATGTATGAAGACCATGTCCATTGATTGTTCATGCTTCAGAATGGACAAGACAAATTACGTCGCATAAAATTGCGGATTAAATTTATATATGATCAATTTGCTAAAGATTGAGTCTCAAATCTTCGTAATATTAAATCTATTTCATTGATGTGTATCAAAATTAAGTCCTTTCCTCCTCTTCAAAATGCCACAAGTTCTTTCTCAGTGATGGATAATTCACACATGCGTGCTCCTTGTTCTTTTACATAAAATGTTTATTTTTTACGAGAGAAAAAAATATCGTATATGCAAACACGTTCACGAGTATTAAAATGTTCCCAGCAATCTAATATATAACTGATACAGCTTTTAAGTTTCGGACACGTGCATAATGACAGCAAACGTTCGAACATTGTTCAGTGAAGCCACTTGAGTCTTTGAATGACCATCATGAAAAGAAGAAACTTTTTCAATGAACTTTGACCGACACCCCACGCGTTCGAGGCATGCGTACGCATCAGTATTCCTAAAGACATGAAGTCATCTGACCTTGTAAAAATATCTTCTGCTGTGTAATAAATGTTACAGATTAATGGTAAGGAATTCTTAAGCTGGTCAAGAGCTCTTCTTAAGAAGTGGACACGACACCTTTAGTAAAATCAAGTGGACCACGAATTGCTCTTGGGGACATCAATTTTTTGTGATGGAAATTCTTAGAAGTAAATTTAGCTTATACAAGAAGCATCCAATGTTACGACAAGCAATTAATTTTAGAGCAAAGGATCGATGATAAAATGTGATCTATACAGCTCAGTATTGAGGACTCAAGATCTAAGAAAGAGCAGTTTCTGAACAACATTAATGAACGTTTTAAAACACAAGGGTAAGTTCATTCGAAGTTTTAGTCTAATCCAGGCTGTAAGGGAGACAGAAATTGTGTCACAGCTGGATAAATGTAGGTGACTTACAGGCGGCAAATTCGGTGATCTTTATTCATTTGAGGCTTCTTGTTTCTATAGACTTGACAAACCGAAATGAAGGTACAAGTACTTAGTTGACGCTCAGTAAATTAGAACGGACAGCTCTTCAAATGCTATCTAGGTTCTACGGGGCCACAATTGGGATATAAAGCATTTACGTTTAAGCAGTGAAAGAGATAAACATTGAACAAGTACTTGATGTAAAAAAAAACATGAAGTGCAAAAATAGTCATGTCATGTCCATGGATATAAAACAATATTTTTGACCGAAAAGGAACAATTGTTGCTCGTATAATCATAGTTAAAAAATAAGAAGAAATACCAGTCCAATCCCATATTACGAAAGTCCTAAAACAACAATGTAACGCCAGCACTACTCTCCTATGGTATTTATTTTTAGTGATAGGCAGGGGGAAAAATATTTCTTACAGCTTCTCAGATTCATGTATGTGTCAAAAGTTTAATACTACTCGCTTTGTATTGGAGGAGAAGAAAACATTTTGACATGATTCTTAAATCAAATTAAGAAATGTAAAAATTTCTAGACTAACAAGCTAGTAATTTACATATGTATCTGAGCCCACCATTGTTTTCTGGGTTTGATGATCATGCCATTCAGAGTTATTTGCTGTGACGTACACTGCATCATCTATTTACATTTCTGGTCAACGCATAATTTCTCATTCCGATACGTTGGTTCGAAATGGAGCTTGTAACCCAAGTGTAATACCTGTATGCAAAACTTTAGAAATGCTCTATCTAAACTTTAAAATCCCCCGTTTTAACCGAATTAAAATTATCAAAATGATTATGGTTTTAATTCAAACAAAGAATTTTTGCCTTCATTCATATACCTACACTCCGTTGTCGATTTGGAACTTATCAGTATTTGTATCAATATGAATCAGGAATGCAGTACGAAAGCTCAAAACAATAAATAGAGCATCAAGTTCCACCCATTCGAACTCTTCTCTCGCAGACGCAGCTTCATTAATCAATGCAAAATGCAATGAGAGCACCAAGCTTCTTTTACCCCAAATTTCGTTTTACTTTATGGGTTGCATAACAACTACCCTGGCTCGATATATAGCAAATTAAGCTCATGATGCGCATGAATATTTTATCGGGCGTTGCTATAATAATATGAATTCTACTCCATTTTGCTAAGATATTAACAGAACAGTATTATTTCCTAGGCATAATTCACAGTTTTTGCTCCGTTTTTTATGTGATTGTAACAAAATTATGGACAATAAAGCTGTGTGTTTTCACAAATGTGTTAGCCCCGTAATATTTACGTCGATAAAATGTTTCAATTTTCAGCTTCATGTAAGCAGTTCCATGATAGAAGCCCAAGAACTTTTATTGAGAACGCATCATAAATGTTTTTCTGCTCTAAAAGTTAAAGAATAATTTCTAAAATTCTTGCCCTGCATAGTCTAATTTTGTTCTCAAATCGTAAACATTGGGGGCAATCACTAATGCCTCACTTAAACACGTTTTTACCCTCTGAATAACAATTTTGAACGAAAAATATTTCTGTTACTCAGTATTTTTGAGGCTCGTGGTTAAGATCAACGGGCAAAAGTAAGTACGATATTCGTATGTATGTAAATAAGTACATGCCCAATTGCATCATAAATAGCATTTATAAATACTACAAAGTAAATTTAAAATTTACATCAGCACGAATTACCGAGAAAGATTGAATAGTTTTTCAGTAAGCGCCTCAGCGCAACTAACAGCGACTGTGCTCTATGAGTCCCTATGTCTGAACCACACATCGATGCATTCAGACTCGACATCTGTCGCATTAATTAACAGTCTGAATCGCAATCAACTTCTGCATGTTCCTTCGCTCATAATGAGCGACATCACAATGCATCTATTGAGCCATTGAGTTTAGAAGCACTTTTTCATTATCCAACCACAGTAGACTCATAATTTCCGCACAGAAATCATAATGGGTCTTTCAAACGAAGGGTTTAGGATCACACTGCGTCTGTGAATACATAATTTTACATCGAGTTTATGGAACATTTGTCATTTCCAAGGCCTTTAAATTCTAATATTCATCATAGAGATGGTTGCACTAACCTTTTGAATCTCCATCCATTCACTCGAACAGGTCACACTTCATTATTTCTTCTTGTAGAGGCCGCGGTCGAAAGTATCACTCCAGCAACGCATTGAAACCTCCACCCATAGCATACGATATAATGATGCATTCGCAAACTCTATGAGTCTTTAAACGACCAACGATTACGTCTTAATCATGACCTGAACAGCAGGACAGCGATGGGTCATCAAACATTGATGGGTTAATTGAACCCATCATCTCATATCATCTCAAAATTTTTAACATGCATTCAAGCTTTCATAGTGCCTAGTGTATGCAGTAAAAATTGTTTGAATTTTAGTTTAAACTATTCTTTGTTTCTCCTTTCTCTTTCTATTTTGTATGATTTTCTACTTTGCATGGCACTGAGCCAAAATTTGATCCTAAATTTTACTCCATAGCCGCAAAGTTACAGCAGTAGGATCTAATTTTGTACTAAACGTTCACTGCTTCAGGAGTCCATGGTTAAGTCATTTGAGGAAAAGAGCAATAAACGTTTAATTGTTATTTTTGCATACATAGTCACCCAGTGGCTGACCGAACTCAAACCTTATACAACAGGGCCTTTTGAATGACAAGAAGCTTCTCTAATTCCTGTTGAATTATTCATAGCATAATGGCGTATAATTTTGCTAGGCTCATTATTTTTGAGCCAGGTTGTCTTCGAAGAGAAACTACTTGAGACCATCGCTATGCCTAACTGAAGAGTGTTCGAGTACTTCATTTCAATTATTAATTAGGACGTTACGGAGGCGCTCAGAACTGGGGGAAGCTTTCTTAGCCTGAAGACTCGAGGATTGCGGGTAAGAAACTTCGCTCGTATAAGATTCAAATGCGTGGTAGTCGTTGTGTTGTCTATGGATAAGAATAAACTTCGAACTATTCCGTGGCGACTTAAACCAAGTGCATGTGCGTTAAAACGTGGTGATATTGTTTTGTGTACTCATGCCATCGATTGAGCAACTAATATATGAGTATATTAAATTGGAATTCAAAGGAAGTAGTCATGTGTGTTTCAAAATAAAGTAAGCAAAATCTTTACCTTTAAACTATTTTGAAATCATCAAAAGTTTTGAGCTGGTGTCTAGAACAAAACTGAGTTGAAACGTTGTCAGCTAATATAATCAGGAAAAGTACAATTAATATTTAGTAACTTTGGCTTAGTTTTCACCGAAATCCAAACTATTTACGGCTGTTATTTAGAATTTTTCCTAACCCTTACGCTACCGAACATATCTTTTTCAGTAAATCCAGGTTTTTCTGTGCTAGAACTTAGTTTATGTCTAAAAGCCATGTGAAAAAATATTTGGATAAGATGCTAGGCCCAGAAATATTTTAGGATTAATTGACCTATTAATATTTTGCAGCGGGACACTTTATCCCAACTTTTTGTAGGGCATATTATCCCAACGGTAGCTATACGTTAATTAAGGACTTAGTTGCAAAGCAAGTTTGTTTAAGAGTTCAGCTTTCTTAATCACATGATCTCAATTTTGAAAGACGAAAGTGATGCAAAGCCAGCACACGAAATTTACAATGAGAAACTCTGTGTGTTTAAATTTTGTTCCACCAACGCTGAATTTGTTGAACATCGAATGTGCCGAGCATCTTCTACACCTATTTAGCCAACAATCAGTTTCAGTGATATTATGAACAACGAACTCTATTTTCTTTCTTATTTGTTGATTGTAATGGTTTATCCGAAATTTAAAAGACTCATTGCAATCTTCAGTTTACTGAAGAACTACTTGTAATTTTACTTAGTATGGCATTGACAATTTAAGTTTTTAGCAATTACTTTAATTCGAAAAATATTACATGAACACAACAATTGTTTTCAGGATACTAGTGATGTTTACAAACAGACTCTCATAGCCATAGACATAGACTTATAACGAAAAACGTTACCGGAATGCTTTCCATTGTATTCTTACAAAATTTTAGTACTTTCAACTCAAACTTTCACAGTAACAAATTGATAGAGACAAACTGGAATTATTTTCAAATCCTGCCAACATCATGAAGCAGAAATCTTACATGAAGAAGCAACTGTTTTATTAGCTATTACAAACACTACTTTCACTGAGCTCAAGATAGCATATTCGCGGCATGCACTGTTTTTAACGTGCATTGTGTAGAAAACAACGAAGTTTGCAGATGTTGTGATAGAAGGATCTGCCGTGTTCAGAATACCTGAGCGTGTCTTCAGCTACGTTTCACTAACGAAGAAGGGTCATCTTCTGTGACTTACAGCTGCTGTCAGTCGTGGGTCATCTCAAGAACCTAATGTAGGTCGTGGGTCATCTCAAGAACCCAGTGTAGGTCGTGGGTCATCTCAAGAACCTAGTGTAGGTCGTGGGTCATCTCACGAATCCAGTGTAGGTCGTGGGTCATCTCAAGAACCCAGTGTAGGTCGTGGGTCATCTCAAGAACCTAGTGTAGGTCGTGGGTCATCTCAAGAACC